>WOXC01005348.1:0-311314 GCA_011680675.1 Gymnobelideus leadbeateri | reverse complement strand
GCTTCAACAATCGAGATAACGTCTACCATGACGCAGCCGTGTCTCCTAGTTTTTATGGTGCAGAAAAACTAATTCCATTAAAAAGAAAGAAAAAGAAAAGACCTCTCTTTAGGTCCCACATCAATGTGAGCATACCCAGTATGCTAGAGAATTTATCTGAAACCTCTTAAATCAAGGCCTCTTTCATAAAAAAAAAAAAATACACACAACAAAAAAAACCAAGATTGAAGAAGAAAGGATGCTGAAGTGTTATTTCAACTGTCTCTGTGGTGTGGTGATCAGTCACATCATTTCATGTCTTTATTCATTCTCTTCTCTCATTTCTACGATGTCTGTAATTTCCTCTGTCGGAGGCATGTCAGTCATGGCAGAGTCTTCACCTTCAGTGGCTGATTCGTTTTCGGTCTTCTTTTTCTAGATCAGAGAAGACTCCATGAATACAAGGCTACAGACAGAATCAAAAGGTCAACAAACAACCCTGGAACAATGACCATTTAATAAGACAGAATATGCTACATAAAAATCTTAGGTGATTATCTATTTATATCTTGATATGGAGGGCATCATTTTGGCCAAAAATTCAGTTAATACACAAGATATTTATTGACTGTACACTTAACACTGTTCTAGGTGCAATGAGAGCTATTAGGTGACACGGCTCCTCTTCTTAAGAATATTACAGGGGCGGCGAGTTGGCGCAGTGAGGAGAGTGTCGGCCCTGGGGTCAGAAGGACCTGAGTTCGGATCCGGCCTCAGATGCTTAATGCACACACAAACAAAAACCTAGCCGTGTGACCTTGGGCAAGTTACTTAACCCCAATTGCCCTCCAAAAAGGTAAAAAAAGAAAAAAAAGAATATTACAGTTTTGTTAGAGAGGTTAAATATGTAATCATCAAGTAATTAGAGTCTAACCTGTTGCAGGGCATCATTAAGGGACAAAAAACTATATAAAGACAAGTGGGACAGGAGGTTCAGGAAACAGGCAGTTGGGAAAAATTCAGAAAGTGGTCTTTGTGCTTCACTTTGAAGGATAGCAAGTGTTTTATTACACACACACACACACACACACGGTACTCTAAAATTCTTGAAAGGCAAAGTTCAAGAAGTGAATGGAAGAATCCCTGAAGGTATAAAAATAATTATTTCTTCAGGATTTCCTCAATCTAATCCAATAAGCATTTATTAACCATGTCTCGGGGACAAAGCACTATTAAACGTGCTAGGGATACAAAGACAAAATGAAAAACCAATCCTATCCTCAGGGAATTTATATTTTGTTACTTAGATCCTGTGATTTCAATCTACTGTGGTAAAAGTAGCAGGACTGTAGCTTTTAGAATGTTTGTTCTCCACAAAGAGAACAAAGAAGTTAACAGTTATAATGCATTACTTCCAAAATTTCTGGTCCTATTTGTTTTGTTTTAGGCAGAGAACCATTTTCCTGTTACTAAGACCCAAACATCAATGATATTGTGCCTTTAGAAATTCTTCCCAAATGTGGTAAGTGAATTTGATTTTGTGGTAAAGGAGCTGATTGATGAATCAAGCAATCACTCCATAAGCATTTATTAAGTATGCACTTTGTGCCAGGAATTGTGCTGGGAAGTGAGGATATAGATATAAGCTCTCAAGGAGTATGTACTTAACTTGTGGGATGCATGTTCACAGATAAGTAAATACAAGGCCAAAATAAAAAAAAATAATTTTGGGGGGGGTACTAGATGGCACATTGGTTGGAATGGGCCCAGAGTGAGGAAGCCCCGAGTTCAAATCTTTCCTCAGCCACTTAGGAGCTGTGTGATTCTTGGGCAAGCCACTTCACCTCTATTTCTCTCAATTAGCTCAACTGTAGAATGGGGATAATAATAGCACCCATGTCCCCGGGCTGCTGTGAGGATCAATGATGAGGTAAAGCACTTAGCAGTCTATGGCATGCAGCAGACACTTCAAAAATTCTAGTTTCCTTTCTGCCTCTCTATTAACAATGGTGGAATGGGCAAATGAGAACAATGTGTTCCAATGGCCATGAAGGCAGCTGAAGCAGACACCGTGGAGTGCTCAGAACCTGGTCAGGCATAGGAGACACCAAGGTCACCCACTGCACCTTTGGCCATCACCAGTCATCCTGACCTTTGTCCTGCTACTGGACTTGGATCACTGTAAGAAAGAGTGAGGCTGATGACTGTACACTGTGCATCACTTCAATCCAATTCATGGGCAAGCTGAGACGTCACCTGTGATGTCATTGGTTTTCTTCAGAAATGATGGGTCACCGCCACCACCAATAGTACCACCAAGACGGGGAACAGGAAAGGCCTCTTGAGGAAGACAGCTCGAGCTGAGCCTTGAAGTGGGCTGGGGGTCCCAAAGAGGCAGAGGGGAGGAAGGAAAACATTCCAGGGACAAGGGAGGCAGACATATGAGAGGAAAATTCATGTATGAGAAACAAGTAAGTCATTTTGGCCAGATGGTAGAGAGGGTGAAAGGTATGGTTTTAAAAAGCAGTAATAATTCTCCCTCAAGATTTTCTAATGATACTGATTCCAAAAGGATGAGTGTGAGGTTGGCTTGGAAAGCTCTTGGGAACATACCAAATAGTCCTAATTTAGCATCAGCTATGGCATTTACCTGGCTTTCCTGTTCCCTTTGTATCCCTAGCACCTATCTCAGGGCCCACTAAGTTCTCAATAAATGCTTGTTGGTTGAATGATTATTTACGGAACAACTGCTAAGACTAATCTAAGACTTACCTGCTAAGACTAACCAACATCTTACCTGTTTTCTATAGACATAGCAAGCTGCTATTGCAACCATTGTAGATTCTCCCACAAAACCAGCTAGGAGTGACCCTACTCCTAGGGTAGCTCCATGAACCCTGGGAACAAGAGAAAAAACGTATCCTTAAAAATATAACTCCCAAATTGTGGCACAGATAAAAAGTACAGTCAACACCAAAGAAAAATGCTACAGCAAATATTCTAAAACATCGAAGGTTCAAGTGAAAAACGAGAAGAGTCTTTTTAATGACAGAGTTTACATGTTGTTAAGTTTACATTTTAGTCTTAGTGTTTACATTCTAAAACTGGTTAACTTGTGATGGGACTTTGCATTCCCTACCTCTCAGGTTATTCACTCCTGGGGAACAGAACTGTGCAAATCATCTGCTGCCTGGTGATTAGTGATTGTTATCCCCCCTGATCAGAAATTACCATAAACTTCCTTTAATCAGAGTTTTTCTGGTTCACTATTCTAATTCTAAATCCAGATACACTGGAGACTTGTATGTGAAAACACAGATCTTAAGCTGTAGATGTCACACTTTTGAAGGAAATGAGGACGATGCCCCTGATGGCGTCTGGAACAGGAGGTGGAAAGGCTACTTACCCCATATAAGGCAAGACTACAAGACTTGTGATGAGGACAATGATGCGCAGCACGGAGCTGGGGGCCAATACAAATGTCTTCTTCAGCGTCATCAGCCAACCAGTCAAGTGCGCTCTGACCGTGACTGCTCAGAGAGAATGGAGAGAGACATCAGTGGTTGCCTTTCTCAGATCCCTTTGCCCCCACTTGTGCCAGGGGCTTTCCAGGTCCTCCATCTATAGACAAGTTTTTTGGAGGATACTTTCTTCCCTAATAGATTATTTATGAAGGCTTCTAGGCTGAGGCAAAAGGGTAGTCAAGCCTTAAGGGCCTAGTTGGTAGCACCCAGTATATATTAAATATACTCTTTGCTTGGTTTTTTGGCCCACTGCTGCTCAATTTCCTTGTTAGGTTCACTTAAAGGAATTTTAATAGGGACCTAAGTTCCCTGCAACAAAATAGCAAGAACAAAACAAAATCTTAACAGAATACTTTGCATACAGTATCCCGTCCTCTCTATTGCACAGCCTACAGATCCAATCTTGTGTTCCATTTGCAGTTCTCCTTACAGTCCTACAAAACTGGCAGACTTCATTTTCCCAAACCAAGCCCTCCCTCATCTTGTCTTCACTCTGTTCCAATGTCCTTCATCTTCCTTTCTGTCAGTCTGTCCAGTCCTATCCTCATCCCCATGACACACAAGTCGTGTCCTTCCTCTGCCTGAAGCTCACCTGGACCATTTCCTTCCATGTCAATATCCCCTTTCTCTTAAGTTCTGTAACATGCATTGTCTGCAGAACTTGTTTTGGTCCTAAATAACATGCTTCTTTGTAGGGTATATTTCCTGTGTGCTGATCTTATCGCCCTAATTATGATTAGACCCTAAGCTCCAGTAGGGTCAAGGATCACTTGTTATGCTTCTTTGAGATCTTTCACAGACTGCGCAGGTATGAATTAGGTACTCAAAAAATACATGCTGAGTGTTGCACAAGGGACTCTTGCTTATGAAAGATCAAGTTGATTTTTCTTAGTAAGGAAAGCCCAGAATATTTGTTTGTTCCACCTGGAATATGGAACCTCCCTTAAATTTTTTCATTTTGAAGGGACTTAAAGAGGACAGCATGCTTGTATCTTTTGAAAAGTAGCAGCCAGCTATGTTAAACAACTGACAATGGGGCCTGAGCCTCTGCTGAACCAGCATGGGGCAAACAAACACTGGAGAAAAAGTACTCACAGCTGGGAGAGGAAATCTAATTTCCAGGACACAGTTTGTTGGAAACAGCTGTATTCCTGTGGATCTATGTAACTCCCTACTAGAGAGGCCAGTTTACTTTTGTAGTTCATTTTACTTTTTTAGTATAAAATAGTTTTGTCTAGTTAAGGAAGTGACAAACCACCTGTTAGCTTGATTAGCCGCAACATGAGGAAGGAAACAGAATTTTACAGCTACAAGGAACCTTAAAAATCATCTAGTTCAACTCCCTTCATTTTAAAGAAGAGAAAAAAAAAGGCCCAGAAAGATACAATTCTTGTTTTTAGATAAGAAGTAGGCCTCTAATTGCAGACACACAGATGCCTTATTACAGCTGGGACTAGTGACTACAGTGATCTTAGTCTGAACACTGGGCCTTCTTTACAAAGCTATTTGAGCAAACAAGACCAGGACAAATTTTATTTCATGCCAATAGAGCAGTCCCTACTCCTGGCTACTTCATAACTGAATATTCTGTTCACTGGACCCTGATCAAGAAGGGTTTGATTCTTTCATTAATTTGCATTTACCTGCTCATTGGACAGTTTCTGCTGACGTCCAAGAAAATGAAAGCAGCTGCATGTACAAAGTCTTTGTTGCTAAAGTCTGAGATGTCATTGAGTCTAAAAGTGACCACAACTTGGAAATTCTATCTCAATTGCTTTGCCCTGTTCTTAAGGGCAAATAATGACAAAATGTATCCTGTATTTTTCTAATCACTCTTGAACACTTCTCAACCCATAGCTTCTTTGCTATCTTCTTGGTATCTCAGTGCCCTAATTTTCTAACTGTTTTTAAGTCATCATTATTTTTCTTCCTGGTATTCCAGGTCACATCCTCAAATTTCTTCCCTAGTCCTGCCAGTAAAGATGATCATCCTTCTTGACCCCCATCATTGCCTCTGTCGTCTTTTAAACTGCCACCTGTGTTTATCTCAAATGATATAATACATGCAGAGTACTTCAAAGTGCTATTATTAGTAGTTGTTTCTTGCTTTTTTATATCTTTTTCCCCCTTCTATCAAGTCTCCCTGAAAAAAATTTTGATATTTACTCCCAAAGTAAGAATACCAAAGGGAAAAGGAATCAGGAAGTTTTACCTGGAACTGGGAAGAAGGAGAAAATGCGCAAAGGAATAACACAGAGTTCTGCAAAAGCAAAGTCCACTCCAATGATGTCAATCAAAATCTTCTCGGAAACGTTGGGGGTCCAAAACATCACAAAACAGAGCTAGAAGGAAAGGAAAGCTATTAAACAATCATATGAAAGCAGGTTCCAAATCGTTATTGAAAAGAAATGTAAATTGAAATATATGAGGTTATATTTCACTACCAAATTGGCAGAGGTGGCAAGGATGAAAACGGTAAATGCTGGATGCTACTAGTTGGCAGAGTTATCAACTGGTTCAATTGTTCTGGGAAACAATTTGAAATTACACTGACCCCTCCCTGCCTAAACTGTATACATCCTTTGACACAGCAGTTCCAGGATTAGGAATATATCAAAGGAGGTCATACACAGAAGGAAAAGTCCCATATACCAGAATATGTATTACTGCATTTTTTTCTTTGGGTAGTAGGAAAGAAATGGAAAAAAGGGGATCAGCAAAGTGAATATTTATTAATAAACACCTACTTAACACTTTACAAATATTATCTCAGTTAATCCTCATAACAACCCTAAAACGTAGATATCCATTAACTGGGATGTAGCTGAACAAATTGTGATTTATAATTACAATGAAGTATTATTGTACCATAAGGAAAAAATACATATGAAGAAGTGAGAGAAATCTGAAAAGGCTCATGTGAACTAAAGCTGAACAAAGTAAACAGAACCAGAACAATGTATATGATGATCTCAGTAATGTAAAGGAAAACACACGGATAGCCTCTGGAACTCCAAATCCAGTGGCCAATCATGATGTCAGAGGACTTAATAATGGTGAAGCACCGATCCCTCCTGCCTATTTGCAGACCTGATGTTGACAAGGGACACTGACAGACAGTTATTATGCTGATTTGTCTTACCTGGGAGACGGCCAGGGGAGAAAAGGGGTCATTTGGAAGAGATAGTGATACAAAGAAAAAGAATATCAATAAAATAATGAGAAAAAGGAACGGGTGGGTGAAGATAAGGAGGAAATGGCGGGACACCCTGAGAATTCTGATGGAGGTTGACACCAGAGAGGATTTCACATAACTCACCAACGTACCTGGCCTGGGAAGGTATTTTTAAATGGTTTCTTGTAGATTCCGCAATGATCCCCTTTCTACCAATCATTTTGTGTCAGACAGACAGGGTGGCACAATGGAATGAGCAATTGATTTGGCAACATTAGATTGGGTCCAACTCCCACACCTGACACTGCCTGTGTTACCAAGTCACTTCATATCTGGACCTCCCTTTCCTCATCTGTAAAGCAAGGGTTTGGGGTAGGTGACCCCTGAGTTCCCTCTCTGCTCCAGAGCTATAGTGCTATCAGCCATAACAAACAGAATAGAATGGAAGTTTCTTGGGAAGGACTGTCCTGTTTGTCATTGTATTACCAGCACCTGGCACCTAGTGAACACACTGAATAACTGGATGAATGAATGAACAGTGGTGAACCTGGCAGACTTTGCAAATGGAATACTATCCATACTGCTACCAGCCTCACTGTACTTTCCCATAGTCAGTGGCAGGAAAAGGGCAAGTGATTCTGTGTGAGGATGTATGAAATCAGAATTCTTTATTGCCAAGAGATCTGCGAGTATGTAATGGCAAGCAAAGAAGTACTTAATACCTTGTTTCAGCTATTTAATTACTGAGCACCTTGTTTTAGTTCAAGTTTCTTTTGAGCCTTGCCCATGATTATATCAAGTCTTTGTTAAGAAACAGAACTTGTGAAACCCACAGTGGGAAGGACTTGCCAAGGACAGGAACAGGAAGGACATAAGAGGTAAGCAGAACAGGATGGAGCTAATGACCAGATAAAAAGCTAAGCACAAGCTGGAAGAGAGCAGAATTGAGAAGGGAACACTTGTGGTGGCAGCACTCTGTCTGCTGTGTTGATTTTTGTTTGTAATACTCTGTACAAAGCCCTGGGACCTGACTGGAAACCCTGAAAGAGAATTTTTTTGTTGTCTGTTTACAGAAGTCCTGGAGGAGGGTTTTGGAGGTCCTGGGACTTTACTGATGATTTGTGTTAAGGTCTCAGACTTTGTTTGTGGGTCTGTAGTGGTTTCACAGGCAGATACTGAATTGATGATGGTGCCAACAATGTGTATGAATATTGTTTTGGCTCTGTAAAGCTTTGTCTTCCCAGAAACAGAAACTGTGAAGGTTTTGAGGTGGACTGGACACTTCAATATGGAACTGGACAAGGAGTTGAGAGCCTACCTTTGAATCCAGATGACAGTTGGGTAAATTCAGGCAAAAGCTGGGACCATGGAAGAGGAACCATGGAATCTGAGAGCCAGCCTCGAGTCAAGAAGAAAAGACCTCTTTTTGGGTACTTAGTGCTGACTGAGATCATGATTTACTGTGGCCTAGGGGTGGGAGAATTTTGTGCTCTGCACCTTGTACCTCTTAAGTATGACTGAGTTAAGGATGATTGGAAATTAATCTCCAATCAAGAAGAAAGAAAACTTTTTTGACTGAGAGATTAAGACAATGTGACCTAGGGGTGGAGAACTCTGACCTTTGTACTTCCTGTCACTTGAGGATTGCTCCTTAAGGATGATTGAGTTAAGGACTTACTTTGAGAACACAGTAGATCTGGGAAAACTTAAGAAAGCACTGGCCACTTATACTGCCACTAACTGTGTGATCCTGGGCGGGTCACTCAACCCTTTTGAACCTAAACTGTAAGATTTTAAGATTGGGTTAATAATACCCATGCCTTATACTTTAGGTGGTTACTCTGTAAAGTGTTGACTGTGGTTCAAATGAAAGGTAATACTAATAAAATATGTGGTTGGGAGGTAGGTGGGAAGGGACGTGCTCTTATTAAAACCCCCACTGCATTGTAAAAGGATTTCTTAGCTCAACATTAAAATGCTCGTTGATAGATTGAATGAGGAAAGTTTAGGGTTTTTACTAACTTTTTAAATAACCACTTTTTTCCCCTTTATAGTTATGTTAAATTGACATAAATTCCATAATCATATTTTCATCCAGAAGCTTTCAAGGAAACAAAAACTAAGCACTACATTAATAAATATTAAATGAGTATGATAATAATAGTTATGTATGTATTATACTTTATACTTCTCAAGGTCTTCTATACCCTCTCTCACTGAGGTCATAAGACCTGAAACCAAGTAGGAAAGTACAAAATCGAGCGTGTTATTAGTGAAATACTTGTGGTCTGGTGAATTAAAAATGATTCCTTCTGGTGGGTAGAGACTATCCTATCTAGTTATCAGGCTTCTGGAGGCTGGTACTAAAGGCAAAGAAGAGGACAAGGTCATTTGTTAGAGGTTAGAGTAATTCTCTATTAATCTGGGAGCCTAGAGGTTGACCTGTGGATGGTCAGACTTTTCCAGGTCATGATTCTTCAGGCTTTTTAATGGAGAAATAGGGTTACTAGCACTAGCCGCCTCCCGTCTCCAGCACTTAGCACAGTACCCTGGTGCATAGCAGAAACTTTTTTGTTTTGTTTGCTGACTGTTGACTGACAAATTACATAGGGATGTTGGGGTATTTCATTAAAAAAATCTATGAAAACAAGTATCTTTGTGAAAGTGCTTTGAAGGAAATCTATATTTGTGATGTCTGACACTGCAAATTGACAGGACCCTTCACAAGGGATATCCTGTGTGAGAAACAGTATTATAGGAAAATGCTTGTTTACACATTAATAATACAGTTACAGGTATAAAGCAGAATGTAATAAAGAGGTTTCCCTCTCCCCAGTTTAGCCACGCACTGCACCTACCTGGCAGCTGGGCAATACCCACATCTTGCCCCATGCTGGTATACTCCTTTTTCCTCCTCACTAACTGCCCTGGGCCAAATGGGCACAGCCCACTGTTACTCCACCTACTCCCAGAGTTCCCATTCTAAAATTCTTTGGTTCCTCAATAACAGGGACCTTCCTCTTTAACCACATTACACTTAAGGGACCCTTCTGGGGATAGTCCAACAATGGTGGAGGAAATGAAACCATGGTTCCTGGCTAACTTGTATCTTCCCTCCTGGCCTCCCCTCTTGGCAGTATGTCCACCTAACTTCCAGGGAGAAGGAAGGCCACACGACATTTCCAATTAGGCAAAGTTAACTAAGAAAGTAGCTTACCACTTTTTCCTCTGACTTGTTTTGGGATCTTGGGTAAATGACTCATTTACCTAATACTTTGTTTCCCATTTCTATTGCAAGTTTCCTGGTCCCTCAGACTAATATGAACAAATGGACTTTTTGTGTTTCTCCAAGCCCTCTACCTGCTTTGCTACTTGTAAGCTTCTGAAGTATTTTGGTAATTAAAAAAAATAAGAAAATTCAAGGACTTTAAACTGGTTTGGAGAGAAAAAGGGGGTCTATAATAAGAGCACAACAAATATACTTAAATAAGCACAATACCTTTTCTGGTTATTTTGTCCTATTCAGACACCATCAGCAAAAGATTGACTACTTTAAAAAACAAGGAAAGTCTTTTAAGGATTTAAAAATTGTAATGATATTGCTTTGAAAGGATTTAGGTATGTTAGAGGGAATCACTGAATAATAAAAAAACCAAACCCATACTATTTCATCCAATTTACGACAAAAACGGGTGAGTGTTCTGTCATATGTTTTTTTTCAGCATCCGGGAAGTATGTCACATTGGTATTCAAAAGTGACAAATGAGGGAAATTTAACACTCAGGATTGATGCAAGTGCTCAGACCACATCTTTGACATGAAAGGAAGAGCGTTTCCACAAATCTAGCAAATTAGCACAAGGACTTTATCATCTATGTATGTGTGGCCGTGTCATCGGCCATACCCTTTGGCTAATGCTGAGGCGTCACCAGTACAACAGCCCTTGCTCAGACAGATTCCATTTTGGCAAGGACTAAAACTTCTCCAATATTGCTTTAGGCTGGATCCAAAATATTTTCCATAGACTAGTGATGTTCTAAAGTATTCCATACAGGTGAAGAATGCCCCAGAGAATGGATTTAATTAGCGACACTCTGATTCTATGAATTGTGGGATTTGCACAATCTCAACCCTGATTGGCATGACATCTATATTAGCCTTCCAGGGAAACTTGAGGAAGTTGAACAATTAACATGCCTTTGTTATTCTATAGCTAGTAACTTCAGAGTGAATGAGGGAGTGCTCCAGGATTAATGCTTCAATAGGCTTTCATATCTACAGTGGCTTGTAGGTTTCTGTAGACTGGAGTGACAGGAAGGCCTAACTGTTACAAGTGTACAAGTCAATCCCTCTCTCCTCAATGATGTTTTTACATGGAGGGAGACTAGCCAGAAGTATTGTTGTTTTATGAGAGATGAATGGTATCTCAAATTTTTGAGTAAGATGGAGTCACAATTCAGGACACAATGATAACCTTACTAACAACATGGAGCCAAAAGTAATTTTTAGAAATTAAAAAGCAAAAAAAAAAAAAAAGGCTTAAACTTGACAATGTATCACAAGGGCTCAGAAAAGGAATCTTAAAAATTTAAATGGTGCAATAAGTACCAGTAAGACTCTGATTGTGTTATGCTAGACATGCTGCTCTAGGAATACAGTTAGAGAGACAATTTCAACACTTGGCTCAGGGAAACATGGTGTGATTCATGGTCACCATTATGCCCACCTTGGCAAACATCATTGAGGGCACAGGAAAGACAGAGGGGGGACAGTGCATGGGGTTAGTCTGGCGCCACTGCTCAGTGTTCCATTCATGCAATTCCATGCCTTTGTCCCATGGTACATATGATGTTACAAAGACACCCAAGTCATTACTAGGCAAGTTCTCAGAATGTAATCCAATTGCCCAATCACACATTTGTGCCCTAGAGATATGTACTCTGTATCCTCATTTAAACAATTCCAAAGTACATCTAGAACAGTTATAATTTTTACAAAATTACAAAACCTAAAAGAGGGATCTACTTTAAGCAAGCCTATGCTGAAAAAAATACACTGATTTAATGTAAAAGTACAAACCAAACTTATTTTTAAAAAATCTCTAGCTCCTCAATTTGACTCTTGGCTTTAATGGGAATACACTGGCTATCATCATTATAAGATTATAATGACAATTATCTTTATATGAATTTTGCAATTACCCAAAAAAACATAGTTCCGTATTTTTAAAAACTCCCAGAGAAGAACACATGATTTTTTTAGTGATAAAAGTAAACACTGAAGCCCTACTAAAACTACTAGACCAAACTCTTACCAGTTGTGACTACTTGCCAAAATACGATTTACACTACCTACTTCACAGAGATCAGGAAATGTTCAATAAATTTATATATTGTATTTTTATTATATTTATATATTATGTATATTTATATATATATTTATGTATTATATTATATATACCTACCAGATTGGCTAAAATGATTCAAGGGGAAAGTGACAAATGTTGGAGGGATGTGGTTGTTGGTGAAATTGTGAACTGATCCAACCATTTTGGAGAGCAATTTGGAATTATGCCTAAAGAGTTATTAATGTGCCAGTATAGGCCCTATATCCTTTGACCCAGCAATATAACTACAAGGTTCACTTCCAAAGACGATTAGGTAAAAGAGAAAAGAACCTATATGTTATGAAATAGCGGCTTTCTTGAGACGGGGAGATCAATCCAACCATCTACTGCATTGGTCCATGCAAGAGGTGATAAGGGCTTGTACTACAGTGGTAGCTATGTGAATGAAGAGAATGGGATGGGAGAGAGGTTGGGACAGACATGACAAGCTTGCCAATGGATACGTGGGGTGAGTCTGAATAAGTGGGAAGATGCTGGTGTCTTCCACACTAATAGGTTACGTATGGCTTGTCCTTCGTTCTCAAAGAGAGTGAGTTCTGTTTTGGCCATGCTGAGTTTAAGATACCTACAGGACATCCAATTTGAGATGTGAGATAGCAGCTCAGAGGTTAGTGCTGGACAAAAAGATCTGAAAATCATCTACATAGACATGAAACTCATGGGAGCTGATGGGATTACCAAATGAGATAGTACATAGGGACAAGAGAAGAGGGTACATGGGAAATGCTATGGTTAGTGGGGATGAGCTGTCTGAAGATTCAGGAAAGGAGACTGAGAAATACTCGTTAGACCAGTAAGAGATCTGAGTGTCATGAAGACCCAGGGAGGAGGCTGTATTGGTCCCATGAAGCAATCCTACAAGATGACCCTAAGTTAGGCTTTTATTTAGGTATAAAACAGGTTTATGGTTGGGGAGGGGGTCCCTCCTGTATAATCATGTGAGTTAATGTTCATTCAGCAATCATAGCAAAGAGCAGCAATAATATATATTCATGATAGTAACTCAGTTTTCTGTCTTGCATGAAACCAGCTACAGATAAACGAATCTGGGTAACCTGTCTATTCCCATGAAGCTGTACAAAAAGAAACACCAGGGCAAAAAGGAAAATGTTTCCAACATCAGGGAGACCCTATACTTGGACTGCAGTCATAATTGGACAAGCCGACATCTCTCCATTTTGAGGCCAACTGATTCCATGGATTGGAAATATAGTTTGATTCAAGGAATCACAAGTATTTCTAGCAGATTAACTCTATACAGCTAACCAGACTCCAATGTCACCTATGTAAAAACATGAAATTTGCCTTATTTGGGGGCTGAGGAGTGTACATGGTAGAATGTCAGTAGTCCATATTTAAAGGAGGTATTTTTAGCTGCTTAAATCCTATTTTCCTTTGGTTTGCAGGGAGGTGTCTGATGGACATAAAGAACATAATGTGCCTTTTGTGTTCCTAATATCTCATTTTCCTGGCTGTATGGAAATGTCATACTGCATTTCTGTACATTCCTGCTTCTATCTCCAACCAAACACATATATTTGTACATATGATATATATGCACGCACACACACATATATTTTATATATACACACATACATATGTTTCATTCATTCACCAGGGTCAACTACTGGTGCTCAGAAAACTTGGTGAGGGGAGAAGATGGAAGTAGTATGTAATTCTGCTTTGGTAGAAGTATAATAAAAATAATAGTAGCTAATATTTACATAGCACTTGCCATGTGCCAGGCACTATGCTAAATACCTCACAAGTATTTCATTTGATCCTCACAACAACTATGGGAAGTAGGTGCTATTATTATCCCCAATTTACAGATAAAGAAACTGAGGCAGACAAAAATTAAGTGACTTGCCCAAGGTAACACAGCTAGCAAATATCTGAGGCCAGATCTAAAGTCAGGTCTTCCTGACTTCAAGCCTAGTCACTGCACCATGTGGAAAAATGATAACTTGTAAATTAAGATAAATAATAGCCCATAGTTCCTGCCTTCCTGAAAGTCTTGCTTTCTGGTGCCGTGAACAACAACACATGATTCATAGAATGAAAGCAGTGAGTGTGGGTCTGGGTGAAAGCCAATGTATTTGTGGTTGAGGGTAGATATGAAAAATAGGAACTAACATATTCAGAGAATTACTATTTGGAGAGGAGCATTTCTGAAAGAATAGAGACTTAGTTTATCACATTTGTCTCCCCTTTGAGAAGTTGGATTTAAGGCAGCAAAAACCCATTAAGAGTCTCTGTAGGCAGGGCCTTAACAATCCTGGTTGATCCTGAGCTATGAAGGAACTGGCTAAAAAGGACCTTGGTCCGTTAACCACTTGAAGAGCAGAGCATTTTTTTGAAGACTGTGCTTTGCAGAATTAAACTAGAGTACAAAACTGGGAAGCAAAATCCTGCCTATATTTCTTCAGAATCAAGGTTTGTTCTTAGCCCTTTAATTCCCTAATTAGGAGAAATTCTTTGCAATCCTCTAAAGTACTTTCTATTATTTAGCCTCCCCTGCTGTCTCATTCAACGTGGTTTCTTTGCTTGAATCATCTATAGGTGGAAATGACATTTTATCTATGGAAGATTATTATTTTTGTAAAACCTCTTTTGAACAGGGTTTCCCTAAATTCTGATGGTTTAACAGTACAGGAAGTCTCCAACTTTATGAACGGGAAATGCTCCAAGAGATCATTTAGAAGTAGTATGTTTGACATTAGAAACAGTGTTATAACGGCCCTATTGTATTTAGCTCACCAACCTAAGAAACCAATCTCAAATCTCACCCATAATATAGCTACAGTACAGTATGACCTAGCCTATAATTTTCCATTGTTTCTGTGGGAAAAATAGACTTGGAGTTCCAGTTCGGAAACGGAGAAGTCAAAAACCCCAACACTGACCTTCCTTCTCTCTCTCCTACATTAGGACAAACCACCACCATAACAAGAAGCAATGGTAGAGTAGAGAGCTCTGCTGCAGGGTCAACAAGAGTCAGATGTACAAGTGAGCAGAATCGGGAAGTTCCTTCATGCCTCCATGTTTTGGTGATGAGCCCACTTGGACTTTGTAATTAGAACACACTCCTTCCTCGCTTTTGCCCAGTGTGATTCCTAACTTCCTCCAAGATTCAGCTCAAGTGCCTACATGAAGCCGGTCCTGGGTTCTCTTAGTTACCAGTGTCCTTCCCACCAAGTCCCCAGAAATTACTTGGTATTTAACATCACAGTATCATAGATTTAGGGCTAGAAGGTACATTGAAGCTCACCCAGTCCAACCCTCTTATCTTACAGCTTATTTACTTAAAGTCAATGGAAGTTAAGTGGCTTGCCCAAGGTCGAAATGAGCACTGAAACTTAAATCCTCTGATTACCAACCCAGTAATATTGTATATTTTATATTTACATGTCTGCGTTTTTATCATTCCCCTCAAGAGCAGAGAAGCTCACTGAGGGAGGGTAGAGATATTTGTTTATGTCTTTGTATTCCCAGTGCCGAGCACAAGATGAACCCTTAATAAATGCTTGCAGAATGAAAGAATCCATGCCTCTATGAATATAGTCAAAGAAGAAAACTTTTTGAACAGCAGGGGGAACCCTATGCCCAGGCTGCAGCCATCCTTGGCTAGAGCTGACACCACTGTGAGGCTTCACATGGACTCCTAGCAGGCCTCTCTAGAAGTGCCCCTTACACAGTCAGAATTATCTCCAGAGGATCAGAAGCTATAGTTGCTGTTTAGCTAGTTACTTTATTTTTTGAGTGCTACAGAATCCCTAATCCAAACTTGATGAGGGCTGCTTGTTCTGCTTTTAGACAGGCAGATTTTGAGGGTGACTACTGGCCTAATGGGCTTGCTAAAGAATTTGGGGATTCCTGTTAGGACCATCCTCTCTTGATATATCATGACTAAAGCTAGGCAAGCTATATTTTGTAGATCCCACTTCTAATTTTTTTTTGGCTTAGACTGAAGTATCTCTAGTGATTAAAAAAAAAAATGCTGGTGTTACTGAAGTTTCCCCAACCCAACCCTTGGAAACATTCTGGGACACCATTATTGAAAATACGCAATCTGTTCTTTCACTTTTGTTCCTTTTTCCTCCATGCACAAGAGAATCATTTTCTTACACTGGCTAGTATGGAACAATGAAGCAGTAGTCTTTACCTCACAAGGGCAAAAAACCAAATCCTCAAACACGTCCTTGTTCAGAGACAAATGGTCACCATGGTACAATGGACACTAGTATTTGGCTCCAGAGAAAGCTGAATACAAGCTGAGCCTTACAGCTGAAGTCAGCAACACAGAAGTGAGGCTGGGTCACAGTTATGACCTGAACTTTTGACTTCTGAAAGTGGGGGCTCGCTCTGACAAGCCTCTGTTGGACTGGGGGTTTCCACTGCTCCTTGGCCTAGATTTGGTAGTTCGCTTGCATAATGAGCTATAGCTTAGAGCAACAGGATGAAGTTATGAATAGAAAGTTCTCAGGTTGTTCCACAGATATTCAACATGTAGCTGTGCCTACATACACACACTAGCTGTGTGCCATTAGTCAAAACACTTCAACCCTCAGTTTCCTCATTTGCAAATTGGGGAGTAACTCAGCTGGAACAGATGACCTCTAAGGTTCCTTCTGGCTTAAGGCCATGATCTGAGGAAAATGGGGTCTGAAGGAGAATCTATGATGTAAGCCAAGTAGGAAACAGTCCAGGTGTTGGGCTTAAGATGCTTTATGTTATATACATGAGAGATAAGATAAATATTGTTCTGATAGCAGGTGAATTTAATGACCCACTGTAAATCTGCCAACACTAACTTGCAATATTATATGATCTAACACAAACCCAACTGAATTATGTAAAAAATTCTAGTGTTAAATTGATTGCCATAATTTTAATTAAAAAATGTAGAATCATGCCATTTTAGTATATGAGAAAAAGGTCCTCTTCTTACTGGTGGAAACTATAAGGAATTATTATTATATTTACAAAGAATTTTCAATTATAAACATGTAAAGGCAGAATTCAGTTAAAGCCCCTTCTTACTGGGGGTGAGGAGGTGTGCGTAGATAGAGGAACCTCTATGGGCATCTAGGGGATAGGGCTGTAACATGAGTTAGGAAAGGTTAAGTCACTTAGGGCTGAGATGGCTCACCTCTGCAAGTGAGCCAAGGCCTAGGGGCATTTGACAGACTGAGAATGGGAACAGAACTTAGTGGGAGGTCCTAAAGGGGGCAGGGGCTTTGAAATGGCAAAGATATCAACTTCTTTTTGGCCCTATGTGGACAAAGTACAAGAATGACAACACCTATTATTCCAAAATAATAGATGAAGGAGCAAAACTTTATCTAACATTACAACCAGCTAGTGAATATGCTGTAGGGAAATCTGTCCTGACAGAGAAAAACAGGTCAAGAATGGTATAACTCTTAATCTAGAGGCAGGAGCTATTGATGTTTCCAGAAGTGTTGTGGCTCTAGCGTCAGTACAGTACAACCTGAGGCTCAGGGTAGAAATTTAGTAAAACAGATTGGGAAGCACCTTTCTCAACAAAGCTTCCTCAGACAGCAGGAGGAATAGGAATGGGGGCTAAGCGTCTCATAAGCTGTCAGCCAAGTCAACTTGGGGCTAGACTCTAATTAACCTAGTTTAAGGATCTCATGTGCTCCAAACTCATTTCTTTCGATGCCTTCCAATTTTTTTGTGTTTGTTTCCTCTTGTTTCCTAGTAAAGTTCCACTTAAAAAATTCCAACCTTGGCTTACTGAAAGTAAAAACGAAATTGTTTGTTTGTCCAGCTCTAGGTCAGTATAACCAAGGAAACCAGTGCCCCCACAAATCAGGTATAGTGGCCACTGTCTTGGATCCCTGGACAAAGCAAGGGATTTGGGTTAGTGGTAAAGAGATGGCTTAGGAGGAGAAAGATGAACTGGAGAAAAGGAGTTTGTCATGAAGTCGCACTGGAACCATGCTGAGCATTACAAAAGGATCTACTTTTAACCATTGATGGTGTTCTCCAAATGCTTTTTGGACTTTCATACAAGAAGAAATGGCCCAGAGCCCAGGGTTACATTTGGAATAACTGCACTATAAATACCTTAGCACACAAGCAATCCTGCTGCCAGTTTAAAGGCTGGTGTGTGTGTGTGTGTTTGATTTATTTTCAGCGGGGAGTGGAAAGGTGGTGACTAAAAAGGTCATACTTCAGAGGAAGAGGGCACTTGTTTCTAGCATTTAGCTGTAGGCTCCCTATGACCTTAGTTCATCAGAATGGTATTTGAAGAACTTGAAAAATGACTAAATTTCATAGGAGAAAGATTGGTATATACGTCTTTAAAACAGAGAGATCTCTTCCAAAGCTACCCTCTCCTTTTTGTTACCCTTCTGAAGCTGCAATTTTAAATTTCCTTCCATTCTGTGAAGTCTTAAACGGCTTCTTTCTAGGAATGAAACTACCGGGACGGCAAAATGGTACATAGAAAACCCCTTAATAATAGGATTACAGATCTGGAACTGGAAAACACCTCAGAGGGCATCTCTTCTGCTTCCGTAGGCATGCATCTCTTGAAGGCCCAGGGTGGTCACCTCACCTGCCTAAGGTCACACAGCATCAGGGATGAGCTCGGAACCCAGGTTCTGTAACTAGAGCTCTTCCCATTCTACCTTAATATTTGACTCTATAATGGCTTCCAACCCATATCTTTCTTTTGGTACAGAAAGGTTTCAAGCGCAAGACTAGGTAACAAAGGCCCACAGGGACACCTGTTACTACCATTTCTGTCTCAAGGGGCCTTCCCCAATAACCACAGCTGCCCTGTGACAAATCCATAGGCAAATAATGGTAGATCTTAAAATATCATTAGGTGGCAGTGTGGTAGAAAAAATAAAGACCTGGAAAGCCTGGGTTACAGTCCAGCACCTGCCACATACTGGCTGTTTGACCCTCAGTAAGTCCCTTCACCTCTCAGTGTTCAAGGCAACTGTCAAAAGACTAAGTCATAGGAAAGGCACTGGTGGTAGCACTTTTCTCCTCTGGGAGTTCCCTCTGTCAATGAAATTTCAGGTCCGGACTCTAGCCTCTGTCCTTATCATCAAATAAGTCATTCCCTTTACTATGCAGGCATGAGCTCATCCTGTTGTTTTCAAAACCATTAAAGAAGGGATTTCTACAATTTTTCATTATCAACCGATTGCAATAATCTTTACTAACAAGAAATTCTTCTCATATCTATTTCAATACCTTTGTTCTATAATTAAAGTTCATTTCTTGTTTTATTCTAAATTGAGATGAGCAAAACCTGGTCGCTCTACTTTTCAAAAACAATTCATGATGAGGTTGATAAAGTCTTTACTGCAGCTTTTATTAGTATTTTTTCTGAGCTAAATAAATGCAAATCCCTCAGTCTCTCTTGACTCCCCTTCTCAGAACTTCATTCCCATTACCCTCTTACCCTCTCTGCAGCAACCTCAACTCTCTCCTGACTTGGCAGGATACCTTCTTGCATGTTAGGTATTTGCAATGTTGTTTTTCCAAATATGACCTAGGCTTTAGGCTTATGTTTGCAGGTCTAACAGAAAACTGCATTGTGGAATTACGGATGGGGCATTGCCCACTGGAAGGAATATGAATAAGGTAGAGAGGGAGTGAGTATAATAGAAAACACACTAGATTTGGAGTCAGAAGATTTAGGTTTGAATCCTGGCTCTTCTGCTTACTATCTGTAGGCATCTGTTATCTCTTGCCCTCAGTTTCCTCATTTGTAAAGTAAAGGGGTTGAGCTAGGTTATTTGCTTTCAAGGTCCCTTCTACTTCTAAATGAGCTACCGTATATTATAACCTCTTTATGTATCAGTGTCATGTGTGCTTTTTATGTCTACTATAACCTCTAGATCTATTTCATAAATATTCACATATATTTTCTTTAAATATATATTTATATATATTTATAATTTATATTTATATTTATACTGTACTATACATGCTAACCTGCATGTATTTGTTTTGAACTTTACTCTCTTTGATTTTTACCCTTCCAATTTATAGAGGCTATTTAGAATATAAATCATTTTTTTTTTTGGCCCGTTGGTCAATATAATTACCGTTTTCTCTCTCATCATCTATAAATGATAAAATTGAGAAAATTGTGTCAGACCCATGGAAAAGATCATTACACTCTTGGGAGTGGTGTAATAATGAATACAAAAATGAAAGCCTTTGTAGAAGTTATTGACTTACCCGTTTTATCTCCCTGGCTAGATTATAAACTTCTTGAGGGCATGGACTTTGTCATTCATTTCTGAATCCCTTCTTAGGTGCCTGCTGGCACAGTGCCTTTCCCACAGTAAGTGTTCAGGAAAAATTGTTCAATTAATGAGTAACACTTTGAATAAAGTAATTTAATGAGTTGTATAACCCCACCTCCTCTCCCCTGCCCCCAGGTACAGTTTAAATCTGTATTTCCCAACATCCTTTAGTCAATCATATGTTTGTGAACTCCCTTCCCTTCAAAAATAAAACATCTACCCATCCTATTCCATACCCTGGCTCCATTATGTATATATACAAAGCAGACAGTCTCCTTTCTCATGACTATGGTGATTACCACCTCCTCCTTCCTGGTCGACACTGCCAAAGGGTAATGAAACCACAAGGTACAGTGGGAATGCTAGACCTGGAGTTGGAAAGTCCTGAGTTGGCCTGTATGATCATGGGCAAATTGCTTAACCTAAGCCTCACTTTCCTCATCTGTAAAGAGGGGGTAAATGTATCATTTGTATCTATTCTCACAAGACTCATTAAATGAATTAAAACATATAAAGTGCTTGGCAAACCTTAAGGCACTGTCAGTTATATTACTTTACCTTCACAACTTGTTAAACAAGTTAATAAGCCTTTATTAGGGGCTTACTATGTGCCAGGCACTTTGTTAAAGTGTCAGCTTTGGAGTTGGGGGCTGAGGCAGTTCCCCAGCTAACTGACGGATATGAAGGGAGACTATTTAGCATTTGCAAGGAAATGTGCAAATGAACACTGAAAACTAATGTAGCATTTAAATGATTTATAAAATATGACCTAAAGAATGGTAATGTGCCATAGTGTTATTCTTTCCACAAAAAATGAAAAATAAGTTTCTTCTGCTTAGATTCCAAAGGTACTGTCTTTTTTTTAAGACCAGGGACTTCATTCATCCACCTCATTCAGCAGAAGAGCATCTGTGTGCCAGATGCCACAGAGGAAACAGGAACAAATAAAACATGGTCCTTGCCTTCAAGGATTATCCAGTAAAGTAAGAAGCTTAAATTGTGGCTCTAACAACCGTTAATAGGTTACCTATACCATGTCTTGCTATGTTCTTTGTGTATGAAAAGTTGCATTATTACACAACATTTTTTAAACAGATGACAAATAGGGAGGTTTGATGAAACATATAGGTACTCCATCTCATTAAAAGAGTTTTTAAAAGACAGGTGGGAAAGTGGTTAGTATTTTTAACAACGTTCCCCTACCTCTAACAATTAACTCTTAAATCCAAGAAACATCATTTGGTAGAACAATTAGACCTACGGTTTTATTTCCCCAGTTTTTTTTTGCGGGGGGGGGGGGAAGAGGTGAAGAAGGGTGAGGGAGAAGAGAAAGGTCTGGATCCATGCTTTCACTGGACCTTCTGATGAGGAAACTCCCTTTGCCAATGTAGATCAGCATCTGTTTGTGCTACTTGAGTCTTAGAGAGGTTGCCTGGGGCACTCAGAAGTTAAAGGCTAGTCCAGGGTCCCCCAGAAAATATTCTCTATGTCAAAGACCAAACTCATATCCAGATCTCCTTGGCTCCGAGTTCAGCTCCCTTTTTTTAGGCCACAAGTTTTAGCAGTAGGTTTTTATTTGGATAAATAGTCATTGTTTCCCTCAACTCCTCTTATGTGATCTGGGAATATGCCCAGCATAACTGATTATAGAATTAATTATGTTTAATCACCTTGAAATCGGAGAGACTACTCAGGCTTTCCCCTCCACCCATCTCCACCCAGGCCTCAGTGGGCAGAGAATGTTGCAATATCTTCCCCTAAATCTGCAGCTTCCATTGGATTCAGTCACAGTGATTCATAGGAGGGTTTCTGAAACACAAGTATTGATGTGCTCACCGTTATCTCTAAGGGAAACTTCTTTTAATTGTAAGAGCCAATTCATTTTTCATGCCATACCCATTAAGGTCTGCCTCTTAACCAGAATTCGTGCACAGGTTGAAACAGTGTTGAAAATAGCCCATACCTGATTAAGAGTGATTATGTTCACGTGGCCCCATTCCCCACCCCATACTTTCCCTCTGTATCAGTTCTTTATGATGCACAGCTGTGTACAGACAGAAACTGTGAAAAGAACTGCTTGCTCCCTCATTTCATGTCAAAATTTAAAGATGTTTACTTCAGCCATGACTGGAGAAGGTGGTAATTAGAAGCACAGCTTGGAATGCAATCATGAACGTTTTTAACAAATAAAAGATATAGATAACTGAGCAAAAGCCATCTAATGGTTAACATGGATTTCTCAAATCGCTTCTTAAGTACTGCTAACCCCATGGCAGATGGAAACATAAAATTCCTCTATCTGCTCAAGGAGATGAATGCCTGCAAGGAAAAAAAATTAAACTGTTAGCACCTAGGCAGGCATTTATTATCTTTCAGAATATGTCTCTGGAATAGGACTGTGTCCCATTCTAAGCTATTATGGAAAGGTAAACTGTTCTATATCTCTGTGTAGCAAAATAAATTACTTTGAATCACTGCTTCTCCTACCTCCCTTCTCTACTCTCTATAATAAACAGAAAAACTGGTAGTCTGTGATTAAGTCCTTCATCGTTTTCAATCCCAAATTTGGGGTAATATTTCATATTCCTTCCATGATGTATGCTATATTAAACACATCTCTCTATTTAGGGTCAAATATCTAGTCCATCCATGACTTTTGGAGGTATCTGCACCTGTTTCTAAAATGCATTTTCCTGGCTTGCCAACATCCTGTTACCAGCAATGTCATATTCTTAGAGACTTAAATAAAATAGGCTCACACACTCACAGCATGAAGTACTTTGGAGAATCTGAACAGGTACAGAAAGAAAGAAAATAAAGAGAACCCCTGAACACTGGATCCTTTGTTTCCTATACAATGTCTTAGGGATTATGAAACAAAGCTGATTAGTAAGGCCAAATCCCATTCTGCAAAGCTCAGCCCCATCACCCACAGAACTCTGTTATTTTCCTGGGTTTTGACCCACCTATGTAATGTGTCCGATGGAAAAGGAAAATAAAAATCATACTCAATAAGATCAACTTAACCTGTTGTACAATGTTCTCTTTTCAACCATTTAAGCTGTCTCTAATGAATAACTATTTTTTTTTTTTGAAGTCACAGCGAAATGTGCCTGGAAGACCAGGCAGTGATCCTCAATAAACTACTATTTACCTATCCTGCCATATGAAAGCAGATATCCTCTGATATCCTTCTGATCCTTCTGCAGATATCCTCTGATATCCTTCTGAAAGCAGATATCCAACTGATATTCTTCTTCCTCTAAACCTAGTTTTACACTTGCTAAAGAGGCTTGTAAAGACCCACATCTTTATTAATCTAGAAATGGCCCTTCTGAAATTAGACTCTGTTTCTGTGGCCTACATTTTCAAACAGCATGTGCCATTTGAATGCAATAACTTGATTCCAAGAGACACCAATAAAAGGCTTTCTCTACAATAATGTGAATGTTCAAATAAATGAAAAACATGCCACAATCCTGTTGTGGCATTTCTCAGAGGAGTGCTGTGTCCCTAGGAACTCCTAAAACACACTAAGGAATATTTACTAAGTGTACAAATACCTGGCATTGTAAGGGCCCTTTAAGACTTTACCCGAACTCTGAAAACTCACAGAGAACTCAGGCAAATGACAGGGCAACTCAGGCTGGGTCCAAAGAGGCACCTGAGCGTGTGTTTCTGCCCCTCCCTCACCCCCAACCAACAGAGGTTCAAGGATTACTGGGTACTGAGCACTGGCTGCTAACAGGGGAGCAATCCCCTCCCATGAGGAGCCTGTTGCTGAGGCACGTGGGGGAACAGAGTCGGGGAAAAGGGATAAAAAGGGGAGGTGAGATGAACAGGGGGTGGTGAGGAAAAGGGGAAGAGAGGAGATGGTGAACAAGGAAAAGAATAAACAACAAGGCTATACACTCCACCTTGGTGTTGGACTCCTTTGTCTATTTGGTAGGAGCAAACTCTCCCAAGGGTTGTGGGGGCCACTGCGGTTCGTTGAGGCGACCAGAGTCGTAAAGGCAACTGGAAAAGAACTCTCCAAGGGGTTTATGGAGACGACCCTGAGGTCGTGGGGGTGACCAGAGTCATAGAGGCGACCGGAGAGGTATGTATAGGTGCTAGCCTGGTACGGCGGGATCCATACATGGCATAAATTCAGACACCAGTTACAAAAATCCATTAGGACCTACTGACTAATATGAAGCCTTGTAGATAGAAACTAAAACAGAAAATAAGGGAGGATTAAAAAAAAAAAGGGGATGGGTTAGCTAAAACTTCTTTGATCAATCACTGTTCCTAACAGTGACCAGTAGGTGTTATCTTTCCAGAAACATTCCTAGATCCCACCAGAGAAGAATGCATAGAAGACTAAGTGCAACACTGAAATATACTTTAGAAAGTCCCTTAGACCTATTTGTTGCAACAAAAAAATAAATATACACGTTTTCCCAGAACACCCACGGCTAATTTATTGTTTTGGGGGAAGAACTGCATATGCTTTGAATGCTTCCTTCCTCCCCACCCATCTATTCCAACACTAACATCCAGAAAGATCAAAGCTTGAGTGAAAGGCCTAGAGAAAACAGAACCAGATCTCCAAACAGTAAGGCTTACTGGTCTCTGATGCCATAAGATATTATTATGCAGAACAAAGGAGCTCCATATAAAGGTTTCTTTTTGTTTTCTTGCCCTTTCCTTTCTTAAGTGATAGTGAACATGCCTCCATTTGTCAGAGAGAAGCTCAATTGTAATATATGATGGGATGAGGAAGGGGAGGGCAATCTGAGGTCTCTGGCATTATGTCACTATACCCCAGGCTACCTTTCAATAATATGAATCCTCAATGGGACCCTCTGACCCTGGCAAAGTCACCACTGCCAGCCTATTTACTATTCCTGCTTCTGTACACTCCTAGATGCCAACTTCTGAAAACAAATATTGAAGGATGAGAGAATGTTTCCATGTGACTCCCTTTCTTCCCCCTCAAAATAAAAGAAGTATGTTAATAGGAAAACAAGAGAGAGGAAAAACTTATAATGTCACTTAAATTTTTTTTGTGTGTAAATATTTTTAAAAATGAGTTGCTTAGCCTCTTACATGCTGATTCAAGCACAATTTTGATAAGAAATTAAAAAAACATCTGCAGAATTTTCATTTAAAAATAATCACATATTAGGGTCTACAGTATCTGCCTGTAAGCCTAAGGCTGATGTTAGAAGAAATTGAAAATGTACAGTGGTAATAGAAGTTCTTGTTTTTGCTTTTTTTTTTTTTTGGAGGGCAATTGGGGTTAAGTAACTTGCCCAAGGTGACACGGCTAGGTTTTTGTTTGTGTGTGCATTAAGTGTCTGAGGCCGGATCCGAACTCAGGTCCTTCTGACTCCAGGGCTGACACTCTACTCACTGAGCCACCTAGCCGCCCCTGGTAATAGAAGTTCTTTATGTATATTCTTTATATAGGCCTTGTAGGAAATAATATATTATGTAAATATATTCTTAACACTCAGATAAGACCCTGCAAAGTCTGACAGACCTATATTAAGATTCACCATACACATATATAAAAATCATGGCTCCCTCAAACAGAAAAGTGATGCCTAAATTAATTTATATAGCTAATAAAAATTGCTAACGACACTTAGCTAAAATTCATTGATGCTATTCATAAAATATTTTTAGGAATTATTTTAGTTTTTAAAAATTTATGCTTTTTTTCTACTTTAGGAGTAACTGTAGATGTAAAGAAAAAAGCAAAATAAGGCAAAGTCACCAATAAAAATCTTTCCTCGTTTCTGCCAACCCTCAGCTTCAATAATAAGGTGAGAGGAAAAGGCAGGCAACACATGCACATCAAAAACACCTCACTCATCAGTAGCTTTAAAAATGTGGCCATGTCCTGTGAACTCTAACACTGCTTTTCCAAGGCCAAGTTGAGCGGAGATCATCAGCAGCCTTCCAGATCACTCCAGGGTCAGTTTAGAGCTGAAGGGCAGAGAAAGGCAGAGAGGCTGGAAATGCTGGCAGCAAACTGGACTGAGGGAAATTCTGCATTACTGAAGAGAGCTTGGGGGTTGTGTGGGAGAGAGGGAGAAGAGTCCAACTGGCTGCAGAGGTTATGAGGAGAAGGCAAGAAAATAATCTAGGCCTCTTGCATTGCTTCCTATGGCAGAGTGAAGGAATTTTTTGAAAGACTGTTGTGAGAATATCCGTTGGATTCCTGCTCCTGCACACTATTGCAACTTCCCAAAACAAACACATTTAAAGATGAAAGAATGTTTTTATATGTGACTCTCCTGCCCCCTAGCCTCCTCCCATCCTCCAGCCCGCACCAATGAGAGAAATGCATCAATGGGAGGGGAGAGGAAAAAGAGATTCACAATTTAACCTTAAAATCTGTGTGCGAATACCTTTTTAAAAAAGTGGGTTAGTCTTTTACATATTGACACAAATACAATTTCAATACAAAATCAAAAGCAATATGTGGAATTTTCATTTTAGAAAGACTGCATGCCTCAGAGTCATTCTGAGCATTACAGTATCTAACCTTAGGACTTTTTCCTTCAAGAGTTGGTGTATTCTTGGGGGGGAGGGGCAGTAGGCTCTCATTGGAAGCAGAGTGGTGAGGCCTGGGCAGGGAGTGGGGATGGGGTGAGGAGAGAGACCAGGGGTTTCTTTCTCAGCAAGTTTCTGATAACTAGCTTGTGGTGTCAAAGGGGTAACTGAGGAAACTATGGTAATATAATCTGTGGAAATAAGTCAAACTCTAGAGGGGTTTTTGACTCTGGTGATGCATCCTCTCATTCTAAAAGTATTCTGAGTTTAGGACACACAGTACTATAGGGCTTTATGGCTTTAGGCTTGCTTAGGTAGATGCCCTCTCCATTGAGATCAGTACCCTTTCCATGCCTGCATAATACATAATAACGATGATGATGGTAGTTTATATTTATATGAAAATAAGAAATGGAATTATGATTGCCCTGGTAAGGCAACATCCTCTACTAATGCAGGCTGGCACCTTCTCTGCAAATAAGGGAAGTGTCAAGACCAGGAAGAAGTTAAACAACTTGTCCAAAGTCATAGGCCAGTATATGTCAGAGGTGAGACTTGACCCAGATCTTCTTGGCTTTCAGGTCAGTGATACCATATTTATAGAATGCATATTTGTATTATTTTTTTTTTTACATTTATGAAGCACCAAAACAACAAGTTAGCTAAATGGCACAAATTATCACTTATATTTTATAAATGTGGAAACTGGGTCTCAGAGAGACAAAATTCATAGTTAAATTGCTAGTAATTTTTGAAGAATTAGGATATGAAACCAGGACGTGCCTGACTATAAGTCTAGTGATTCTTCCCTCCGCCCCCCACCAAAACCCAAATACAACCCCAAAATTATCTCTTTAGTTTTTGTGAGTTATTCACCCACTGGGAACCTTCAGGTAAAGAATTTCTCTACATTTACCTGGTCTGGTCCTCATAAAAAATATACCCCAGTCATTTTGAGGTACATATGTGAATCCTTTGAAACTTGCTGAGATCTTCTAGAGTGGGAACTCTATTGGTACAATGTCCAAGGACCTCCATACCATCAAGAAACATGGCAGGATTTAAGTGAAGGTAAGAACTATCTAGGTGGGAATTACAACAAATGAAGGGATTTTTAGAGAAGGTTGTAAATTTTGAATTAGAACTCTGTACAGAATTTTAGAATTAAAACTCTGGCCTATATATTTATAGAAGAGGAGATTGGTTGAATATTGTGTATTTATTTAAGAATGGAAAGGAATCATGCTACATTATACTTTTGAATTAACCAGGCTCAGATGGACTCCATCCTCAGGTACTGAAACAACTGGAAGATGTAATTTCTAAGCTATAGTTACTCATCTTCCAAAGGTCTTGGGAAAAGGGAGAGGTGCCACAGGGAAGAATAAATTATCTCAATTTTAAAAGAGGTAAGAAAAAAGAGTCTGAAAACTCTAAGCCAACTCTAAGTCTAAATCCCTTTAAAAATCCCTTTAAAACTCTAAGCTAACTCTAAGTCTAAATCTACCTTTGATTCTTAGCAAAAATTTAGGATTGTACCTTAAGCAACTCCCTAAGACCCTGAGAGACATATTCCAGTTTGTGAGATAAATTTTGGTTATGGACAGAAGCTTTCAAAGAAGATTATAGTTAGCACAATGATGGAGGAGAAGAGTGAGAAGGAACCTTAGAAATCATCTAGCCTAACTCCCTTCTTTTATAGACAAAGGGATCAAGGCTTAAAAAAGCTAAGTGAGTTTCCCAAGGTCGCACAGTAAGGGGGTAGAACTGTACCATAGTACCCAGTCCAGTGATTCCTAAAACTAGTAATCTTGCCATTTAGAATAAATGGATAATATTCATCTAGAAAAAGAAGCAAGTAAGAACAGTGATCAAGGGAGCAGAAAAAAGGACAAAAAAGTGAATGGAGAGAAGGGAAAATGGTTTTATGACAGGTTTGGGGAGAGCAAAGCAAATGTGATATATGATATACACCATCATTGCTGCTGTCTCCCTCACAATTCAGGAGGAAGGTCATAAGGCTATGTTCACTTTAATAAATCTGTGTGCCCAGCCTACTCTTAACTTTCAATCTTATGGCTTACTTCTTTGCAATTCAAAGGCTTGTTAAATTCTTATCAAAAGAAAAAAAACAAACAAACCACACCTGTCTTCAAGAGTCAAAGTAAAATCTGTCTGAAGGAAGCAACTAAGGAGATAGCTCTCCAAGAAAAGTCATGGTACAGGGCCATATGCTTCATGTTCACTTAATCTACTAAGTGGCTGCACAATCTAAGCATGGAAACAGTTAAGGGTTTAACTTAAGTGTTAACTTGTTAACACTGTACCCTGATAACAAGAGACAGCTAAAGAACTTGAAGGAATACACTTGCTTTGCTATTATGCTACTCATAAAGACCACTAGCCACCTAGTGTTCCGGTTGCATAGATCTTGTCCAATTTCAGGCTTGAAGAGAGTGGGTAGACTTGATGACCACCTGAAGAAGTGTAGACTGAGCCAGAATCTGGTTACTATATGACTTGGGGAAGACTCAACCTCTTTAAGCCTCAATTGTCTCATCTGTAAAGTGAATTGCATTAGATAGCCTTCAAGATTTCTTTCCTCTTTAGGATTCTATAACTGACTTCAATTTCCTTATTTGTAAAATAAGGAAACTAAAATTGGTTACAGAAACATAAATCAGGATATTGGGTACCAAGTAATATTTAAGGTTCCTTCTTGTGCTAAAATTATGTGCTTTTTGTTTCCTTAGTGAAAGGTTTCTTTCTCTCTCTCATAACAATGTATGTGGTTGTCAATGTTAGTTATGGGACTGGATTTTTTAAAAAGTACTTAGGAACTACTGGAGTGTTCAGATTGATAAAAAAAATCCCTTTAAAACTCAAATGTGTTGCAGAGTATTTTCCCCTTAAAGTCTGAATTTTTTTTTTTTGGCAAGAGACTGTGATGTGGACAGAGGAAAGCATGTAGTAGAAAATGTGAGTGGAAAAGTGATCAGCTCTAGAAGACTCACTTTGTGGGCTGTTAGCACAGTGTCTGGAAGAGCAGGCATTTAATAAATGCTTATTGACTTGATCTAATGGCAACTAAATCATGAAAGTACACACATAGGCTTAAATTTAGCTCTCCTGTCATTTAACACAGTCTTCCAAAAGCTCAGGGCTGGGTCATGGAACAGAGGGGTCCTAGTTTTTTCTTAAAAATCCCCTATCATCTTCAAGATTTTTAACATTTTGTCAATACTTACTTTATAGAACTATTTTTAAACAGTTTAATACCACAGGGTTCTATTCCCCCTTCTCTCCTAGAATACTGCAGAGATCAAAAAAAACAAAACGGGAAGGCAGTAGGGATGGGGTGGAGAACTGAAGGTTGCCTGGGGTAACAGGTGCTGACTCAGACAGACACATTATCAAGTTTCTTCCGTGACACAGCATTCTAATCTGTACAGACAACCCTGCACACATGTGAGTCAGTGAAATATGGGGGGAAGGGATGGGCAGAATACAAACCAGTAATAAGCAAATGACATTAAGCAGTGTGAAATGCTTTGTCTATTTTGGTAACTAAGTTTAAGCTGGCTTTCCCCCACTTCTTTTAAAGTACATTACAGGGACCAAAAACGTGTGTGTAACTAACCTTGCTTATGTGGGGTCTAGGTTTTGAAGGGCTTTCCTAACACATGTTAAATGACTCACATGATGATGGCGAGGACAGAAGTTTGGTTAGGAGCCTGCTTTGCTTCATTAGATAGGCTTGGCAATATCATGATCGTCAGCTGACACCTTGATATTTTCTAGCTTTATGGAACGGGTGCCGCATAATAACTTGCCCCTTCCTTGACGAGCTTTTGTCAGAACAATAAATCTCAGATAAGTGGGCTTCAATGAGTCATTGGACTAGATTAAGTTTCTGGGCTAGGGTAGAATAAAGAACTAAATTTGGAATTGAAGAACTTCAGTTCAAATTCCAACTCTGCACTTTGCTTTATCTGTGACCTTGCATAAGCTGTTTAACCTACTCAGTTTCCTCATTTGTACAACAAGGGGGGTTGAATTAGATGACCTCCAAGGTTTCTTCCATTTCTTTATCTATGATCTTAACTGTCTCCTAAGCTAGGCATCTCAAAGTCAACATATCCCATCATCCAGCTTCATAACCTTGGAGCTATCCTTGAATTCTCATGCTTCCTTACCTCAGATACCCAATCAGTGGCCGTGTTAATTTTGCCTCTCTAGCATCTTTACCGTTCTCTCCACTCATGCTACTATCACTCTAGGTCTCTTAATTACCCCTTCCCCTTAAATTTCTCTCTCTTTTCTCTACTTCTCTCTCTTTTCTCCCCCCTGTTGCCTTTCCCTGTCTCCTTCTCTGAATTTGGGACTTTCTTATAACCTTATATCAAGATAGGTCCAATGTGGTCCTAGGAAAGGTGGTTCAATGTCATCCTATTTACAGAAAGACTTGTGTCTTAATATTCTCTGGGTTACTATTAGGGATCATATTTGCAATTTATAAAAGTACTTGTGATCATAAGTATTTTTATATTGAGAAAAAACTCTCTCCTCACCCTTGCAACAAATCCATGTGCTCACTGTCCATCATTAAATTCTGCTCCCCACCTGAATCAAAACTGTCTCTCTATATTCAGTGCTATACAGGCTGCCAAATGTTTCCTCAATCATTGCCAAAAGGATCCCAAGTTAAAGAGTGTACTTGTTTTGATACAGAGAAACATGGGGAGTGTTAATAACAGAAGTGGGAGAGAAAAAAGGGCATTATTTTTAAAAGATGTCATATGCATATGTAACTAGTATCATATGAAAACAGTAAACATGGATTCAATTATACATTGTCTTCTTTTAGGCACTGATGAAATATTTGAAGAAAATTTGTTTTAGCTTTCTAATATTTATTATAAACTAGATCTAAGATCTGCAGAGAATGCTTAAGAAATGTAACCACTCACTGCATCTATTTTAAACGAATGTTTTCTAATCAAAGTGCAATCTTTCATAGGAAACTAATAGGAAATCTGAAGATATAAAGAAACATCAAACACTATGTGTTAAAACACACACATATAAATGAATTGATAACTGAATTCAAAACTTAATTTTGCTTCAATAAAATGTAAACTATTTGAGCAAGGTTTTGGTTTTTTTTTTGGTCTTTTTTATCCCTAGAATCTAACAGTTCCTGGCACAGAATAAGCACTTAATAGAAGCTTGTTGATTGATTTAAGAGAAAAAAATTTGTTTCATCTTGTTTGTTTCATAATTATAAACACCTTATACACCTCATATGATGTCCTAATCACCAAAGCCAATTGCCTCCTTCTCAGTTTTTCTCCTCCCTTGGCTCCTCTGCAAAATTTCAAAGTCAACTGACTTTTCTTCTTCCCTTGCCATTGACTCCTTTCTGCTAGACATTGTATTCTAAAATATTATGGATTTTACCTCTGAATGGCTCCCATCTGTCCCTTCTTTTCCATTCTCAAATTTAATAGGACCTTGTTACCTCTTGCCTGAACTATTATAAAAGCTTTTAACTAGCATCCTTCTTTCAAATCTATCTTCGAGACAAGAAGCTCCATGAAGCTGGGAGCCTTGTTTTATCTAAACTTTTTACCTCCCTCAGAGCTTAGGTTCAGTGTTCCACATTACTTATTTCCATCCTGTTTGCTCCTAATTCCATACTTTTGTACATGCCATTCCCCAAGTTTGCCTTGGAATCCTTTTCCATTTCCACCTGGTGAAATTCTTCTCTTTCTTCAAGGTCCAGCTCAAGGGATGTCTCCATGAATTCTTTCCCTAGGCCATTTCTGATGCCTTCCCCCCATTTAGAGTTGGTCTATTTCTTCTCCAAATACTCATGCCTCTGTCTACTGTTTGCCTATTCCTATGTAGTTTTTTGATTCTAATTTGCCACATACAGTTATGTGTGTATATGTATACACATATATGTATGTACATACACATCCATAAATACACACACATCAACCCTCTTTTTCTCCTCTCCATTAAATGGTTAAGTTCCTTGAGGTCAGGGGATTGTTTTTTTTTTTTTTCATATGTTTATTTTCTGTGTCCAGTATAATGCCTTATGTATAGTAGGTATTTGGTAAATGTTATATTAAAAAAATCCTTTGTTTAAATACCATACATGCATTTTCTGTATCGTCTTACTAATTTTGATTGATTTCTGAGTTTGAACAAGGGAATATGACATCCTCATTTCACAGATGAGAACATGAAGGTATAGAAAGGCTAAATGATTATCTAAGGCCAGACAATGAATTAGTGTTATGGCCTGTGAATGTAATCTGCTGATTTTTAGTCTAGTGTGCCATCCTTTTCTAGCTAGGGAACATGATCTGTTTCTGTATTTGGAAAGAGAGGTCAGCCACATCAGTACAAGTGGAGTCAGGAAGTCAGGAAAGTTCCACCATAGAAACTCAAATAACCCTAACAAAATTTGGAGAAGGAATATGGAAAGTTATAAAATGAGCTGTGTAGGTTTAAACCCTGGTGAGGAGTTACCAAGGGAGCAGAGTTGCGTAGCGGACATAAAGCTGGCTCTAAAGTCAGGAAAAGCCACGTTTTAGCTCTTTGTATGTCACTGGCTGTGTTACCCTGGGTAAACTTAGACAATGGTCTAAAAATCCAAATTTCACAATAGTTACTGATTGGTATTCATAGAGGGGGATTTTTTCCAGGGAGAGATCTCTATACTGATACTACAGGTATGAACAAAAAAACCTCTGAAGTGATCCTACGTATAAGAATTCAGATGATGTGAAGTTAAGATTATGTAAAATATAGTCATTTGTTCCAGCCCAATGGAAACATGCAGTGTGAATCTGAACAATTATTCAGGCTAATCACATTATATGCACTAATCACACAACAGCTGCATCTAGCCTGGGAATGGTATGAAGCAAGGTAAAGGTGAAGTTTCTTAAGAGAATGAGAAGTGACTGAAAAGTCTAAACATGGACCTCCTTATTCATTCACAATCTGCTGTTCTCATAGTCACTCTCTTCCTCAAAGACAAGACTATTAAGTTACTATTTCAGGAGGAACAAAAAGAAAATGAAAGAAGAGGCTGCCAATTATCTTGCTTTAATGTTAAATTATGGGATATGGTATTATTGGTAGAAAAAATAATTTTCCACTTTGTAAACTGTCAAACACACAGACGTCTTACCGTCAAGGACAACGCCATGCAGACAAAGGTGAATTTCTTTATATGTGTTGCCGTCACTGTGTTGGTAGTGCTCACCAGTTTATTGCTGGGATTATTCTGGGAAAAGAAAACAAGAATTAGTATTAACAATACCAATGAGCAGGCACTGGATTTCTGGACATCTCTATTTTACTCCTACAGTGTACTTGGTACAGCTTACTACACTACTTTTCATCCTAGGATGACTCTTGCTGCCTGACTTAAGGGTGACGTAATTTAGAATCTTTGATTTGGGAAATCTCCTAAACTATCCTTTCTCACCCCTGCCAGGCAGTCACCAACTGTTATATTTTCTCCTCCTCACATTACCCAGTTTCCTATTTAATGGGTATACATGTTGCATCTGTACCATAGATTGCAAACTCCTTGAGGGCAGGAATTGTTTAGTTTTTGTATTTTTGTATCATCAAGTATGTGAGAAAGATTGTGTTAAGTAGAGTCTGACTAGATGTTTTGAATTATATCAGTTCCTATGAGGAGGGCACTAATATCCCACCATCTTGAATATGAGTGAAAGAATGGGGGGAGGGTAAAAGCATTAAGTCTTCACTATGTATAAAGCACTGTGTTAAGTAAGCAGTGGGGATATAAAGAGAAAAGTAAGACAGTTTCTGTTCTCAAGGAGCTTATGTTCTAACAGAGAAAAGCCACACATAAAGGAGGGTTCAGCTGCAAGTCAAATGGAAAGGTCCCATGATTCTTAGGTTCAGAGGGTAGGGCTGATTCTTTAACATTATTTCCATTGATAACCATCTGTTTCTGATGTTGAGCCATTTGACAGTGCCAATGGGACAGTGGGAATGAGAACCAAGCCTTCATTAGTTGTGGTTCCTGATGAGGCAGTTGTTAGGACACACCTCCATAAGGGAAGCCTCTTGGATGATAAGAAGCAGGGCTGATAATGGAAGAGAGAAAGAGAGAGAGAGAAAGAGAGAGAGAGAGAGAGAGAGAGAGAGAGAGAGAGAGAGAGAGAGAGAGAGAGAGAGAGAGAGAGAATGAGAATAAATACCACTATTCCCAGGGCTCTTGGGCTCAGGGTCCTGCATCCTGCATTGTCTCTTTGGCTACCAGGGGCAGTTGGTCTTGGTAGAGATGTTGGGCTGCCCCTCCATAGGGGTTGTTCCCCTGGACAATGGTTTCACATCCAGACTAGATGGAGGGGTCGTGATCATGGGGGCCACTGATATTCTTGGAGCTCTGATGCTTACTTGCCTATTGATGGCAATTGGGTGACAGTTGTTAAATGAGTGACTAGGAGGCCCAACTGTCACAAAAGTAATTTATATACGTAAATATATTTGTCTGCCTATGTATATACCCAGGCTCATCATGAATATATTTAGTCACATAAATGGCTAATATAAACAAACCCTTTGGAACACCTGGCTCCACTAATTCAGCCTAATGAAGTATACACAATCAGGGCTATTAGATGTTCCATTTCTAAGATAAGTTAGGTATTAAAGGAAAACCAAAAGCTAAGATAATTTCCTCTCCTCATTCTTCCCATCACCTACCCCATAGTATGAATGTGTAAATGACCACAATTACTTTAGATTGGTAACCAAGATACATCTGCTCCTCTACAGCTACGCCAGTGTGTCACAGAATAGTCGAAAGGGTAGGACATCCCCTTCTCCATCTTAAGTCAGGATCAAATATATAATCGTGATAACTCAGGTGGTGAACTACAGAAATGAGATATTCCTGGGGCTAACAACTCTGCTATAAAAGTATTATGGAAGTCTTAATCTCATAGCAAATAGGAGCCAGTATTGTGGCTAGTGTTTCATGTAAAATATACTGCCTCAGAAGGAGGCTTCGATTTAGGATGAACTAGAATCCTCTACATTTTAGTTCCATGTGCCACATGTGATGAATGCTGGACCCTCATTCCACATAATCCTGCACTTCTCAGACAAAAGGGGGCCCCACTGGCCTGGTCATCAGTCAGGGGCTCTACTGTTGCCTGAAGGAATTAAGTTATTGAGCACTGAAGTGCTTCCTTATCATGTGCCAGGGACTGTGCTGATTGGGGGGTCACCTGGTCCCATCACTATATAAGCCTTAAATGGGGTATCCAAGTGTGTGAGAAAGTTTATGGTAATAGGGCCTGACCAGAAAACAACTAGAAGTTCTGAATTTGGGATCGGTTCCTGTATGGGACTGTTAGTGAGGAAGAAGACTAACAAAGTCAGGGAAGTTCATTCTGATTTCATGATCACAAAAATTATATTGAAAGGATAGAATGTGGCAAAGCATAAAATGCAGAGACTTTCAAAGTTCTTTTCCTTGACTTCAATCATGATTGTCAAATATATTTTACTTCTTAAAGTGAGAGAGACAGAGTCAGAGAGATGGAGATGGAGACAGAGACAGAGGCAGAGGCAGACACAGTAACAGAAAGACAGAGACAGAAACAGAAGGGCAATGTAGATATAGTATATAGAAAGCTGGCCTTGATGCCCAAGAGACTGAGACCCATCTCTGACACACACTGGTTGTGTGACCCTGAGCAGATCACAACTTCTCAAGACCCTATGCAACTTTCTAAGACTGTAAGTTAACCAGTCAGTCTACAAACATTTATTAAATGCTTACTATGTGCCAGACATTGTGCTAAGTGCAAAGAATGGCAAAAAACCCAGCATCTGCCCTCCAGTAGCAGGTCTGATGGGCAAGACAACATGGCATGGTGCCAAACTGCACTGGACCAAGTTTCCTCACGTGGGAGCTTGTTATACTAAGGAAATCATAGCTCCAGTTGTTGTTCCGTCCCTAAATTGTCTGCTCTACTTAAACAGTAGTCTAAGACAGTTTCTGTGACCTGCCCAGAGTCACAGAGACAGTATGTGTCAGGGTAGAACTTTAGGCTATTGAAAGATGAAAAGCATAGCTAATCCCTACAGAGTCAACACTAGCGAGGAGTCCTCTCAGTGTGCATTTAACTGGATTTGGTAATATTGTGAGAACAACTCTTGTATGTACTCTCTAATCCATGAGTAAGCCAAAGATCGGAGCTGCCAATACAGTAGAGGCAGTCTCCATTATGGTGAATGAGAAGCAGTGTTCACATATATGGAACTGGTTACAGTTTACTGGAATATTTGAAAACAGTGGGTGGGGTTTTAGCAGGATTCTAAATAACAAGAGTTTCTGGCTGGAGGTGTGCTTGTTAAAAGGATTTTACAAAGCTTTCATCCTCTAGGCTTAAAAGTAAGTGACAAAATATCATGAATAAAACAATGTTTTTCTTGGATCCATTGATCAAAACCCTACAGTGTGTGTATTGTTCAGTTTTATTATTTCATAGTAGCCAAAAACCATTTTAAATGAAACATTCACAGTTAGGAGGCTTTGACATTCTAGTACCTCCTATCCCAGCAGTTTTAGTTGTCATCTAATACTCTCTGAAAGGTATAACTGAAATTTTTATTCTGATGGATTTACTTAACTATGAGACCCCATCTACTCCTCCACCTCAGCCTCTAATTCCTCTGCTTCTCTTTCTGGTTTTCCAAATCTATTCTGCACACACATTTTCTGTCCTGAAATTACTTCTTGCCAGGTATAGATCATCCAATTTCATTTAATTATTCCATAAAAATGTAGATTTTACCAGATGATGCATTTTAACCTAGCCAGTTTATAGTAGCCAGAATTGCCTTAACTTTGATCCTCTTTTACTCAAATCACTTTCTCATTGCTCTCTGAGTGAATTACTATTGTTATGACTGGGAATGAGCCTGGAGTTGGCATAAGGAATGCCTGAGGAGGAGGTTCTCCCCCCCACCCTAAATCTTGTAGTCTAAGACAGTTTCTGTGACCTGCCCAGAGTCACAGAGACAGTATATGTCAGGGTAGAACTTTAGGCCATTTCCTTCCAATCTTAATGTGAAGGCTCTTCTCCATCTTCTATCCTCTGTTATTTCTTCCTATTATTACAAGTAATCAAAATTCTATTTGTGTTGAAATCCGTACAGAAGGATCTCTTCAGCCCATTATTCTTTTTGGAAGCTTTCTGAAGTCTTTCTTATTCTCTTTATTTTAGATGGGCAGTGTGAAAGATAACTCAATTGTCAATTATTTGTGATAATTTGGACAGACCAGGCTGAGGTTTGCTCATTAAGTCCTGCATGCTATTCTAGGAGGCTTTAAATTTTTTTAATTTAAATTTTTAGAAAAAAAGATGATTGTATGTGAAACTGCAAATCTATTATATACAACTTGCTATTCCTTTTAAATATAAATGCCTGAAGGCCACAAGGGGGCAGGGCTGCCGGCTGCTCCTGTTCTGGCCCCATCTTCCTTAGTTTTATTTCACTTTCTATGTCCACAACCTACAAAGTGTTGAAAGGATGATTAGAGTCTGTGGCTCTGGAATCAACTAGGTCACCTCTGATATCTCTTTTACTATCACAAATGACTTCTTGGGAACTAACTCCTGGCATAAGTCACAGAGTCAGCAGTAAGATAGTGCAGCTCAAAGGCAAAAGCCCTTTGGTTATTTTTAAAGAGGCCTACTATCCAGGACCAGGGAGGTGACAATCCAGCTGTCTTCTGCCCTGGGCAGGCCAGGTCTGGATTTCTGGGTTTAGTTGTGAGTGTCATATTTTCAGAAGAACATCACTGGTAAGCCAGAGAACACCCAGAAGCAGGTAAACAGGATGATGAAATTTGCCTAAAGAGTATGGCATATGAAAATGAGTTGAAGATATTGGGGATGTGAAACCTGAAGAAGGGAAGCTCTAAGGAGGCCATAATAGCTGTCTTCAAGTAGCTGAATGGCTTACAATGGAAAGAGGAATTCAACATGTTATGCTTAGACCCCAAGGGCAGATCAAGGAATCACATATGGAAGCTGCAAAGGCAGAGATTCAGACTTGATGCTGGGAAAAACTTTCTAAAGACTATGGCTATCCCAAAATGAAATGGATTGCTTTAAGAAGCTGTGATGAACTCCACCTCCCTGGAGTTCTTTACACAAAGACTAACTAAGGACTTTCTGGAGATGTTGGAGAGTGAAATTTTTCTCTGGCACAGGTGAGACCAGACTGAGAAGTCCCTGCCAACTGGAACAATCTGTGATGTATGATCACATTAACTATGACCTCTGATCTCACAGAAGCGGGGTGAGGTTATGGATAATGATATAAACCTCTGCTTTAAATTCTTACAAAAAAAATGCTCCACAAAAGCTAAGGCTCCATTGTTCCTTATTAATATCTGTAGTAGCTGGAAATCAATTCATTATAGGTACACTTTCCATGTTATATTCAGGACATATTATTTCTACCTACACATGATTCTTCTAAAATCTAGCCAACTTGATAATGAGAGGAGTCCAAAAGGAGGATGCGCCTCATTCATTTCTGGGTAAATGGATACTGCCACTAAGGGTTTTCTTGGGTACACATCTATTAGGTCAACACCCAAAAAGTCTTGGCTGTGCAAACTAAGGGCACATCTCCACAGAGACACATTAATGTGTCTAAAGCCCAAGAACTAAATGTATGTTGAAGCTCTATTTCTGAATTTAAGTCATAGCTTTTATTCCCATTCTGCAACGCAAGATCAAGGAAGCATTTGGTTTAGATAACAGATAATAATAGGGATAGCTGACTTTTAGATAAGGCTTTAAAGTTTGCAAAGTGCTTTGCATATATCATCCCATTCAATCTTCATGGCATCTCTGTCAATCTCTAGTTAGTTATGTAGGCAGGAATCAATCAATAGTATACCAGCAGAATTCCAATATTAACACTCCCCGCCCAGTAAAGTTTGTATCTAGGTTAGTTTTCTAATAGGAGTAACCTAAGGTGATTTAATAGAGAGCCACAGGGATAACTGTACTATTAGGATGTTGGATGTTTTATGTTTCCTGAAGAAAAATCCTTCTCAATTACCTAGCAACCAAGTCTGGGCCTCTAGATTAAAACTGTGACATTACCAAAATACTGTATTTCAAGGTGAAATTGAAGGATCAGGGTGGTGTGGGGGAGAGAAGGGGAGAAAGCAGAAGACAAGAGAGTAAAGGGGAGAGAGAAGAGAGGAAGGATGGAGAAAGGGGGAGAGAAAGACATTAAGGGAGAAGACTTGAGAGATACTCTACACCACATGTACTCACCTTGTCAAAAGCAGGATAGACGGCTCGAATTTCAGTCAGCCAACCATATGGCATGTGACCCACAGGGTATGTAGCTGTCAGAATTGCCACTGCCTAGACAGGAAGAGTCAGCAGACTTAGTCTGGGCATCAACAAAGGTGCCTTCAAAAGCTGTCCTTTGAGATGTTACAAAATGAATGTTTCAGGTTTAGCGATTTTGAGTCATCACACCTCAATGGGAGATTAACTCTTCACAAACAGCTAAAAGGAAAACCGCTGCTCCCCACAGAAAAGAAATGCCTAGACTGTTTTTCCAGAGGTACAAAATGCAGCTAAAGATTAGGTATAGTCTCTAGGCTAACCTAGGTTTCAGGAAATCAGGTTCCAATAGAGAAATAAAAACTAGTTCCTTTTGCCTTCACCTGTTAAAATTACCTTAGAATACCTTGTCATCAAGGCCAAAGATCACCATGAATTTTTGCAAAATCTTTGCTATCATGAGAATTTTAATAGGAATCCTGTACTAAAGAAAAGCGATAATGTGTCAAGCAATTTAAGTTTCTTGGTTGTTTTATGTAAAAGGATTACACACACACGAATTACAGCATCTCTGAAAAGGGATCTTTGGACCAGCAACAGCTTTTGAAATTCATTTATCTGAATTGAGTCCAATAAGCAGTTTGCAATATTGACTTTTTCCACATTCTATCCTATTTACTTAAGAAATCTGGAATCTGTCCCTGTAGGGCATAATCTAAGCCCTAACCTAACCCCAAGGCAGGGGGGAAAAAACAACCTTAAATTTTAAGTTCTTTTCTACCTCTTCAACTAATCTTTACCCTGATGTCACCTTAAAGACTAGAATGGGTATGTTGGTGGAAACACTTAATGTTTAATCATAGTTTTGCAGTCACAGACAACCTGTTCAATGTAGATCATTCCTAAAGTACATTCATTAGAAAATTAAATTTTTTTCCACCATTTCCGTGGAAATGAAGTTATTTTTTATCATAGGATCATAGATTTAGATTTTCCCCTTCATTTTAGAGCTAAGGAACTAAGGCCTAGAGGGGTTAAGTGATTGCTCACAGTTAAGAGGCAGAAAAACTGATATTTGAATGTAGATACTAATACCAAATCTGATAAGCTTTCCACTGCACCACACTGCCTCAGGTCAGTAACTTAAGGAACAACAAAGCTCCCAACCTGACCCAAGCTTATGTGGATTCTAATTACTGATTACTACATGACAGTAGAAGTAATTAAATGAATTACTGAATTAGTAATTAAATGAATTAATGAATTAGCATTTTAAAATGAATATCTGGAATGGTTTCCAGAAAAGTGAACTGTCTGGATAATTGCAACTCTCATATTGCTAAAAGCTTAAAAAAATTAACCTTTTTTTCACATGGAAGTTTTTCTAAAGTCCATTAACACTTTCCTGTCTTGAATGTTAAACAGTACTTAGCATGTAGTAGTTGTAGTAGTAGTCGTAGTAGTATAGTAAGCTGTATTAATAGTTGGCATTTATCTATCACTTTATGACTTACAAAGTATTTTCTACCTGATATTTTACTTTATTCTCACAATAGCCTCATGAAATAGGTAAGAGAGACCACACTATTCCTGTTTTTACAAATATGGAAAGTGAGGCAAAGAGATATTAAAGAGATTATTTGCTTAAAATTACACAGAGCAAATGGCAGAGTTGGGAGTCAAACTCAGACATCTAATTCCAAATCCAGTGCTCTTTTCAAAAATATTCTAAGTGAATGAAATTCAGTTTCTTATTGATGACTCAAGACTATGCCATGGTCATGAATTACTGCTCTGGGAGTGAATAAATTCATGCTTCACAAGGAATCCTATATTATGTAGGGATGCCTGATGCTGTACTTTCATAGCCCACAGTGTTAGGCTTTTAGAGTTCTTGGGTTTGTTTTTCATGGGTTTCCCTTGTCCTCCTTTGTTTCCAGGCTGTCAGAATTTTTTTTGCTACTTTCTGCCACTTCTTTGTAGATTTCCCCCATTTGCTTAGGTGATAGGAAGTCAGATGATTGAATTGTCAATTAGAAAGGAATCTAAAGTAAAAGTACAGGAGAGACTGTGGAGCTTGCCCATGAATAAAATATATAAGCTGTAGTATATAGATTTTGTATTTTTTTATTACTTCTGGATTCTTGAATACTGAAATGTTATTGTGTCTTAATTAAATTATAGAAAAATTGCTCCCTGACTTTTTGCTATAGGACATAAATTTTTGCCTAATTATAGTATCCTTTTGAGTTGATAAATGATTAGATAACTTTGGTATGAATGTAGAAAGTATTACAGACTTCATGATCTTCGAAAACAACTAGCCTTGCAAACAGCTCCCCTGCTATGGTTAAAAACAACAATACAAAAAAAACCCAAACAAACCTTTCTTTTTTATATCACATTCTTTCTCATCTCATTATGTGGCCTGGATTCCCTCTGGGCTAATTTAGAAATTGCTTTAATATTTAATTATGCTCCAGATTTTCTTTTCAAGAGATGATGGAATTCCAATTCATGGGCAAAGGCTGGCTGTCACATTTTTCTTTATGGGCAACTTGAAATGTGCTTTTGGGAAAGCTGCTGTTACAGAAACCACCCAAGATGAGAATCATAGTTTTAAAAATAAAATCCAGGAACCAACTGGGGCATAAAGGCTAATATGCTCTTGATTTGTGAGGTTGTTTTCCTCCCATGCCAACAGTGAGATGCTTCCCAGTTCATGGAAACTGGCAGGATACATAAGACAGGATACATGCTGACAAGGCGTTTCAGTGCTCGGTCCTGCCCCTTCCTTTTCAAAAGCAACATGTCCAGAAATAGTAGTTTCTAAAACATTCAGGCAGCCAACTTCTTTCCTTAAAGAGCTGTAGTTACAGAGGACAGAATTAATTCCTCAGAACTTAGTGCTAGAGAAGAAATGAAGTAATGCCGTTTAATCAAACTACCCTTGGGAGAAAATTGTTCCATTCTCTCTCTTTTGAATTATATATATATATTTTCCAGGGTAGGGTTAAATGAATCAATAAGGTAAACAGGTTGGGGTGAGACTCAGTATTGCTAAAAAGGACACTGTCCATGAAAGGCAGGGTGATGATGTTTAATGCATGGTACAATGTGGTGAAATGGGAGGAACAGCTAGGATTTAAATTAAATGCAAGTTTCTCTTGATATGTTACCTTTACATGCAATTATATGTCAAATGTTACTGAATTTAGCAGCCATAGTAAAAGAATAATGAACTCACTGTATGGTGTGGTGTAAAAAAATCATTGGATTAACTCTCCAAACTAGCTGAGTAAACTTGGAAAAAGCACAATCTCTTTGGATCTCAGCTTCCTTATTTTTAAAACAAAGGGAAGGGTGGGACTAGGTTATTCCTAAGGTCTCTCCCACCTCAGAAATGTATTAAGTGATAACCAGATTTCTACTAGCAGGAAGGTTCCATACTAATTTCTCATTACAGAAGGGGTTCATTATCATACATACTTTTGTAAATTCTTTACTATTAGAAGAAAATGATGAGCATACCTCAGTGGCAGCGGAACTGCCGCCAAGGTCACGTGAGACAAAAAGGTTGACGATGGGCCTGCTGATTCGCTGAGTTGCCAGAATTAAAGCCAAAGGCCACCAAAAGCTCAGCATCTTCCTTATTGTAGCATCTCCCTGTATCAATAAGTTAAAACAGAAGCTATTCAACTCTGCCTGTAGAAAAGGACTAAAGTTTCAACTAAAAGACTTCTTTCCTATGATTCGAAGCACCTATCAGTTCCTTAATAACCCTTAAAATTTATGGAGGGAACAAAGGTCTCCTTAGGTGAGCCAAGAAACATACAACATTATGGGAAATTAACTCATACAGTTGGCAGGGCACAAACATCAGGCTAAGTGGATCCAAAATCCTATTTTCCATGCAGGAAACATGTTTCTTTACCCAGGCCAGGATCTCATTTCCAGCTTGTAATGAAGAATAAGTTTGAAATTGGTCTCTGTTTAATGATGGGGGTGTTTGGCCAGTAACTGTGTCATAGGAGGGGGGACATAACAATAAAGGGTGTTTGGGGTTTATTTTCTATTTAGTGAGAACCTACTCACTTAGGAAACTACAGGGAAATAAGATGCAGATTCCCAATCTCAGATACCTAATAGGAGTAACTTTTATTATTCAGAATCAAATAGAAGGCAGATTGTAGGCAAAATAACTTAGTAAAATGTTACTAATTATGAGATAGCTAAAGAGTTTCAAAGGAGTCCAGGGCTGTTCTATGCTGCCCATTTTTTATGTAGCTTCTTGCTTGCTTTTCCCTGGAGAATAAGTGACAAAACGACTGTCTAAGGGTGGGGAACCCCTAGAAGTGGGGTGCCACTTCAATCTATTTATGAATACATGTGGCCCTCTAGGTTCTCAAGAGCAGCCCTTTGACCAAATCTGAATTTTACAGAACAAATAATGAAGTTTAGATTCAAAGGGCTACACTTGAAGACCTAGAGGGCCACATGTGGCCTTGAGGCCGCAGGTTCCCCACCCCTGTCAGACACCACCCTGTTTCTAGGTGAGTGACGGTAATGGATTGATTACTGGAAAGTCATTTGAATTTCACTATCCTAATAAGAATAACTAATGTAATGTTATCAACAGTTTCTTTATTGATGTCCAAATAGTCAATATCAGTTATATAGCTATGGCCTTGCATGCTTTGTGATATGGTATAGCATAGACATAGTAGATATAATATTTTATGAAGTATTACATAAGTTCTTTCATAGTATTAAAATTATACTACCAGTCTAGCATTTTAATCCAAACTATGAATTGCCAAACTAAAAAACTGGCATTCTATGTTCCAATTGAGAAGACCCATTATTTGTTGGCATACTTATAAAGCTCTACAATTTGATTACATTCTACCCAACCTTCAAAGGTCAGTTCCTTGACAACTCACCTTGATATCTTCTTAGTAGGGCATACAATTTAAACCTTCACCAAATATTGCCTAGACTTGTCCTTTAATTGTTTCATACATGTTAATCTTGAACTACCAATCCAGGAATTTTAAGTTCCCTAAGGGCAGAGACCATAACTCCCTCTTCTGTAACTGCTACAGTACTTGGTGTAGTGCTTGGCACATAGTAGGTACTAAACAAATTACAACCAGAAAGCACTGACCCAGTAATGTATGCTCCTGCCGAGACAGTCAAGATGTGTGCCACTTCAATCTATTTATGAATACAAAAATACCACTTACACATCAGCACTAACAACTTAAATGATGACATATTTTACTTTTTCAAATACAAAACTAATCTTTAAAACAGAAGCCTAAACAGGAAGTCAATTGGTAATGCTACTAATTGTTCTTCCACGTGGATATTACTCAGCATTTGGCTTTAGGCTATGACTCCCTGGGTCATAGTATTGAGAACAGTAGGAATTTATTAAATGCTTCTTGACTAACTGACTGAAGAGAGCACTTTATCCCCCTTAAATATAACCATACTTAAAGTGGCTCTGTGTGTAGGCTCATCAAGATGGGCATTTGCTCCAATGATGTAAAGCATGACCTATCCATGACTGTGTGACTCTTATCCTTAAGCCCTTCCTTAAGTTTGCCACAGGGAGTTCAAAGTCAGGCAACAAACATTTCTTAATCACTACATTATTGGCACTATGCTCAATATATGGAGTTATCCCTGCTTTTCTTAAAGATGCTAATGGAGTCTTCTATTGGTTTTCATAGAGCTTTACTATTTATTCCTCTTTATCACTGGGAAAGGCAAAGAACAAACTCCAAAGCACTATGTAAACATGAGCTATAATAATAATAATAATAATAATACTAAATGTTCTTTTTATGGTGATCAAGGTATAAACTTGCTATCTGGATTCCTCATTTCTATGGGGTGGAATTAAAACAATTATTATTTTGCTGCAACGTAAATCCAGAGATATTGGTGAAACTGTAGGCAATTACAGCATATGCTCATCAAAACGTACCCCTAGTTCAGGCCCACTGCTATCTGGGATGATGTCGTGAATGTTCTTGTAGTAACCCAGGCAGAGGGTGGTGCAGCGGACAAGTGCTCCCATATACAAAGAAAGAATTGGAATGAGAAGCGGCTCTCTGCATTCCAGGTGACTATGAAGCAAAATGGCTACAAAAACAACCTGAGAAATTGGGAAAAAACAGTAAGTAAAATAAAAAAATTAAAACAGTTTCTACTTGATTTCAAAATAGATGTTCTACCGAGAGAAAACTTTCACTTTGATACAAACAGAACTGAAACTAGGGAGTCTTGTTTCAGAATGTTTTCCAAGACAAGAAGCCTCTGTAAAGGGTTAGACAAGCAGGGTATAAAGCAAGAGTCTATCAGTCTTTGTGCTGGACACAGTGTAGAAACCACCTCAAGATACGTCTTCAGAGTGTGAGTTAAAATCCTAGCTATGTACAGAAGGATCACTTTTCTGTCCGCACAGAGCATGCAATTACCTTTCTCATTAATGTCAATCTGGACAGAATGATAATTTGTCAACATAATAAATGTTATAAACTGCTGCTTAAGACTGTACCAGAAGCTTTAGCTGGTCAAAAATAGTGTCCTCTCCCCACCCCCAAATCCCCTCTCCTACTAAGGCTGGTGACCATTTGGAACAAATGCATAATATTAGGGGAAGGCCAAATCTGGGAAACTTTCCAGAAAGAAAGTTAAATAATTTCCATTAATGAGACTATAGGAATAATAATAATAATTAATAATAACATAATAAGACATTATCATTCACACAAATGAGCCAAACTGATAGAGCTTACTAAAATTATCACATGAAAGTAAAGCCAAGATTAGTAATTAGATCTGCTGTGTTAGAAAGCTGAAGTACTGGTCGGTGACTAGTGAACCAGGAGAATTTGAACTATTTTATTTAAGTTAAAAAATAATGACAATCACAGATAATAACAGCTGACATTTAAATATATTTTAGGGTTTACAAAGCTCTTTGCAATGCCATGGACATAATTAGCACTCAATAAACATACTGAATGAAGGCCACCAGGCCATGGGATTCCAACAGAGTGACAATAGCAGGAGTAACCAAGAACAGGCAGCCTCAACTTGAAAAATGCTAATTTTTAAAAAGGGTCCATAAAACAGAGGTACTAGACAACTTAGTGATGTTGACCAAAAGGAAAAAATGCATGTTATCCCCAGTTACCATAAACATATTGCTACTAAAAGATAAAAAAGGGAATTTTGTGGGGCGGCTAGGTGGCACAGTGAATAGAGCGCCGCCCCTGGAGTCAGAAGGACCTGAGTTTGGAGCCGGCCTCCGACACTTAATCCACACAAACAAAAACCTAGCCGTGTAACCTTGAGCAAGTTACTTAACCCCAATTGCTTAAAAAAAAAAAAAAAAAGGGGAATTTTGAAAAAGAGTAAGGTTGGTCATGTCAGGACATTTGTACACATGAAACTGTGGAGAAAAATAAAAAAATCAAATGGAGACATAGAAAAGGCATCTTATCTAAGTGCTTCTCAAAGAAACAATGATAATAAATGCTACTGTTCAGAAAGTGATTTATTTGCAGTCTGGACAGACTTTGGCACCAGGGTTGCCTTTCTGAGACCTAATGAATGGGATCACACTTAGCACAGATGCCCTAGAGGAATGAGGAACAAAGGTACCGCTAGAGCATAGTGGTGATAGAAAAAGACTCCCTGGAGGACAGGTGCTGACTGTGTACAACAGCAGAGGAGAACTCTATTATGCACACTGAGCAATGCTCCATTTTGCCACTGGACATAATAAAACTTACTACACTTTCCCCCGATTTTGTGGCATTCAAGAAAAAACTAAAGTAAATAAAGACTATTCAGGCTGTAATTTAAGGATATCTACAATCTCTTTAACTTGCCTTTCTAATCATATTTCATGTAGCTCTCCCTTTTCACATGCTATAATGCAGCCCAACTGGATTGTTTACTAAACTTCATATTTTATCTCTTACTTCCATGTGTTCTCATAAAGTGCCCTAGATCTAAGCCTTTTCTTCTTTTTCTTTAAGAATCTTTAGCACCCTGTGGTAATAGTAATTTGAAAACTGACTAGAACACTGGGAGTTATACTTCAGAGGAACAAGTATTCCCTCTTTGACCACAGAACAATGAGACTATCAAGATGTTGGAACTGGAAAATACACTTGAGACACATCCAGAAATATTTTTTTCTTTTTTTTTTGGAAGGGGGCAAGGTTGGGTAATAGGGGTTAAGTGCCCAAGGTCACATGGCTAGTGTTAAGTGTCTGAGGCTGCATTTGAACTCAGGTCCTCCTGACTCCAGGGTCAGTGCTCTATTCACTGTGCCACCTAGCCACCCCACATCCAAAAATTTTACAAGGACACACACAACCTGTAAGAAATAGACAGGGGAAAGAGTAAGGATTTAAAGAGTGAGGTAATGGCAGTAAGGAGACAGCATCCACAGCCTCATATAAGACTTATTGAATTGAGTCAGAAGGAATTAGAGGTTTACAGCTGAAAAGGAGAACCTGAAAGTACAAAGTATAAGGCAGACTCAGCTATGGCAAAGAAGGAAGAGATGGAAAAGGGGCATGAGCACCTATCGGCATCTTGGAGCAGAAGACTTAAGATGAAGCTATACTGCTTGTACTTATATCTTCAAGAACTGAGGCAGAGTTAAAAAAATATGCTCTATTCCCAATTTTCTGTCTCCATGAGAGAGGTCAATAAATGACGTAGGTCATAATTAGTATGAATAATTAAACTCTTGAGAAGCTTATATGTTTTTGAATTCGCACTATTTGAAGTTACAATTATATAAAATATGGTCACTGGTTCTAGCACAATAGAAATATAAATGTGAATTCAAATAATGGGACCATACAAGGAAGATTAAATATTAAGACTAATTGAGACCAAGTTTGTTTCTTTTACCTAACATTTCCTGTATCCTATTTTTTGTCTAAAAAAGTGCAGGATTAGTTAAAGACTTTGTAAAGCACTATTCTAGCCACTGGATTTACAAAGACCAAAAAATCCCAACATAGTCACTTTTCCCAAAGTATTTGGGGAATAAAATATTGATACAAATAAATAAATATGATGTAATATGAAAAGCTTAAGGGAATGACATGGAAAAAATTCTTTAAGGAAATAAGACAAGGACTAGGATAGTTCTTTACTAACCAAAAACAGAAAACATTGATTTTTAAAGATTTATTGTGTTGGAAAGGTGAACTCTTACTGAACTGACCATTTCTGAAGAGCAGGTCATTGTCAATGAATCCAACAGAAAATACTATGGTATTATAACATTTATGTGCTCACAATCACTTATATATGAGCTTTGCCAAAGGACTACAATATGAAAATTGCTTTTTCAATTTGTTTTTTGGCTCGAGAGGGATTATAACAAGGAGTAGAGCCCGAGTTTTAGTTACTCTAAAGTTGTTAAAAAAAATTATAAGGCATTATAGAGGAATTACACTATTTTTTTCCCAAAGAAAGTAATCTGCTATAAATAATGTTATCACTTGCTGAATCTAAATGACTCTGATAATTGACCTCATAAAGATAGATCATATCTGAATTGTCTACAGTAAGGCAACAATAGTAAATTAATCAGAGTTCTGTTTATGCTTTTTAATTTTTAAAGATAATAATGACAGATTACTATACCTCGATTTTACATATAGGAAAATATTAACACATCTGTGGAAACTGAAATGCATTATTAATTTATAGGTACTAAGAATTGTAATTAAGGCAATAGGATTTTTCCTGAAAGATTAGATTGTTCAATAGGATGGTATGCAGAACCCAACTAAATGAATCTGTTCATTGGTCTACTCTGGTTCCCATACGTGAATCTAGTCATGGTATAATTTTGAGACATTGAGAATGAGTAAAGAAACACTGGAAAGCAATACTGAGAGACAAAAAAGTAGGCAGTTATATATTCTTCAAAATTCTAGTTGAATTAGGAACAAAGATGAGGGGGGTCATTGAACAAAGCAAACTGCAATAATATGGTTGTTCTATAGTAATACAATGCATCCTACCATTATTTCTCAAATTAGCTTCAATGACCTGTTACATTCTTTGTAAAATCCAATCTTTAAACCTACTCAGTGGTTTCATTGAAGCCATTACTAAAAGCTTAACAAAACTTCAGTTACAACACAGCTTCTTACCTCTTGTTTAATGTTCAAAGTCTCGTGTGTGTGTGTGTGTGTGTGTTTGTGTGTCTTGTAAATCATGGGATTTTTAGGAATGAAACTGTAGTAATTAGAGAGAAGTCATTTTGTCAGCATGAAGCTTAGTTTCAAAGTAGTAGATCTAAAGACTACTGGGAAATAAGAAAAGAAGTATTTTATGCAATCCTTTGGCAAATTCCATATATACAGCCAATTGAGGACATATAAATGTTATAATAATAATAGCAACTTTATATTGTATAGTATTATCTGACTGCGATGTTACATTTCTTATACTGACTCAGGAGAGAATTTGATTTGAGAAGGAAAAGTGGGGACCAAAGGCTTTAACGTTGAAAAAAGTTAAAAGATGTTGAAACACTTGTTTAGATGTTACAACATGTTTATATTTGATCATTAGTGAATCTTACATCAATGGGAACTTCCTAAATAGCTTTAAACATTAAATAGGACACGACAGAATATTGACCCAACCAATTAAAAATCAGGCACATCACAAAAGCAAAGAAGTCATTGTATAATAAAAGAGGTGTGTGTGTGTGTGTGTGTGTGTGTGTGTGTGTGTGTGTGCGTGTGCGTGTGTGTGTATGCATGCACACTGGTGAGTGGTGGTAGAGACTGGGGTTAATGGCCAATAAAGTATATATTCCATCTAGCTATATGAACACAAAGGACAATGTTTAAAATAATCTAACCCAACAGATGGAAATGTTACAATAAAATTAATTTTTAAGGAGAATCTTATTGTCAAAACATATATTTGTCTTTTCAAATCCTTAACAATAACAAAATTAAATTCACAAAGGCAGAGGCATCTGAATTCAACTTGAACCATTCCCATTAGAGCAAATCCATTTGAAATGGATCTGTGAGCCCTGCCACAATGGGTACAGGACCTTAAATTTAAGGAGGAAAATGTCAGTATTTTTCAATAGTATAAATTTTCTCTTTCTTTGGAATGTGGACTATATTTAACATATGCAGATTTCATTTTTTTTTCTTTTTGGCCTTTTAAAATAAATCTCTAAATAATCACTTAGTTTTAATGCCAATTTATGAAGAATGTGAAGCACTTATTTCAAATAAAGCTGTCATGAGATTAAGATAATTTATAAGAGGCTCATTAGGTAAAATTTAAAAAACAAGGAAGACTAGGAAGAAAAAAAAATCCTGAGCCTATAAATAAGAAAGGAGAACAATAAAAATAAACACATCATCTATTACTCAGGAAAAAGGTACCAGTATCCATCCGTAAATTGAACCTAGTGTCTTATGGGGCTTACACAGTTCGTTTGGAATGCTAATTCTGAACTTTAAAAAAATAGTAAGCAATAAGTGTTCAAAAATAAATGATTTTACTCAAGGGATGAAACACTGAGGTATATATTGAGGAAAGTTATAAGTGTCAAAAACTCATTGAGTCTTAAGAGCTAGGAAAGATGTCAACTAATTCACTTTTTCATTCAGTGAATACCACTGACAGTCAACTCACTTCATCTTTTGGAAGGAAAATGTGTTCAGGCAGTTAACGAGCTATTTAAGTTTTTGTCATGCATGTATCTGTTATGATACTATAATGACAGCCTGGGATGTGAAGACTGTATGATTATGGGAGAGAAAATGGAGCCTGAGAGGGTCATGTTTGTATAGTAGACCATGGGAGAAGAAAAGCAGCGAAGAGGTACTTATAAAATTGAACTATCTTAAAATTTAGGTGATTTTTCAAAAAAAATAAAAAATAAAAAAATTTAGGTGATTTAAAAAATTAAATGTGTGTGTATGTGTATGTATACACACACATACATACACACACACACACAGACATATATATGTATATTTCCCTCCAATTACATGTAAAAACAATTTTAACTTTTTTTTTTACAGCAATTGGGGTTAAGTAACTTGCCCAAGGTTACATAGCCAGTTTTTTTTTTTGTGTGGGTGTTAAGTATCTGAGGCCGGAACCGATCCTGGTTCCTCCCGACTCCGGGGCCACGCTCTTACTCACTGCGCCACATAGCCGCCCCATTCTTAACATATTTTTTAAAAAATTTGACTTCCAAATTCTGTATTCCTCCCTGCCCCCCACAGAGAAGGCAAGTAATTTGATATAGTTACACACGTGCAATCATGCAAAACCTATTTCCAAATTAGTCACATTATGAAAGAAAAAGAGAGACAAAGAAAACCCCACCAAGAAAAATAAAGTAAAAAAAATACATTTTGATCTGCATTCAAACGCCATCAGTTAGTTCTCTGGAGATGGATAGAATTTTTCATCATAAATCCTTTCAAGTGTCTTGGCTCTACTGAGAATAGGTAAGTCTTCATTGTACAATATTGCTGTTACTGTGTACAATGTTCTCCTGGTTCTGCTCATTTCACTTTGAATATGTTCATCTAAGTCTTTCCAGGTCTTTTTTTACAGCATCCTGTTCATCATTTCTTATAGCACAATAGTGTTCCATCACAATCATATACCAGAAGTTATAAATATCGTCTTCCCATGTAGGAAGGTAACCTTATTTAATCCTAATTTAATCTTATTGAATCCCTTATGATTTCTATTTCCTGTTTACCTTTTTGTGCTTCTCTTGAGTCTTTTATCTCAAAGTAAAATTTTCTACTCAGCTCTGGTCTTTTCATCAGGAATGCTTAAAGTCAATTAAATTAATTAAAGTAAATTCAATGAATATCCATTTTTATTCCTAAAGGATTATAATCAGTTTTGCTGATTATGATTCTTGGTTGTAATCCTAGCTATTTTGCCTGCCATAGTAATATTTCAAGCCCTCTGATCCTTTACTGTAAAAGCTGCTAAATCTTGTGTTATTTTGACTGCAGTGCCATGATATTTGAAAGGCTTCTTTCTGGTTGCTTGCAATATTTTCTCCCTGACTCTGACCTGGAATTTGTTTATAATATTCCTGGGAATTTTCATTTTGGGATTTCTTTCAAGAGGTGATTGGTAGATTCTTTTAATTCCTGTTTTATCCTTTGGTTCTAGAATATCAGTGTGGTTTTCCTTTATAATTTCTTGAAATATGACATCCAGACTCTTATTTTATCATGGCTTTCAGGTAGTACAATAATTCTTAAATTGTTTCTTCTTGATCTATTTTCCAGGTCATTTTTTTCCCAATAAGATATTTCACATTGTCTTCTATTTTTTCATTTTTTTGTTTTTTTTTTGATTGTTTCTTGATTTCTCATAAAGCTGTTAGCTTCCATTTGCTCAATTCTAATTTTTAAGGAATTACTTTCTTCTGCGAACTTTTGTACCTCCTTTTCCATTTGGCCAATTCTACTTTGAAAGGAGTTCCTCTCTTTAGTGGATTTTTGTGTCTCTTTTACCATTTGATCTATTCTGTTTTTTAAGGTGTTATTTTCTTCAGATTTTTTGTGCCTCCTTTATCAAGCTCTTGAATCATTTTCATAATTTTCTGGCATTGCTCTCATTTCTTTTCTCAAATTTTTCTTGACCTCTCTTATTTTATTTTTAAAATCCTTTTTGAGATATCAAGTAATTCTTTTGGTCCAGAGACCAGCTCACATTTTTCTCTGAGGCTTTGGAAGTAGCGGTTTTGACTTTGTTGTCTTCTAGATTTTGTTTTGAGCATTCACTGTCTATAGCAACTTTTTATGGTCAGCTGATTTTTTTTTTTTTTTGCTCTTTGCTCATTTGTGAGCCTGTTTCTGGACATTTAGCTTGATTTTAGTGTTTGACTTCTCTCTCAGGGTGGAGGGGGCACTGTCCCAAGTTTCAGGTTTTCAGAGCTAGTTATAAGTTTTCAGTTCTTCCAAGGTGGTATGATTTTATGAGATGTTTGTTTACTATTCTCCTGGTCTGTGCTTTGGTCTGTGAATGACCACAAGTACTCTTTTCCACCCTAGAATTGTGATTAGGGTCCCCACTCTCCTGCTGCTGCAAGCTCTGGTGTGCTAATGCTCCTCCCCACTTTGGGACTGCAACCCAGGACATCAACCTAGATCTATATATGAGCAATGAATGGAACAGAATCCTATATCTAGGGCCAGCAAAAGAACCCTTGTAATCTCCTTCTTGCCAGTTCTCTGACTCCTTTACCATCTGTGGGCTGGTAGCTCTGGAAGCTGCGCCTGCTGCTACAGATTCAGTAATCCCCAAGGCCTGCTACTAGTTTTCTGGTATGGATTGTGCTGGACTGAGTTTCACTCCAGGTAGGACAGACCTTTCCTAATTGTTTTACCTCATCCTTTTGTGGGTTCTGATGCTACTGAATTTATTTTGAGGCATTATTTAAAATTATTTAGATGGAGCTTTGGGAGAGCTCAGGAGAATCCCTGCCTTTTCTCTACTATCCTGGCTCTGCCTTCTGTCAAATGTAAGTGATTATTAATGATCCAACAACTACAAAAAAGTACAGTTGCAAGGGAAAGAAGTAAAAGGGAACAGAGGTAGACTTCATACAAATGGTACATGGGATTATTTCTTGGTTCTTTCTAACTACTGCATTGTTGTGTCTGGGGGTATGGTAATGCATTGTGGCAAAAAAAAAAAAACCAGAAATGCTACCTTAAAAATTAATTTTTACTAAGAATATTCTTTTCAAGGGTGGCTAGGTGGCGCAGTGAGTAAGAACGCCGACCTTGGAGTTGGGATGACCCGAGATCTGATCCGGCCTCAGAAAATGAGCACCCACACATAATGACTAGCCATGTAACCTTGAGCAAGTTACTTAACCCCAATTGCTTTAAAAAAAATTCTTTTCAAAATATATCTTTTCTCTTTCAAATCAGCAATAACAAAAATTAAATTCACAAAGTTTTAACTTGATTTAAACATTTTTACATTTCAGATATAATAGAGAAATGTTCTTTATGTTTAAACCTAAGCAATGAAAAGATCACAAAACCAGAACAACAAAGGAAGAAAAAATCATTCTATTCAGTCTGATCTGTTTGAAAAAACTCATTTTATTATGGAGACCACTGACTGAGCACAACTTATTAGAAATTAATTTTAATACAAATTCATATTAGCATAGCATCATGTGAAAAGGCACTCAATAAAAATTGTGATTCTTATGTAAGTAAGATAACTTGTAGTTAAGTATCAATTGTTCACTCTGGAGATCATCTATGTTCATTCCTCTTCAGGGGTTTATCTGCTTTTGACTAACAATGTATGAGGTCGGTATGGATCAAAGGAGATAACATCTATAAAGGCCTTAGCATAGTGCCTGGTACATAATATGTATTATATAAAAGCTTATTGTTTCCCCTTCCTCCTGCTGAAGTTTCCCACATACCTGCACCAAAAAACAATTAGCAAAAGTAGGCAATTTTCAAGATTAAATAAGAGCTGAAATAAAATGCTATAGCTGTTTTCTAATTTCATTCACTGAAATTCTCACTTTCTTTCACAAACATGTATAAGTAAGAGTTGGATAAATAGATTTTTACTATTGTGTAACAAGTTCATTCTTTTAAAAGATTAGGCCTATTTTTCCTTCTGTAGAAGGCCTATAGTGAAGTTTTGGTAGCAACTAAAACCAAATACGTAGTTCTTAGTTTTTACCCATGGAAGATGCATGAAGTTGAAACTATAAAGAAAAGAAAAAGATGTGTGAGGTTTATGGGATCAGTCACATTAGTTTACAGTCATATCATTTTATAGTCACACACTTTATTAAAAAATAAAGTTCTCACTCTCAGCTCTTTCAAATCTCAGTTGATTTAGCCCTTGATTAACAATACGTTCACGACAGACCTATATAAGAAAGTATAGACTTCATTCCAGCCTGCGGCTATCCTGGAAGATCAGAAATGGCCTTCATTAGGAATGTCTCTGTAAACACATCAAGTAAAGTCAACATCAAGTCAACTTCAAGTCAACATTACCTGAGCTATGACATCTGAAATTGAGGCACATCCCACCAGAAAACTGTATTTGTGTTTCAAGAGAATGCCTGCATGTGTCCATGCCTGTCACAAAAGAACAGAAACAAGTGTGAACAGATCCAACTGGAAAGACATCTTCACGTTTGTTTAATTATGGGATTTTCTTTTTTTAGTCACTTTTTCTTTCTTCAAAATTTGTTACTCTATGAGGGATCTGTGATTTAATCAGGACAGGGAATTCTGGTGTGGGAATTCCCTCTACCCATGTAACTTATCTCTGGTTTGGTAGATGTGTACCGGGAAGTTGCTTGGGAACAGAGAGGTTAAGGGACATCCTGTCAAACAGCTAGTGTCAAAGGCAGGATTTGAGTCTGGGTCTTTCCAATGTTAAGTTTTAGTGCTCTGTTCACTTAGCCACACTGCTCCTACTTCCTAGATATGTGAACCTATTGTTAAATTACTCTTATATTTAATTTATGGTTAATGAATATTCTAACTTATCAAATTAGCATTTTAATAAGCAAACAGGTAAGGAAATTATTTAGGTGTCAGTAGGCTAGAGAACTTTACCAAGATTTATATAATGGCCAGGTCTCAACTACTTAGAAGAAGTAAAAGTAGAAAAATGGAGACAGCTTCTGAATGACATTTACTGATTACATACGATATACAGGACACAGGTGGTTCCTCAAAATATGAATGTCTATGGAAAGGAAGGATTGGGGGGGAATACAAAAGAAGAAGAAAAGGTAGACTCTTCTTTCCTTGAAGAGCTTATAACCTTGATGATATTAACATCATATCGCTACCTCAATTACTTATGTATTCCAAGCGAAAGCATGTTTTAGGAAGAATTTACTATGTGACCGATACCTTCAGTTTTTTAGTGGACAGATGGCCAATGAGTCAGAATTAGAGCTGCTAGGTCAATTCAGAATTTCTAGCTTTTTATGCTTTAGTATGCTGGGCTATGTTCTCTCCTGACTAAATGACTCATAAAGACCCAGCAGCCAATGCTACTTAACTTAGTCCAATAATGCAATTGCATACTTTGAAATCTTAAGCATTTTTTATTGGGAAATGCTTACAAAAGTAATTAATAATACCAGGAAGGAGTTATGACAGCTATTCCTGGGCAAGGAGAGTGAATTTTAACCAGCCTGATTTTCTTATATAAGAGAATATTAAGAGAAGAATTTGAATTTTGTGTGAAGCTATGCTTTAATCAGGACTCTTTAATTTAGTTCATTATAATTACAATTCTTGTACATTCTTATTTACTGATTAGTGGAGAGTCTTCTTGTCTCTTGGCTGCAAGTTTGGGCAAAGCCTGACTCTACATCTGAAAGCCAGCATCTTAAAGGGAAGGTAGGCTTGAGGTACTCTAAACCAAAACCTTATATGTGAAAGCTGGTGAAGTGCCACAGTTCTCTCTAGGACTGGATTCTCTCTAGACTTAGTGGCTGGTAGGTTTGAACCTATACTTAAGAGATATAATATTTCCTCAGCTAAGCAAGGTGAAAATTATTACAGATTTGACACCCATTTCCTGGGTTTGTGTATGCTTGCCTATTCTAGTCATTTTGTTTCTCTTTAGCCTAAACCCTGTCTTGGAACACACAGATTGTGGGGTTACAAGTGTTAAAAGAAAAACTCACAGTATTCACATCTAAGAATAGCATCTTGTGGTCTGTCTGGTGGCCTGAAAGCTATCAGTATGATTAATAAGTTTTGTGGTTTTTCAAATATTGTCTCCTCAACAAATATATCAGAGCCATTGGGGAAAAATTCTTTGTAGGCTTTTAAAAAAGTTGCTATTAAAAGCAGTTTTGCTCAGCTGTGTTGTATTCTCCTGGGCATGTGTATACGAAAATGGAAAAAATAACCATACTACTATGGTTCTGTTGTTATACACTTTTCCTTAGAAACACACTCTTATGGCTGAGAAGAACAGGCAGAGAGAATTGGAAGGTTGGATAATTAAGATCTTCAAATGTACTTTTGCCAACAAATCATCCCAACAGACTTGAATTCATTGGATAGCTGTACTGCATTTCATTTGTGGGTAAGAAGACTTCATTTTAAATGTGGATTTCATGATATTTATTAAAGGCACTCTTTTTCTCCAGTGAAACCAATGTAAGGCTTTAACTCTTTGAAGGCCACAAAAGGGTACAGTTACTGAATGCTGGTAGTAGTACTCCAGTGCTCTAAGGCAATCCTGAACTAAATAAATTTAGATGCTATGGAGAACTCAGCTCTATGAATTCAATCCAATTTTTGATGAAAATATCTCAACTACTGGAATGGATGCATTTGAAAATTCACATAAAAACACATATCCAGATGCAGTAGTTCTTACAGTAGAGGTTTTATTTCCCATTGAAAAGCCTTAAGGGCTATGAAGAGTTACTTAACCATAACTGCAATGCCCAAGAAACAGAAATATTTTAATATATAACAGCCATGTATATTGACGTAGAACCATCATATATTCTGTCTGACCTTAAATTAAAGAATTTTCTGAAAGGCAAAAAGGTCTCCAGCACTAGACCTTTACAAGTTACAGGCACTTATAACTATAACTGATTCAGAGTATTAAGAATTTTAAGATAAGATATCCTGGGGGTTAGTACAAATTTTGCAGGCTATGATTTTAAAAAATTATCTGTAAGGCTGATTTAAATTGTTATAGACTAAAAGAAGGGTTTATTTTTTTGGTTATTGGAAGTAATTTTCAGTGACTTTTTCCTTTCCCATGGTTCTGTGCTCTCTGTAATATTTTATGTCTATCAATGTATAATCTATAAATCTACATATAAAGTTTCATGGGAAAACTTGCCAGTATGACATGGAAAGCTTGAGCTGTCAAGACTATGAGTACTGAACTAAAAATAGTAAAGCTAATTATTGAAGCGATGGCATCTCCACCAGTTCACCTTAGCTGCAAGTGATTTCCTGAGCTAAGAGAATGGCATATGTGTTTAACCACATTAGAATACTTCTCTGATCCTTTGAACCTAAGACGATTTGAATAGTTCCTTCTGGTTGCTTGCACATACCCTCAGAGTCAGAAAAAAAATCTTTTTTTTTTTATTCTTTTACTAACATGTGAGAAGCAAAGCATAAAAATGAAGGGATACAAAAGCTTAGTTTAGGGTGAAATGTTTTCTTCACTCACCATGGCATCCATGAAAGGGAAGGCAGCAAGATAAAGGAAAGCTCTTCGAGTTTTATTTCCCACTGATTCATCCACATGGTGCAGTTTATTAATAATGTAGTAGCCTAAGTCACTGTAAGCTGCAAGAGTACAAGACAAAGTTATCCTTAATGGCTGGAGCAGGTTGCAATTTTGAAGCGCTCTAAGGTTGACAAAATGTTTCACACATGTCACTTCCTTCCACCCTCACAACAACCCTGTGAAGTAGATGCTAATATTACCCTTATTTACACTGCAGCTGTGGCTTGCGAAGGGGCACATAGGTAGCAAGTTTAGGAGATGGGACCCAAAACCAAGTCTTTCTGACTCCACTACCCCTCACTGTCTTTCAACTCTCCAACCTGAGCAGACATAGGCAACCTTTGGAAGCATATATACATTATTTTCTACCATATCACAATTTCTTTTAAATGATGTAGGTTTAGTTTGGCTTTGACCATTTTTCATCTCCTCTATTTGCTTATTTTTTTGAGGGGGGGCAGGATTAGGTAAATTCTGTCCTAAAAGCAAAGAGATTCTTAGGATTCCTTTATTTCTACTTTGCAATGATTTCTAACAGATTAGCACTTCCTAATGCTAATAATGACACGTGGGCATTTTAATATTACAGTAGAAAAATACGAAGTAGGTACCTTTGTTTAAACTTTCTGATTGATCCTTACACTGCTCCTGAAAAGTCATCTTCATTGTTGTTTAATTGCATCTGACTATGTGACTCCATGGTCACATGGACCCCACTGGAACAGGTTTGCCATTTCCTCTTCTAATATGTCCCAATTGATTAAGAATGAGGCAAACAGAAGTTAAGTGACTTGCCCAGGGTCACACAGCTAGTTAAGTGTCTGAGGCCATATTTGAACTCAGATCTTCCTGACTCCAGGCCCAGTACTCTATCCACTGAGTCACTCAGGGGCCTTGTAAATGGTCATCTCAAGAGGAACCAAAATAGCCAGAGCAGAGAAACATAAGCAATGTTGCATAACACTATTTTATGACTTTTTTCCCCTTCCTTTACTCCCAGAGGCAGGCAAAAAGAAACAAGAGTCAGGGATATGAACTTTGGCAAATGTTCCAAAGGTTACAAATGAAAGTGCCAAGGTTGGACACATTTCTCTCTTTCTACTGAGGACTAGAGACCGTATCTTAAGGTGTCTTCCCAAGACAAAATCCTCCCCATAAATATGCTTTAGCCTCACTTCACATCTAGTATACCTGTGTTATGACTTTTGTGAAAACCATGGAAGGAGCCAGTCATCTGGAGGTAATGGCAATAAAGGAGAGCAGCAAAGCACAGAGAAGGCAGAAATGGGCACTAATTTATAGCTCATACTCTGCTGCTGCTTTACTTCTCAGAAATTTAATCCTGCTCCCAAGCAATGACTGTGCATCATAGTGAAGCAGATAACATGAAGAAACAGGAGAACAGCTGGAGTAACTGAGAATAAGAGAAAACCACTCCAAAAGAGGTTATGGAAATACTTGTTATATTACATGAATTAAAAATAAAATAAATAAAAATAAAAAATACAAGAGGTGATATGGAATATTTGGGGTGATAAGGGGTAGCAGAATGACAGAGAGGATATCCTAATAGGAGAAGATGAAATAAACCAGCATATATTATACCCATTTTACCATAGCATGTGTGATGGACAGACATTGATTCTCTCCCTTTCTAATAAAAGCCATAAAACAACTAAATGCAAAAAGAAAGATAAATTCATTATATGAAAGATATGCTTTACAGCAATGGTTCTCAAATTTTTTGGACTTTACACTCCCAAAAATTATTGAGGTCTCCAAAAACTTTCTTTTATGCAGGTAGACCAATTAATATTTATTATATTAATAATTAGGATGGATAACATTGAAAAATATTTGTTAATTCATTAAGTTATAAATCCATTATATGTTAACACAAATAACATATTTTTAATGGAAAATAAAAAATTAATTAGAGGAATGATATTGTTATACATTTTTTTTTTTTTTACAAATCTCTTTAATCTCTGGCTTAATGGAAGATATCTGGATTCTCCTATCTGCTTATGCATTTAATCTGCTGTGATATGGTCTTCTGGTTGAAGTATACGGAGAAAATCCAGCCTCACACAGATATGTAAGTTCAAAAGGGAGGAGTATTTTAATAGGCACATAACATCTTAGTATTATTATGAAAATAGTTTTTGACCTTTAGGACCTCCTGAAAGGGTCTCAGGGACTCCCATGTTTCTGAGGACCACAAATGGGAGAGTCACTGCTTTAGAGCCACTTTTAAGGTATGATAAATCAGATTAAGGTTAAAGTTTAGTACCTTTTCCTCTATAACTTTTCTCTTTTCATTTTATGTTCCAGGACTAATCTTATGCACAGATTGATAGAACACTCCATTTTAATTCTCCCTATTCATCTTAGTATGAAAGCTAAACCTTCCTGGGTTTTGTACAGGCTCTCCAGAATTCTGGTTGAGTTGGCAGCCAAATCTCTGCAGATGGCTCCCCTTAGCTTCTATTTTCCCAGAATTGAACCCTTCCTTCCAGCTACCAAAGAAAGAGATTTGAATCACAGAAGCTTAAGGATTAAAGCCAATAGCATTTAAGTGTTCTTATGACAAATCAACACTCTTTTGTTAACTGCCCCCTATGTTCCTGGTACTGACAATAAAAGGACAAAAAATTAACTACTCTCTGCCCTCCAAGAGTTTACATTCTATGGAAGGGACAGCATGTCCACTAATAAGTACAATATATACAAAATAAATACATAAAATGAGTTAGATCTGACTAAAAATGACTGTATAACAACAACAATAGTGAGGATTCTAAGAAGTGGAGGGGAGGAGGAAGTGTATCCCAAGCAGGGGGAACAACCCATGCAAAAGCACAGAGAAGGGAGAAAAAGTAATGAGCAGTAGCAAGAAGGCAGGTCTGGATGGATGGTGGAATGATGTCTAATGGGACTGTTAAGGTAGGCTGGAACTAGGTAGTGAAGGGTTTTTGTTTCCTAGCATTTCTGTATTCTCTTCCCCAGGACAGTGAAGAGAAAGACTTTGAACAGCCATGTTTGGCTCCACAAAGCCTCTTTGTGTTTAGTCCAACTCTGGGCCCTTGCCCTTGTCCTCTTAGCTTCCCTCCTGAGGAAAGATCTACCCTGTGATTTCTGGTTTCCTCTCACCCATTACTTATTTCTAATGTGAGGGATTCGAGGGATGTAAATTGTTTGAACTGATCTGTATACAGAGCTTGGGTTCTCAGCTAGGCTGCCTTAGCAATAGCTTACAACCTTCAACTCTAATAACCTGCCTCAGTAAGAAATTCTCCAGAAATTATTTTCTGAATCTGTATAACTTGGAGATTAAAAGATTTTGAATGAAAACAAATTTAAATTGGCTCCAGGACACAGCCCATAATCAGCCTATTTGCAGATAAACTCGACTATCTGTAAGTGGTTAGGTTGGGCTTCTCAAATAGTTAAATGGAGACAGTGATGGCTTGGAAGCCTGGAGGACTTGACTTGTAATCCTGGTTCTGTTAGCTGTTGCATGTATGACTGTGGGCTAGTCACATAACAACTGCTAGCATTTATATGGTGCTTCAAGGTCAGAGAAGCACTTTATAAACATTACCACATTTTATCCTCACAACAACCATTAGATGCTATTACTACCTCTATCTTACACATGAGTTAATTGAGACAGACAGAAGTTAAGTGACTTGCCAATGGTCCCAAAACTAGTAAATGTCTGAGGCTGAAGTCATCTTCCTGACTCTGAGGTTAGTGCTTTATCTATTCTGGGTCTGTGTTTCCATATCTACAAAGTGGGAGTGAGGTTAGGCTGGATCTCCAAGATTCCTTTCTATATTACATTTATGATCTTCTGATCCTAAATGGGAAGAGACCTTTAAGACCATTCAAAACCATTAGGATCTCTAGCTTTGACTTTAAGCAAGCAAGGAAATAATCTTAGTCTAAGATGCTTACTAATTTTGTTCTTTATTTGTCTAACTCAGAGCAAAGTTCTCAGTGACTATCTTACTAGTGAAAAAACAAGCTCTTTCAGCTCTTCCATCATTTTGTTTTCTCTGTCTGGGCAGGATAAGTAGTGCTGATTTCACTTACGTATTGCAATGTATTTCTTTCAAAAATCATTGACACTGTACTTGTAGCAGGGCTGACAGTTCTTCTCACTGAATGGGTTGGTTTTTCTACTTGTGAAATGGGACATGTGCATATACCATAGTTCATCTGTGTGTTATACTATGCAAATGCTTAGTCTGCCAGGACATTTTCTATTGCCAGAATAAAGTCAATGTCATCTAAATCTTAAATCTGAGTCTATGGAGGGATAAAACCAAGTCTTTCTACTGTGTCATATGATGCCATTTCTAAGAAGGGAATAATAATTCAAGTCAATCAATTTAATAAATACTTACTAAGGACACAGTATATGCAAGAAAGTTTGTAAGAAAAGGGAGGCAAAAATAAAACAGAAGTCTCTGTCTGGGGGGCTTTGACATATGACTAGTGAATTTTAGATTAGTGTGGTCATAAGGCCAAGAGGACTACAACAGAATATAAGGAAGCACTAAGAGTTATAGAACAGTTCTAGAGCAACTAAGTTAAAAATGGCTTTTAAAGAAAGAGCAACACAAACAGAAAAAAAGAGATTAAGACCCTTGGTTGATGAAGAAATTACATTAACATTTAGTATCCAAGACCTTCAAGTTTGAAAAGCACTCATCTCCCCCCCTTCCTGCCCCCAACAGTTCCACAAGGTGGGTAATATAGGCATTATTATTCTATCTTATGGTTGAGGAAAAAAAAAAGGATTTGCCAATTGTCATACAGCTATTGTCAGGGGTAAGATCAGGATCTTGAAAAAAGAGTCGGATTAATTGGGTATGACCAAAATTCTTAGGTAGATGCAGAGAGCAATGTTGGCAATTTAGATAAAGGCTTGGGAAATAAAATATTTGGGAACTGTAATATAATTGCTTAAGAAAAAACAAATATCCAATTGATGTAAGCATTGGCCGACATTTATGGCCTTATAATATGTAAAAAGAAAGAGACATAAGTCTCTAAATAATATTAAGCAGTCTTTGTTGTAGGTCAAATTTAATGTTTTATTGATAATACTTCCCAGATGTACAAATATTCAGCCAGCAGCAATTTCATTCAGACTCTCCTCAATTATAATAGGGGGTCATATCATATAATTACAGTAACAAAAAATTTAAAATCTTCCAGAAAAATATTTTTATTTGCACTGTAAAAACAGGGCATTATCTTTATGCGATGTACTGGTTAGCCAATTATGAAATAAATGAAGTAATATTTTACACAGGTGCTAAATTTATTCTTTAATTCCCATCTTAGGAATCATCCAGAAGCTTTTAAATTCAGTTTCCTTACCCAGTTAGATTAAATTATGCCAAATTGTGCAATTAGCCCTGTAAATGGTTTTAGTACATGTTTTATAAGTAATGAGCAAAAACTGCTACAATACAAAAAGCAGAGAACTGGAAATAGGCAATCTGCATGAATCGAATAGAACTTGGAGATGGGAATTTTTTCACATAACATCTCATAATATATTAGGTGACTCAATGCAAGAAAGGGGCTAAAATCTCATAGTAGGGAATGATCACATAAAACAAAATAATCCATGATAATGGATCCTAAATAAAGATGGACAGAACTTCTTCCACCAAAATAAGTAGTAGGTCAGGAAGTTTCCTGTGTCATTTATGTTATTTACAGATACAGCAAACTAAACAAGGAGAATGGCACATATCATCTAGACCACCAACCTAAATCAGAGCAATTAACTATAAGTATTTATGTAGAACATATTTCACGTGTATGTATATATCTTCTTCCTTAATAGAATGCCAGCTCCTTGAGGGCAGGAACTTGTGTTTTTTTTTAATCCCTAACATTTAGCACACAGTCAACACTTAATAAGTCCTTTTTGACAGCTTATATAGATCATCACTATCTCTCTATGATTCAGTAGATACTCAGAGAATGACTGTAGCTACAAAATTTCTCACCCTGTAGCCAAACTGTGGATAAACATAGCTCATCTAATCTGAACATAGCTCATCTAATCCAGGGACTACAGACCTACAAGTCCTTTGCTATAGTCTTCAAGAAGCCAGTCACCTCCATTTAGAAGTTAGATAAAAAAACAGCTTTAGTCAATAAGACTCTTGGGCTTTTTCTAAATGTTTTAAAATCCCCAGTGATATTAATGGAATGATAATGAGGGTTTTAAAAAACAACTCTGGGATGTGCCCCACAGCTCCCTACCACATTTTCCTTGTGGAAAATCTCTTTTTATTAAACCATTCTTTCATTTCCTCCCATGTGATCCAATAAGCATTTTAGGACTTACAGCCTTGTCTTGCAGGATCATACCATTTCATCCAGGTAAACCCTGAGTTTCCTGATAACCAATTCAATTCACCAAGTATTTACTAATGCTTCTTATGTACAAAGACTGTAACAGGGCCTGTAGACACTTGGAAATAGTCTCTGCTCACCTGGAGCTTACATTCTACATTCTCACTGGCCCCGAGAAATGAGACTTAAGGTTGACTCACGCAATTTGCTTACTGGTACAAAGCCTCTATCTTCACTCCCAGCACATATTTCCCACCTTTAAGCATTTCTTACCAATATTCTTTGTCAAGTTGTAAGCAGACAACCATGCTATGTGAACAAGCAAGCTATGAAGACTCAAGTGGAAACATAATGAGAGCAAACAGCACTTCCAGAAACAGTAGCCTGACACTGAGTGGTATATGCAATTGTTCTTGTGTGGACAGCTCGGTATAAATGGTAAGCACTTCAATACAACCAGACCAAATAAACTCTATGATCTTGTGATTGCAGAATTTTAGAGGTGGCAAGGGAACTTAGGGATTATCTAACCCCCACTTTGCAAAGAAACAAACCCAGAAAGGAAGTCATTTATATAAGATCATACAGGGTAAGCTGCAAAACTAGAATCTGAATCCTTTAAATTCAAATAAAATAATTTTTTTAAACCACCATTTCTTAAATCAGCTGGGGAAGGGTTAAGAAGAAAGTAGAGAAATGTAGGGGAATTGATGGGAAATTAGGATCAAAGGAGAAAGGACGGTGACTATTTGCTAAATTAAATTGAAAACATGGTACTTTCCTTAAAACAAAACAAAACAAAACAAAACAATGGTAGCAATCTGAATCATGAGAAGCAAAGCAGGGAAAAAATTGTTTTATTTCTCATGTCATTTCATTTGCAAATAATAAACTCTGTATTAAAGTACTAGGCACAACTCTGGGTTCTTATTGTAGAAAAGACATGAACAATTAGAGAAAAGCAAGGAAAGCATCATTCAATGTTATTAAACTATTATATTGACATAGGAAATCTTTAAAAATTACACAAAAGGGGGGGTGGCTAGGTGGTGCAGTGAGTAGAGCGTCGGCCCTGGAATCAGAAGAACCTGAGTTCGGATCCGGCCTCAGACACTTAACACACACACAAATAAAAACATAGCCGTGTGACCTTGGGCAAGTTACTTAACCCCAATTGCCCTCAAAAAAAAAAAAAATATATATATATATGTATAAATTACACAAAAGGTTGTAACAAGATCCTATAAAGAAAGGTCTAAACTAGGAGCAGTGTTGAATTATACTGGAAGAAGGGTCAGCCTTGGGACACACTCTCCAGCTTTGTAACTAAGGACAAGTCCCTTCATCTTTTGGTGTCTAAGGCAAATGGTTAAAGCTATGTGGGAAACCAGACACTGTCTGTAGGAGAGGTAGTTTCTACACCAGGAATCTTTCACATGGATATAATCATTGGTGCTAGGCCTCTTCTCTTTAAGGGAAAAAAAAAGGAATTAAAACAGGTTAGCCTGAATAGGAGAACCAGAAGTGTGCTTCTTTCTTATGAGAATGTGACTATCTTGGTGGATGCTCTTCATGTTTTGGTAGTTGGTTATTTAATGGTGGTTAGCCTTTTTCCCATATGTGGATCACCCAAAAAGTAGGTGCCAAGAGAATACAAACTCATTTTAGTATTGGCTCAAGCAAAATGTAATTATGACAGTAAATCTGCAGTAGTCTCAAATCACCTGATGTATTATTTAACTAAATATAAGTAGATTTTAAGTTATCTACTCTTCTGTATTATTAGTGCTGCAGCTCTCCTCCACTAGCATAGTTAACTGAAAGTCAGCTATTCTAAAAAGGAAGGGGAGGCCAAGTGTCCATTTCTAGTAAAGAAAGGAAACAATGGACTTAAATTGAAGCAAGGAATTTATAGATCAGACTTACAACAGAAATACATACGGAAATGGGTTACCAAAGAAGGTTATCAAGTCCATAGGTTAAAGCTAATATAAAATTCTGTGGTAGGAGAGACAATAAATATCTCCTCTCCACCCCCAATTCTGCATTCCTCTTGGCTGCAGAATAAAATACAGACTCTTTGGCAATTAAAGCTCATCACAACTTGTTTCCAAGCTAACTTTCCAGACCAACTCCACTCTGCTTCCTTTTACATATTCTGTTCCAGCCACACTTGCCTCTTTGTTGCTCCCCACTGACAACATGCCGTCCATCTCCTTCCTGCTCAGGTTGCTTTACCTTCTTGGAATGGTCTCCTTCCTAATCTCTGCCTCTTGGAATCCCTATATTTTTTCAAGTCTTAGCTCAGTACCAATGGCCTTTTCTGATTTCTCCAGCTGTCAGGGCTCTTCCAAAATTACTTTGTATTTACTTGCCTATATTTTGTATTAACTTTTCTATGTATATGTAGAAATAGAGCATACATTTCTAGCAAAAGACAATCTCCTTAAGGCCAAATGTTTAATTTTTGTCTTTGTATCCCCAGTACCTAGCACGGTGCCTAGTACAGAAGAGGCACTTAATATGTCCTTGTTGAATTGAAATTCAAGGAGGAAACACAGCAACTACAATTTGCTTGTTGAGATCAGAAGAGAGCAAGTTTTAGTTATAAGAAAACTTGTCAGGTCTCATAAAAGGGAGCATGAAAGAGAATGAATAAATCATCATGATCTTGGGGAATAAAGACTATTTAGATCATCAGAAATACTCAAATGTGTAGGGAAATAATAGATTCAGGGGAAGAAATGCTCAGGAGAGTAAAGCATAGGATGCAAGAAAACAATTCCAGGGTGGAGCCAAGACGGCGGAGTAGAAACAGCTCGTCCAAGCCACTCTGCCACCAGATTCCCCCCAAACTATGCAAAAGGGGACTCTGAACAACTTCTGGAGCCCCAGCACCCACAGAATGACACAGAGAAGCTAACCTCCTGCTGAGGTCAGCCCAGCAGCCCTGCAGGAAGGAGCAGCGCAGCACTCTGGGAGCCAGCAGCGTGCAGAGCACGGGGAGCCAAGCTGAGCACCGAGGTTTTAGCCCCAGGGCGGCAGGGCCAGCAGCCGGCTGGAGAGACCCCAGAACACCAGCAGCTGTATCAACTCCAGAATTATCAATATAGACATGCCTAGGACAAAGTAAGAGGTTAGTGTTCTATGGACTTTGGGACCGGTATTTGGGGAATACATCGGCTCCCTCCCCTGGGGGCTAGAAGCCACTGAGGAAGACACTCCATTTTGTAGTTTTCAGAGGCAGCTCCAGCTCCTGGCCTGCAAATTGTAGGGAGATCCAGTGATCAGTCTTGGGGGGGTAATCACTCTTGCTTTAACCTCCCTGGATCTGGATTGTGATCTAGGGTGGAAGTCGTGGGTGGGTTTACAGCTTGCCAGAAACAGAAGTTGCTCCCCACACGTTCGGGACGAAAATTCCTCTATCTGGCCTTAAAGCCATAGTGTGGCAACAAGCCCAAAAGCCAAGTAATTAAGTGGCAACATGCCAAGGCAAAGGAAACAGAAAAATGCAACCCTAGACTCCTATTTTGGGGGCATAGAGCCGGAAAAGGACTGTGAGGTCAGAAGTCCTGCTCCAAAAGCCCCAGGGGAAAACATGAGCAGGTTGCAGGCCACAGATGACCTTAAGAAGGACTTTAAAAATCAAATAAGAGAAGTGGAGGAAAAATTGGAAAGAGAAATGAGAAGGATGCAGGAAAAGTATGAAATGAGGGACAACAGCCTGACTGAGGAAAACAACACCTTAAAAAATAGACTAACTCAAATGACAAAGGAGGCCCAAAAGGGCAATGAGGAGAAGAATGCCTTAAAAAGTCGAATTTGCCAGATGGAAAAAGAATCTCAAAAGTTCACTGAGGAGATTCATTCCTTCAGAGTTAGACTGGAACAAATGGAAGCTAATGACTTATGAGAAATCAAGATGCTGTTAAGCAGATCCAAACAAATGAAAGATTAGAAGGCAATGTGAAATATCTCATGGGAAAAACCACTGACCTGGAAAATAGATCCAGGAGAGACAATTTAAAAATTATTGGACTACCTGAAAGCCATGATCAAAGAAAGAACCTAGAAATCACCCTTCAAGAAATTCTCAAGGAAAATTGCCCTGATGTTTTAGACCCAGAGGGCAAAAGAAAGGTTGAAAGAATCTACCGATCACCTCCTGAAAAAGATCCCAAAAAGAAAACTCCCAGGAATATTATAGCCAGGTTCCAGAATCCCCAGATCAAGGAGAAAATACTCCAAGCAGCCAGGAAGAAACAATTTCAATATTGTGGAAACACAACCAGAATAGCACAGGACCTGGCAGCTTCTACACTGAGGGATCGAAGGGCATGGAATATGATATTCCAGAGGGCAAAAGAGCTGGGAATGAACCCAAGGGTCACCTACCCAGCAAAACTGAGTATTTTGTTTCAGGGGAAAATATGGTCATTCAGTGGAATAGAGGACTTTCAAGCATTCTTGAGGAAAAAACCAGAATTGAATAGAAAATTTGACATCCAGACACAAGAAGCAAGAGATGCCTGAGAAGGTAATCAGGGAAAAGAAATCAAAAGGAACTTATCAAAGTTGAACTATTTACATTCCTATATGGAAAAACAATAACTTTGACTGATGAAATCTTTCTCGATATGAAAATAATGGAAGAAGAGTATATGTGCATATGAATACATATGTGAATGTGTGTATATATGTTTACAGTTATACATGGATAGAGGGCATAGGTTGAATTTGTTGGGAAGGGAGGATCCTCAAGGGGTGAAATTATGAGGTGAGAGAGGAAAGTGGCAAGAGGAGATGGGGAGAGACAGGGTAGGATAAACTATCTCATGTAGAAGAAGCAAGGGGAAGTGGCTGCAAGAGAGGGGAAGAATAGGAAGGCAAAAAGGCAAAACCACATTCTCATTGAATTTGGTTCAGAGAGAGAATGACATACATACTAAATGGGATATCTCAACCTGCAGCAGAATCGGGGGAAGGGGGATGAGAGGAGGGATGATGGATGGGAGGGCATCCGGGGAAGGGGAGGTTGGAAGTACCCACTATAGAAGAGGGACAGGATCATGTAGGGAATGGACCAGGTGGGGGGTGGGATGAGTGGGAGGGAATTATAAGCAGCCTTGTACAATATATCTACTCTGATAATGTTTTGCATAGCTAGACATGTACAACATATACTGAATTACTTATCTCCCAAGAGGGAATGGGTGACAAGGGAAGAAGGAAATGGATCTGAAATTTGAGGTCTTAACATTAAATGTTTCAAATATATATAAATACTATTATTAATACTCTTTTGCTTGTAATAGGGAGATAAGATGTGCAGGCATTAGGACACAAAGATTCACCTTCCTCTAATGGAAAAGTCGAAGGGGGTGTGGGAGAAGGTATGGGAGAGAGCAGACTGGAGGAAGCGATATCTTGTGGGACTGCTATTCTGGGAGGTTGGGTAGGGGAATAACAGGGGGAAAATGATTGTAACTCAAAATCTGGCGGAAATGAATGATGTAAAACAGAAGTTAATAAAGCATTTGTTAAAAAAAAAAGAAAATAAAGAAAACAATTCTACCTACATTATTTTAAAGTAATTGCCATGTTCAGAAAAACTTGAAAATACTTTTTTATCATAAAAACAAATCCATGGGATAGCCTTTAATATGATGCAGAACCCCTTTCTGTTATATGATTAAATTCATCATCATCTCATACATGATATGCTTGAAAATAGACCAATTTTAATGAATAAAATAAGTCATTTTATGGAAATGACTTTTCTTGAAAGGCACAAGTTTTCTCTCTCTAGCTTCAGTGGGATAGCCTCGAGTTTCTTGGCTATGATTTCCTGATAAACAGGCTTAGACTTCTGACCTTTGAATCCGTTCCACATACTTTTTTGAAGAAAGATAAAGAAGGGAATAATTGATGCATTTATTTTGGAGCTCAAACATAAAAGAGCATTAAAAAACAAAAGGAGTTCTTTTAACTAGTATAGAGACCCCTTTGTTGTATTAAACATGGAATGATCCGAAATTTAAACACTTCTTGGGAAAAGGCCCAAGATAACATTAGCTGAAGAAACCGATATGCAAATACCTAGATATCACTAGATCACTGAAGTTGCACATGTATATGCAAACACTGATTCCAATGAGCATTTAGGATACATATGTGGAAACTTGGGCAGGGGACCAAAGAAGTAGGCAACTTTTCTGCCTAGGGCTTGTGAGTACAAATAGTTAGCAATGGAAATGGGACTGGATACTTGCTAGACAGGATGAAAAGCTACATACTGTCTTGCATGCTGTCCTTGGCATGGGAGCTGTGACATATTAAAAACAAATAAGAAAAATCTACCACAAGAGGTGGCATTGTATGCTTTTAGACACACTACTCATAATACACTGTAAATGGATTAGGGGAAACCGCTGTCTCCTTTAGTTAGAATTCATATTCACAGTTCCGACATAAATCAATGTTAATTTTGAAGTAAACAATGGATTTGTAAAGTGTTAGTCACAGTCTTTGTGGTCAATGGGGTATTATAAATGTGCCAATCAATTTCTATGTTGAATGAATGGAGCCGGATTAAAGCCAAGGATTTCAGTAATCATGTCTTTAGGGGTTTTATCACCTCCCAAGAATCCAGCAAGAGTAAAGCCCTTATCATAAAGACCTTGATAGACCATGGATTTGGTTAAATTGCAAAACAATCATGCACTTACAGTGATGTATAGTGTTATGCAAAGACCATAAGAGGGCTGTCTGTCTCATGACCTCAGCATTGGAAGAGGTTTCCAGAGTCACCTAGTCCAACCTATACCTGACAAAGAATCCTCTTCACATCATAATAGATGAGCATCAAGTCTTAGTCTGAAGATTTCAAGTGAAGGCAAACCCACTTTCCTTTAAGGAAGCCTATTAGTGCTCTTAGATAGCTCTAATTTTGGGGGAATTATTTCTTTACATTAAACCCCATTTGCCACCCTGAAACTTCTGTCTATTACCATCTATCCTCTCTTCTGAGGCCAAAGTGGGGAAATCTAACCCCTCTCCCATATGACAGCACGTGAAATATTCCAGTGTAGCAAAATCACCCCCCTCAAATCTCACTGTTGTTCTCTTGGACTAAAATATATATGGCTGTTTCCTTCAACTCATTCTCATAGAGCTTTATGGGATCCCTCACCATCCTGGTAACCTTCCTGTGGATGTTATTCTGCTCTTCAGTACCTTTCCTAAAATTGTACTCAGAAGTTAATTCAATCCTTTCAGTAGTGCTCTGGTGGGAAAAGAACACAGAAGGACTATTTCCTACTATGGTCTTTGGCTGCTCTGTTTGCACTATCCATACTGGGCTTTCAGGCCACATTGTCTCAATTTTCCCCCTCCCTTCCCATTTTCCTCCACCACCTCCCCATCCCCTGCCCTCCCATTTGAGCTCCAACATGATGTTATGATGTTCTACTGCAAGTAAATTTTAACAGATCCAATATAGATGTATCCATGATAATTCTCATGTCAATTATGATCACTGCCTTATGCAAAAGAAACATTTCTATGTGATTAAACTTGTTCCAGATCCAGATTCAACGAGAATGTGACAGGGCATACTTGTTTTAACCAGTTACCAGTATCTTAAACAAAGAACTTGTGTTTTTGTTAACAACAAATAGTGTCGGTCCTAGTTGAGGACAGATATGAATGAAGTCACAGGGGTACCTGCTATCTCATTGATACACTAAAGACCAATGCAAAAGCTGAATAGGAATCAAAGGCTCCCAGAGAAAAGAAGGGGTTTTTGTTTCTAGAGTTTTCAGATAACTTTAGAAAGGAACGCAATTTATATTGGCAATTAAATTTACATGAGTCATAAGATATTTGTTATTCTATTTATATTTATTATCATGTAAGATATTTACTATTTGCATATTAAATTAGATGAAATTATATATGTACTATAAGCATGTTTAAAAACAAGTTTAAGGAAAAAGGAACCACGGCCACTGAATGCACAGTGAAGTGAAACAGCAGCATCTTACCTATCAAAGTGTGAAAAACAGCAGCTATGGCACCTGCCACCACCATGCACAGAACAGCTTTGGTCCTGTCTCGTTTGCTGTTCACAAATACCAGACCCACATTTTTGAAGTCACTCATGGGGCCTGTGAAGAATTTCATCAAGGAATAGGCCAGTCCATAGCTGGCCAGCATTTCCACTGCATCCTCCTTTACAGCAGCAATACCTCGGTTCAAGGCCTGCAAGGATAGAAGGAAAAATAAAGAAAACCAAACATTAACATGACAGGTTTAGGTACATAGCTTGAATTCAATGGAAATTCCATTTCTAAAATAAAACTTCAGTAGACCAGGTTCTTATAGAAACAATTAGTATCATATACTACCACCTCGTGAATCTCAGTTTTAATTTGATCAACTACATTGCTTAAGATTTCAAGGATGTATGATTTCATTGGTGAACGTTCCCTCTACTGGTTCAGATTTCAACTCCTCCTCAGTATTCTAGATGGTTTTTAGGAGTTGTGAAGACCAAAAGGTTCATCACAGGTCAGTCAAAATTATGATCAGCCTCCATGAAGCTAGCAAGGCTGATCCTCAGACAGCAAACATAATGTACACTGCTAGGCCCATACATGAAGCCTTTTCAATTGGTAGGATCTGAGCCAGCTTGCTTTCCAAGCTGCTGATTTGAATTAGTAGAGGGAGTTTCACCCTAAAGGAATTCCTTCCACTGGTGAAAATCATGGGTTTGGTCTTATTAAAGAGAGAAAATATCAGAGGTGAGAAACAAGCCCAAGTCTCCTAAGAGTAAACACACAGTAAATGCTTACTGATTGACTACAAGTCTAGTGCTCAGTCTGGTGTTGAGTTGACCAAGCTCTGGTTCTTGGCATGAAATTTCAAATTTGTGAAATTCAACTAGGTTTAGGAAATTTTGTCTTCATAGGGTTACCAAATTATCTCTGTGGCTGAAATGATCATTTAATTCAGTTCAAATGGCTGAAATCTAAATCCCTGACCCTGTGATTTTAAAAGACAAAGCCTCTAGGGGCAGCTAGGTGGCGCAGTGGATAGAGCACCGGCTCGGGAGTCAGGAGGACCTGAGTTCAAATCTAACCTCAGACACAACACAAAAAACTGGCCGTGTGACCTTGGGCAAGTCACTTAACCCCAAATGCCCTACTTTCCCCCTCCAAAAAGAAGAAGAAGGAAAAAAAGACAAAGCCTCTGACCCAAGTTTAAGACATGGGTGAGCCAGGATTCTTGTTTTGAACAATGTACTGAACAGGACAACACTGACCTCAGCTCATGGTGATGCTCTCTTTAAGGGAGTTTTTCTTTTGAAACTGTAATCTGTTTCCCACCTATCACCCTTTCTATTGGTATCTGTTACATATCCAATGTCTATTATTTAAGTTCAAAAGAAAAAATAAATAAACTCCTTTCCTTGCTATTTCAAAATTAGTGTTCTCCAGGTAACTTAGGTGGGACAGGTTTAATAAAAAACAACCTGCAGTTCTTTACTATACTTAGTGCTTTTTGCATGTTTAGTACTAGTTATGAATTTCTTAGAAGCAGTGTCGTGAAAGATAGAGAGGTGGCCTTGGCATTAGGAAGCATTGGGCTCAAATCCTTCCTCTGACACACACTGGCTATGTAACCCTGGGCAAATCACTGAACTTCTCATCTCTCTAGACAACTCTTTAGGAATGTGAGTTAGAGAAAGTCATTGGTAGAGGGAATCAACTTCCTTCTAAGTGTGCCAGCAAATTATCCTGTAGTAGAACTTTTCACATATAACAGAAGGATTTAGTAGTTTGCTTTTGGAGAAATGTCTTATTAAAAGAGCTATAATAGCCACAGTGATAAGTTATTTCTACACATGCTTTATTTGTAAAGTTAACCTTGATTTTCAGAGACTGATCCTAAACACTGAGCTGAGATCTAAAAGTATGTGACAGATTTTGTTTGCATACCTTTAGCATGTGCTTTGTAATAGGTAAGAGCATTTCAGGACCAAACAGTCCCTGGAGTATGGAGCTGAATCTAATCTAACCTTTGGACATTCCCCTTCTTTAGAGCAGTGATCTACCTAGAGCAGGGGATTAACAAATATTTGTTGAACTGAACCAAATAGATTCCAGTTTCCTTGGTAGAACATCTTCATTCACTGCATTTAATGAGGAGCAACCCACTGAAAAGAAAAAGAGTTGTATACAAGTATCCCAAATAATAAATGTATCTATGGAGGAATAATACTTTCAAGGCAACCTTAGAATAATCAAAGGTTAGAATTCTGGGTAGCTGTTGCAATTCAGTTATCATCTTCCAGACAAAGCTATTCTAGTTGCTAATGTGATTCATTCATTTTTACCTCCAATTTTTAGTAATTTCCTCTAAGTAATAGCTCAAAACCTCTACTAGAAGGCTCTCACCTCCATTTCTTAAACAGCACATAGCTTTTCATGAAACACTTTCCTATGTGGCTGATTTCCCATTTCACCAAAACTTCTCTTGTCTAGCCACCCTAAAATCAATCTGAAAATTTAGGGGCCCTGATGACAACACTTGTATACAGCAAGGGAAAGATTAAGAGAGTGAGCTGGTTCTTGTTATGCATCAAAACATACCTATAGCACTTGAGAGCCCACCAGTTTAATTTCCTGTTGTGTGTCCAATTACATCTAGTTCAGAACAAAACCCACACACCCGTGAATGTTTTGTTCCCAATCTTTCACAATTCTGGCTGTAATCTCTCTATTCACTTTTGTGCACATCTTGGCTTACTGACGAAATATGAAAAAACGGTATCCTATTTTTTTCATACTGGCAAGAGTATCAGCATAATGAGATAATTTTATAATTGCTTATAATATTGCATATGACACCTTTCTAACAACCAAACTAGGATCTAATTCTCAGGCCAGTCATTGCTCTTCTCTGGGTTTCAGTTTCCTCATATGCAAGATGATAAAGGTCAAATAGATCATCTTTAAGGTCCTTTTCCATCTCTAACATTCAGTCATTCAGTAATTCTTTCTTTTGGGCATATGATTTTTTTTTTGCATGCATGACTCTCAAAGGCATTAATTTTCACAAAAGGTACAGGAATTATTTAAAATACTTTCAGAAAACACATAATAGCATATTTAAATACTGTAGAGCTAGACTGTTACATTGGCAATCTGTGAGGTCTATTCTTTGACAAAACAATACAGTAAGTCAACCTTAACTAAAGTTATCTATTAACACAGTTCTCCACTTTCTATTTCTGTTGATGCTACTTGGTTCCATCCCAAGAAGGCAAGAGGATAGGAAAGCAAGATATACATTAATAAGGCTTGATCAATGTGTCAAGTCAGAAAAAATTTCAGTTGACCCAACGACTTCTATGTCATAACTTCTTAGTACAGGACTATACTATTCAGAAGACACTCAAACCACAGTTTGAGGAGTGCTCCTGTATGTGAGTGCTAGGGGAAGAGGGGAGAGAGAAGGGGAGGGGAAAAGAAAGGGGAAGAGAGGGAGAAAGAGAGAGAGAGAAGGAGAGAGGGAAATGATTTGTGGCTAAATTATATAGGCATTAAGCAGTTCCTGGGCAATATCCTAGTGGAGTACTTTATGGTAAAATTTTTATTTTAGCTGGTTTTAAAATCCAAATATTGCTTAACCTGGAAAGAAAAGATTCTTAAATTTCTTCCTAACAATACAGATATTAAAAATGATTAGCACTAAGTGTTTTATAATCACAACAAATTTACAGTTCATTGTATAACTGTAGTTAAATAAATTAAGTGTAGGAAAATGAATCCATGACAACTCTGATTATCGTGCATCATAATTTATGTCTACTGCTCTATGGTTTATAAAATACTCCCTTCACATCATCTCTATAATTTAGAATCACAGGATCACAGATTCAGAATTGTTAGAGACTTGTGAGGTCACCTCGTCCAACCACCTCATTTTACAGGTAAAGAATCTGAGGCCCAGGGAGGGCAGAGCAAATTCTATTACTCCCGTTTTATTAGATGAGAAAATTCAGGCTCAAAGAGGTTAATTGACTTCTTGATAGACTCAGAGAGGTGGAATATAGAGAGCTGACACTTAAACTCATCTCTTATGACCCCAGATAAGGCCTAACACTGCACTGAACTTTAATTGTATGGTCACCACAGACTATGGGATACTTAATGGTTAAATGAGCAATAATTTTGTGTAAAGCTAACTAGCTAGCTCTAATGGTATGGCTGTAAAGCTATGTTCTGCTATACTCCTCCTTTATCCAGTTTTCCTCTCCAAAAAATGCACTATAAGAATCCTGAAAAATAAGTAAGAATGGGTATGACATCTTCTACAACTTAAAAAATGGTTAGTTAACCCACAAACCTTTATTAAGCAGTGGTGTGTGCTGGGGGTTATGGCTATAAATACAAGAGTGAAATAATCCCTCTTCTTAAAGAACTTATATTCCTATGGGGAAGCATAAATATAAGCATACTCAGGATAAATACGAAAAAAATACAAAGTAGTTATTCAATAGAAGAAGGGAAGGTCATAGCAATTGGGTAGGTGGGGGAGATCAACAAAGAGATAAAATATGACTGTGAAGGATGTAAAATTCTGATCTCTGAACAAGGAAATACAAGGAACTATGGAAAGAAGTGTGATGGACCCGAGTTGAGTGTGACACATTAACAATAACTTGCATCTGAGAAGCGGTGTAAGAAACACTATTGAGGACAAGTATGACTGGACTGACCCATCTTTTTTCATGTACCAAGAAGAAACAACACATGGTACATTGGAATCCCTGAAATATTAATAGTAACAGTACATTATGTGGATCTTGTAAGGACGACTTATGGAAACACATGGATGAGAACCACACATGATGAAAATGTGGTTACAATTTGCATTGCTAGAGAAAGTACCTACACACTTATGAACTAATGGGTCAAAGTCACAAAATAATTATTCACTTTAGGAAGCAATTAGGAAGAGGTGCGTTCTTCCCAATGCCACTTCTCTACTCTGCCAAATGAACCCTACTCATCAAATCATCTCCATCAACACATCTCCAACTAAAAACATGACCTTTGACTGTGAAGAAAGCAAACACAGATTTTTGTTCAGTTATGTCCGACTTTCTGTGACCCTTTTTGGGGGTTTTCTTGGCAAAGACACTGGAGTAGTTTACTGTTTCCTTCTTCAGCTCATTTTACAGATGAGGAAATTGAGGCAACAGCATTAAGTGACTTGTCTAGAGTCATGGAACTAATCAAATTTGAACTCAGATCTTTGTGATTCCAACGCTTGCACTCTATCCACTGTGCCACCTAACTACCCTAAACACATTGATTATCTAAAATTAAATAACTTTTAAGACCCTAAAATGCTTCTTTTAGAATAAGTGACTTTTCTTTCATAGAGCTTTTGCTTTAAATGCCTAAATCCACCCTTTATGCAGTGGTTAGAAAGAAGTCATTTTGAGTATCAGTTCCATTACTTATCATGCCTCAAGACACATCGTTTAACCTGTGACTCAATCATCTCATTTGTAAAATGAGAATATTACTACTTGTACTATCTACCTGTCCGGTTTGCTGTTTTAACTTATAAAACACTATGCAAATAAGAGACTTTTCATGATAAAATGAACTTTTTTCAACAAAAGAATGCTAGGGATATATCATCCATGGTACACAAAGTCAGAGAAGCCAATCACTTCTTTTCTCTCTTGTACTCTAAGGTGCATCTGGGCTTTTATCAGAAAGGACAAATACTTTCTGGTGCTCCAAGGGGCAACGACTACACACTGCAGAATCACTGCAATGGTAAAATATGTAAAACATACTGGTTTTTATTTTCCCTGTCTCCACTCTGACCCTTTGGAGTTATCCATGCATGGCGCCAGCCAGTGTCAAGCTGACCTGCCCAAGCACCAGAAATAATGGGGGTGGTGGAAGGGACAAAAGAGATTTTGATCAAGCACAAAGTTTCTAAGAACAGCCAAGATCGTTTGTTCACGACTTTGACATAACCCATTATTCTCCATTTGAGGGGGACAGTCAGGGTCAGTATTACTTTCACAGATCAACCACTACAGAAACAATCCTGTAATGATATATCCGGCCTGAGGAACAGCACATTTTATTCCATTACCCACCAGAATAACTTCTTGGCAAATTTTGGGTCTCTTAATCAGGAAGGAACTGCTAATACTGTAGGGCTTGTTAGTGATGCTAGAACAAGTATTCCTCATTTTATTCACAAGGAAACTCAAGCCTCGCCTCTACTCAGGGGTGCACTGCTATTTAAACAGAACTAGCACTTAACTTTTGTGCCTTTCAAATTCTACCACAACTACCCCTGACTGCCAGAACCCAGCCGATCCCCCCCGCCCACACTCCTCCCACCTCAGGCTAGTCAACCATCTAATCTGGAAGAGTGCACAGAACTCTGAATGGGAAGGCAGGAAGACGTAGCTTAACATCCCAATTCTGAGACTCTGAGCAAGTCACTTAACTCCTCTGGGCCTCAGGCAAGTCACAACCCCAACTCCCCCCCCCGCCACCACAAAAAGCAAGAAAAGATCCTTGATGACTGTTGCATTTTTATATGTGTATCCCCAGTTCTAGTTATTAATTTTTTAAAATGCTTTATTAACTTCTGGTTTACATCATTCATTTCTACCAGATTTTGAGTTACAAATTTTTCCCCATATTTTCCCTACCCACCACCCCAGAATAGCAGTCCCACTAGATATCCCCTCATCCAACCTGCTCTCTCCCATATCTTCTCGAATGCCCCCTTTGACTTTGCCATTAGGGCGAGGTGAATCTCTGTGCCCCAATGCCTGAACATCTTATCTCCCAATTACATGCAAGATAGTATTAATAATAGTATTTATATACATTTGAAACATTTAATTTTAAGACCTCGAATTTCAGATCCATTCCCTTCCTCCCTTGTCACCCATTCCCTCTGGGAAGATAAGCAATTCAGTATATATTGTGCATGTCTAGCTATGCAAAACATTACCATAGTAGATATATTGTAAAAGACTGCTTATATTTCCCTCCCACCCACCCCACCCCCCACCTGGTCCATTCCCTACTTTGATCCTGTCCCTCTTCAAAAGTGGGTACTTCCAACCTCCCCTACCCCTAGAATGTCCTCCCTTCCATCATGCCCCCACTCATCCCCCTTCCCCCTACTCTGCTGCAGGGTGAGATATCCCATTTAGTATGTATGTGATTCTCTCCCTGAGGCAAATTCAATTGCCTTTTTGCCTTCCTGTTCTTCCCCTCCCCTGCAACTACTTCCCCTTGCTTCTTTTACATGAGATAGTTTACCCTACCCTATCTCTCCCCATCTCCTCTTGTCACTTTCCTCTCTCACTTCTTAACTTCACCCCGTATCATCCCTTCCCACCAAATTCAACCTGTGCCCTCTATCCATGTATACCTGTAAACATATATACACACATTCACATATGTATTCATATGTCCATATACCCTTTTTCAATTATTTTCATAATGAAAAAGGTTTCATCAGACACAGTTATTGTTTTTCCATATAGGAATGTAAATAGTTCAACCTTGGTAAGATCCTTTTGATTTCTTTTCCCTGATTACCTTCTCAGGCATCTCTTGCTTCTTGTGTCTGAATGTCAAATTTTCTATTCAACTCTGGTTTTTTCCTCAAGAATGCTTGAAAGTCCTCTATTCCACTGAATGACCATGTTTTCCCCTGAAACAAGATACTCAGTTTTGCTGGGTAGGTGACCCTTGGCTTCAATCCCAGCTCTTTTGCCCTCTGGAATATCATATTCCATGCCCTTCTATCCCTCAGTGTAGAAGCTGCCAGGTCCTGGGCTATTCTGGTTGTGTTTCCACAATATTAGAATTGTTTCTTCCTGGCTGCTTGGAGTATTTTCTCCTTGATCTGGGAGTTCTGGAACCTGGCTATAATATTCCTAGGAGTTTTCTTTTTGGGATCCTTTTCATGAGGCGATCAGTGGATTCTTTCAACCACTATTTCCCCTTCTCGGTCTAAAACATCAGGGCAATTTTCCTTGAGAATTTCTTGAAGGATGATTTCTAGGTTCTTTCTTTGATCATGACTTTCAGGTAGTCCAATAATTTTTAAATTCTCTCTCCTGGATCTATTTTCCAGGTCAGTGGTTTTTCCCATGAGATATTTCACATTGCCTTCTATTCTTTCATTTGTCTGAATATGTTTAACAGCATCTTGATTTCTCCTAAAGCCACTAGCTTCCATTTGCTCCAGTCTAATTCTGAAGGAATGATTCTCCTCAGTGAGCTTTTGAGAGTCTTTTTCCATCCGGCAAATTCGGCTTTTTAAGGCATTCTTCTCCTCATTGCCTTTCTGAGCCTCTTTTGCCATTTGAGTTAGTCTATTTTTTAAGGTGTTATTTTCCTCAGGCTGTTGACTGTCATTTCATACTTTTCTTGCATCTTTTTCATTTCTCTTCCCAATTTTTCCCCCCACTTCTCTTATCTTAAGGTCCTCTATGGCCTATAGCCAGCTTGTATTTTCATTTGGGGCTTTTGGTGTAGGAGTTCTGACCTCACAGTCCTCCTCCTGTTCCATGCTTTGATCCTCTTTGCCCCCCAAATGAGTCTAATGTTGCATTTTTCTGTTTATTTTGTTTCCTTTGCCTAGGCATATTGCCACTTAATTACTTGACTTTTGGGCTTGTTGCCACAGCAGGACTCTGCCACCAGACAGGAGAGCTTCCATCCCAAATGTAGGGTCTTCACAACTTCCGGAGGCTGGGTGGCCTCTGTAAAGCCTCCACTCGCTCTGGCAAATTGGATACCCACCCCAGACCTCCCCCCAAGATCACAATCCAGATCCAGGCAGTTTAAAGCAAGGGCGATTAACCCCCAGACTGATTGCTGGATCTCTCTACAGTTCGCAGACCAGGAGCTGGAGCTGCCACTGACACTGCAAAATGGCCTCTGTGCTGCATTTCCTCAGCAGCTTTTCGCCCCCAGGGGAGGAAGCCGACGCATTCCCCAAATACTGGTCCCAAAGTCCATAGGGCACTAACCTCTCACTTTGTCCTAGGCATATCTGTGCTGATAATTCTGGAATCGCCACAGCTGCTGGTGTTCTGGGGTCCCTCCAGCAGGCTGCTGGCCTAGCCACCCTGGGGCTAAAACCATGGCTCAGGCGGGCCTGGGCTCAGCTCTCAGAGTGCTGTGCTAGCCGCTCCCTGAAGGGCTGCTGGGCTGTTCTCAGCAGGAGGTTAGCTTCTCTGTGTTGTTCTGTGGGTGCTGGAGCTCCAGAAGTTGCTCAGATTCCCCTTTTACATTGTTTGGAAGTGGTGGGGCAGAGCACCTTGGAAGTGCTGTTTCTACTCTGCCATCTTGGCTCCACCCCTGTATCCCCTGTTCTAAATATAGTGCTGTGCACATTACACGTACATAATAAATGTGTTTCATTAATTTTTCACACACCCCCTTTTTTGGTGATTTCCCTATATATCCCTTTCAGCAAATCTTACCTCTATCTCTTTTCAAAGACTTTGAGAGCATAAAAGTACTTAAAATTTAGTCCAACCTTCTCTTTCTACAGATGAAGAAAATGAGAATCACAGACCCTCATGTGACAAGCCAATGTCTCACAACCTGTTAGTAGGAAAGCCATGACTAGAACCTAAGTCTCCTTGAGCTTTCCTGTCCAGTCTTCTTTCTACTACCTGGTTTCTTATGCTATAAGTGAGAAACAACACCCAAAGCATAACATAAAATAAGAAAGCCAGGATACACAGAGATTAACTTATGTAAATTTACCTATACTTTTTCTTTACCAAGGACTATCAAAGAGATCCAGAGTAACTGCTAAAAATAAAAAGTATTAAAAGTCACTTTATTTCCCATTTCTTTAAGCAATTAAATCCTGACCTGCAATATTTAAGAGTGTTAGAGAGTAAATCAGCCCAAGATTTGTTTTTTTGGCTAAAAAGTATACTCAGGAAAGATGCTTTAACAGCCAGGTGTTTTAAAAGCAACTAAAACATAGGAAATTTAAGTTGTGATATTTCTTTAAAGACAAACCCAATAAAACATTTACCTGTGTACAATGGAGTGCTTTCCTACTCTCTACTCTTAACCTTGCTGACAAACAGACAATTATTTCCCTCTGCCCCTTAATCTTTCACTCCATTTATGATTCATCTACTGTCAGGTTCAAATTGCAAATGCATGAGACAAAGATACTGCCTCATTCTAGGTTCTATGTGGAGCTTGACATACAAGATGATGTGTGATAAGTATAAAATAATTTATTGAAAGAAGTGAGGTCGCAGTTTCAAATGGACAGCCTGGCATTTTGTATTTGCATTTGTCTACTCCAAGATAACTTTTGACAGAGTTGTCTGTTTTTTTGACAAATCATGAACACTACTAGGAGGTTTCAAGATAAGCCTTAAATTCAACTTGTGAGTTAGTTCACTGTATGAAAATGAAATGGTAGCTAGATTTTCAAATGGGTATATCTTTGTTATTTTTTTTTTACAAGAGTAATAGCAAAGAAACTTCAGCTAATTTTGATAAGTAAAGGTTACAGAAACTCAGTATTGCACAACACAGAGCATAATAGGTATACAATAGCAATTTGTGAACTGGGAAACAAAGTACTATGCAGGACAATTAAATGAGTATCTGACAGAGTGCTTGCCCTCAAAGAATTTATGATCTACTTTCATAGTAAAGGCAGTTTCATATGTTGCTCAGAAACCAAACAAATAATGGCAGAGATGGAAAGTGTTACATAGCTAATGAAATATACCTAAAATACACACAGAAGTCAAATGCTGGATTGTCCACTGAGAATGGATTCAGAATGAAATTAAATGTTTGATGATGATGAAATCACTTTAATCAGTCTTGAATATTTTAGGGAAAAACAGAAGAAAAGTTGTTATTGTCTTGTAAAGGGGAATAGATGTTATGAAGTTACTCTCTAAAGGAAGAGGTCAAGAATGTTTTCAAAATTAACTCTATGTGGTTGGTAATTCTGCCCCAAGGTGTTATATTAAAAATACAAAGCAACTTGAAGTTTAAAGGTAATTCTCGATATTTCCATGCTCTTTCCAAAGTTAAGTAAACTTTGAAGTAAATAATTTGTGACAATGAATGACCTAGTGGGTAGGAAGGGACTATATTTAGAAATGAAGGTGATATAAAAAAGTAGAAATAAAAAAGTTTAGGTTTGCTTAAAAAAAAAGGTAGCAGACTTAAGACTCCAAAGATTGTAAATATGTACATAATCACATGCCTGTTACTGCTTCCAGTGAAGAGGAGATAGGGGAATGGTGACCCTTTTCACAATTCAGTACACTATTTGGTACACAGTGGGGGCTTTCTAAATGTTAAATGACTCAATATGTTTGATCAATCAGCTTCAGAGGAGGGACCCAAAAGGAATCTATTAAGATATGCTTTGGAATAGTGCCCTGATTCTCTTTTATAGTCAACATTCAGTGATTTATGACATTTTTTTTCAAGGTTAGAAAATTGTATAGGATGTTAGATGTCAAAGGGAAATTGCCTGGAAATGTCTGCAAAACCTTATGTCATCCTATCTTATTCCTTGAAAACATAATATTGTTAATTCTATGATTCAGACTTTAGTGTCTAAACTGGACTATTTGAAATATTTGGAAAATTTTTCTTAAGCTATCAACACCCTATGCTTTAGAGCAGGAGTTATCTTGGATCTACTTACTATTTGTATAACCTTGGAAATAGGCATTAACCTTCCCTCATCTAGATATTAAAGAGGTTGTATTGATCTATAATGGCTCCTTTCAGCTCTAAATTCTATCATCCAAAACTTCTTTATATTACTATAACCCACAAATATATTTGATAGCTGAGACATTACCTGTTCAGGTTATTGTTTTTACTCAGAGTTGGCCTAGTATACACTTAAAGTGATTATATGAAATCTCCAAGCATCATCATTTAACAAGGGTTCCTGACCATGACCACAGAGTTGCCACCTGGGGTTTTCTCCTTTAGATTTGTAGGCTCCACTCCTTTCCCATGGGTAGACTAGGATTTCATTGTTCTTTAGTGGCCGGGGGGTGGGGGGGGGGGATGTAAGGGATCTTAAATCTTATTTTCAAATGCGACAGGACTACCTGGCACAGTTGTCAAAAAACCTCAGGTATTATTTCCTTCTAATGGTCCACTACTACTTCTGCCACCACCTACCACCACACTAATGTTATTGTTTGGTCTGGGAACAGCAGCAGGTGGTCCCCAAGTGCCATACTGTGGTCAGGAGAATGCAGTGACAGGCAGTATGTTACTGAGAGTGAGTAGGGAGACACTGCAGAAGGGAGGGGTCTTATCCAGGGTGTGGGTAGTGTGTGAGGGTGCTCCAGCTCAGTACTCTGGGACTTAGTAACAAAAAGAATTTTCTAGGATTCATAACAAAGAGAAGGGCAGGCACACTTCTAGATAGACCTTCAAAGCAGAGGTAAGTTACAAAAGGGAGGAGCAGTCAGATGGCATTTGAGTCAGCAGTTGCTTTAATCAGAAAAGAATCAAGGGAAGCCAGGATTGGGTGAGCAGGGAAACTCAAGAAGGCAAAGTTTCTTATCCCATACATCACGCGAGGCTTAGCTTAATTCCTATCTCTCAGGTAATCTTTCTCAGAATAACTTTAGCCCAGTAGCTTAGACAATCAGTGAAATTCTTTGTAGTAGTTTGTGATGGAGGAGACAGTGCTGGACTTGGGAGTCAGGAAAATCTGAGTTCAAATCTTAGCTCAGGCACTTAGTAGTTGTGTGAGCCTGGGCAGGTCACTCATCCCCATCTGTAATATGAGGGGGCTAGATATCATGGCCTCTAGATATATGACACTATGAATTATGACGCTCAGTTCTTTGAGGGGTAAATCTTGAAAGCTTATTTTGCATACTTAACTTTACAAAATGACTACAATAAAAAGCACATATTTCCTTTTTTACTAAGAATTTTACATATATTTTTCATTTATTCTCACACAATCCCTGTGAGGTAGTTAGGTATCATATTAATTCTTACTGATAAGGAAACTGAGGCACAGAGGAGGTAAATGCATACAACATAACCAGATGAGGTTATATCTTTTATAGCTATTTCCTCTGTTCCAGACTATATAAAATCTCACAATGCTGGGCACAAAGAAGACACAGTAAATATTCACTGGTTAACAATTGGGATAATAAATGTCTTCAAGTTAAAACTTAAGCAGATATGTATTTGTTTTCACTCACTAGGAATGTCTAAATGGACAGTAGGACGTCTACTTAGATTCTACAAGAATTATATTATTCCCTTAAAAGGTTTAAAACCTTGTGACAGAAGTTGCTACCGTGGGAAACGAAGAATAAACATTTTATAAAAAGGACCGTCGTTAAAGGAGCTCTCTTTGGGAGTGCACAGCTCTTGAGAGTGTCTGGGTGCATCGCTGGCTGACCATGACAGCTGAAGTATCTGTGCCCAAACCACTTACTGCAGGCAAAGTACAATCTGAGAAAGAAGGATCCTTGAATAAGCAAAAAAAAAAAATTTCAAGGAGACAACCATGCCATTTAGGAAGATGTGAGAGGGGCCAGACCTTGATTTCAGACTTGCAAAAATTACCATGTAGTCCTAAAAAGATGTTAAAAACGGGGGGGGGGGGAAGCTTTTCCTATGGAAAACTGATGATTTGGTTTTTTTAGAAAGAAGAAACCTGGGGCAGCTAGGTGGCATAGTGGATAGAACACTGGCAGTGGCAGAGGAAGAACTTGCATTGAAACTGGATTTGTTCTTTCATGCACCTAAAGATTAATGTGTATCATTTTGAAAGCCTTTCACTTGAAAATGAATTATTTTCTTCACTAGATTTCTGCTGGATCTGGCAATTCAGTGGAATATATAAATGGCAGGCAATGACTCTGCTTTGCCAGGAAGGGCTCTGCCTATCATACTCTAATCCATCTGCCAGGAAGGAGACTTGATCTTTAACTTCAGTAATCCTAAAACATTACCACAGTCTTAATGTTCTTGCTTTGAAAATAAGTGGAAAGAGAATCTTTCTTCCCATCCCCTTAACCTTTGCCCAATCTCAACCCTCTAAAATGTTTATCCTCTTCTCTGACAGACTAATCAAGTTGGAAAACTACAGAGCTTAACTCCCAGGTGTCTTTCAGTCGCGTATAACTGCTGTATTTGTATTTTGATCATCTCAGAAGTTTGGTACTCTGTAACTTTCCACTGTTATTGTTCTGCTTTCCTGTATTTTAAAAAGTGGTTTTGGTTAATTCAGATCACTTGTCTCCCGGCAGCTTTCCAAGTTGTGTTTTATTTTCACAAGGTCCCACACAACTCCAAATAAGACGCCTTCATTTTGCTCCACGGGAGTGGCATCCAAGCACTTTCACACCCACACACTCGAGGTTGTGGTTTCCAGGGAATAGCAAGAAAATGAAGCACAGTCTCATAGGCCTACAAAGTGACTGCTGTGCACCACCATGTCCATATATAGTGTTTCCTGAGAAACCTCAAGACGGAACACTGATGAGACTGTCCACAACTTTCTACCCCCGAGGATGAGTTTTTATAAAGAATTAAAATAGACCAAGATATGGGGTAAATGGTTTAACTAACCCTACTTACTCTTTGCTAATTCAAAATCTCAGAAAAATAGTCAACTTTACATTGTGCCCTCCAAAACCAATGGATTTATTGTATAGATAGGGCAATGTGAATTTTCATTGTTAAAGAATTCCTCCTTTCTACTTCTGGTGAACACCAAATGGCGGACTACTCCGGTGCTGCAGGAGGTGGGGGAGGCCCCGCGGGCCCCGGAGGTGGAGGCCGGGGAGGCTTCCGAGGTGGCTTCGGCAGTGGGGGCCGAGGTCGAGGTCGAGGTCATGTGGTCTGGGGAGGAAAGGCTGAAGACAAGGAGTGGGTTCCTGTCACTAAGCTGGGCCGGTTAGTCAAGGACATGAAGATCAAGTCTTTGGAAGAGATCTATCTTTTCTCTCTTCCTATCAAGGAGTCTGAGATCATAGATTTCTTCCTGGGATCTTCATTCAAAGATGAGGTTTTGAACATCATGCCTGTTCAGAAACAAACTACAGCTGAACAACGTACCAGGCTCAAGGCTTTTGTGGCCATTGGTGACTACAATGGCCATGTTGGTCTGGGTGTCAAGTGCTCCAAGGAAGTGGCCACAGCTATTCGTGGTGCTATCATTCTGGCCAAGCTGTCCACCGTTCCTGTGAGACGTGGCTACTGGGGGAACAAAATTGGCAAGCCTCACACAGTACCCTGCAAGGTTACTGGTCGATGTGGATCAGTTCTGGTGCGCCTGATCCCCGCCCCTAGAGGAACTGGCATTGTCTCAGCTCCTGTGCCTAAAAAGCTCCTGATGATGGCTGGAATTTATGACTGCTACACTTCTGCAAGAGGCTGTACTGCCACTCTGGGCAACTTTGCTAAAGCTACCTTTGATGCCATCTCCAAAACATACAGCTATCTAACCCCAGACCTATGGAAGGAGACTGTGTTCACTAAGTCTCCTTATCAGGAATTCACCCACCATCTTGTGAAGACTCACACTCCAGTGTCTGTCCAGAGGACCCAGGCAGCTGCTGTGGCAACCACATAGATGTTTTTTTCGTAAACAAATAAATTGAACTATGCCTGATTAAAAAAAAAAAAAGAATTCCTCAAATCAACCATCTCAAACCTAAATGTTGGTCACAGTAGCACTTACATAATGTTAACTTACAAATGATGGGGGATTTTTTCAAATTAATTTTATTATAATTTTTAAAGTTCAAATTTAATTTTTCAATGAACAAAACTTTACTTTCACTCTTTCCCATTTCCTCTCCCCTTACTGAAAAAGAAAACAAAACCTTTATAAGAAATATGTATAGTCAAGTAAAGCAAATTCCTGAATTGTCTGTGTCTACACACACACACACACACACACACACACACACTCTCTCTCTCTCTCTCTCTCTCTCTCTCTCTCTCTCTCTCTCTCCCCCCCTCACTCCAGTCTGTACTCTTAAGTTCAAATGGTGGGAGCTCTTTGGATTCTTTGAGTCTGATAACCAAGAAATATCACTCTGTGTAATGACATAAAAGTTTGCCTTGAATTATACAAATTTCACAATGTCACATTTGGAATCCTTACCTATTCCTCACCTTGGCCAACTGATACTTCCATCTCTAATGTTACCATAAATCTCACTATTTCCTACTACTCTCTTGCTCCCAACAAAGGTGTTATGGTCAATAGCTCCATTCTAGCATCCCAAGTGTATTCCTTCTCCCCTTCAGAACTTACTTGTCAAATAAGATAATTTTTTTTTTTTTTGGAGGGGGGAAGGCAGGGCAAATGGGGTTAAATGACTTACTTGCCCAAGGTCACACAGCTAGTAAGTGTTAAGCATCTGAGGCCAGATTTGAACTCAGGTCTTCCTGACTTCAGGGCCAATGCTCTATTCACTGTGCCACCTAACTGCCCCAATAAGATAGATTTTTATCACAAAAGATAGTTTTACATAGGTTAAAATGACCAATGCTATAAGATAAAGGAAGCACAGCTAGATAATAGTTAATCTAAAAAAAATGGGGGGGGGGGTCTGAAGGTCAATATGAATCAAGAATGTGATATGGTAGCCAAATATAGCTAATGTCACTTTAGGGTACATTGAGAGACATGGCATCTGGGATCAAGGAGGTGATGCTTCTAAAGTACTGTAACCTAAAAGGCCAAGTGTGGAGTGTTGGGCTCAATCTGGGGCATCACATCTTGGAAAAGATATGATAAACTAGAGAAAATCTAGAGGAGGGCAAGCAGAATGGACAAAACCCTTGACATCAAGCCACAGAAAAACAGGTTGCAACAACTGCGGATGTCTGATCTGGAGAAAAGTAAACTTAGGGGCAGGGCACTTGATAACTGTCTAAATATTTGAAATGTTGTTAGGGAAAAGAAAGGGCAGAACTACAGGTGGAAATCAGGGAGAGCTTTAGGCTGGATGTGAAGAAAAAGTAGTGGAGCTGTCCAATGTAGAAGGGATTGCCTTCAGGGACAGAGTGATCTCCCTCACCAGAGATCTTCCAGTACAAAATGCAAGACCCCTTGTTTGGTTTAAGGAAGAGAGGATTTTTGTTCAGGCCCAGGGTAGCCAAGATAGCCTTTGGGAACCCTTTCAATTTTTTCAATTCTGAGGTTCTTTGCTCCTGCTCAAGGAATATGAATTAGAACAGTGGTTCTCAATTTGTGGGCTGGAGTTCCTTGTGAAGTTGCAGAGTTGTGCTGGATCCATGAACCCATATATAAGAAACCATAAATAAGCAAATATGCCATCTATAAAATAACATCTCTCATACATATGTATTCCTAATTTTCAAACGGTTGTTTATATGGCAATGTGATTTGTAAAGTACAAATTAATTTAGAAAATCACCAAATTCATAGTAGTTTCATCATATTTTATCAGTCACAACTGCTAAATATCCACAACATTTGATACTACAATAAGTTATACTTATAAAAGGTTAGGAACATCTCTAGGCTTTTCTCTCATTTTCTGCATGGTTTCTCTTACTTTCCTCCTTATTAGCTCTATATTTTCTTCTACAGTAGCTTTAGTCTTCACTATGGATGAGTCTAAACTGTCTAGAAATTCTGTTTCTCTTATTAACCCTTCGTTTCCTGTTGTAAAATCCACAATGTGTTGCTTTCCATCATATATGCATCTATAATTTCAATTCTTTGGAAAGAAAGATCAATGTGTACCCCATGGAAATCTGTGGTTTCCACACTTAACTAGACTGAATAGGAACCAAAAGTTCTGGTTTACTTTGAACTGAAAATTTCAGGCTGCCATTTGCAAACTGACAGAAGTTTTATTTTGATAGGAAGGGTGGACTGACTGAAAAGTGAAACCTTATGCTAGAGACTATTTTCTGTGTGATAATTATAAGACCAAGAGATGCAAAGAATTTTTTTTAAACCTGACAGTAATGAACAAATAATACTCTTGAGTTAGCCTGGAGAATCAATTAGGTAAGAATTCTGGCTTGCCACATCTTTGGACCATCCCAAGATTAAAAACTGCCAGGAAGCGGAATAGCACTAGAAGGAATAGAAAACAATGAAAACAAATTCTGTAGTTAGAGTATGGCTAAGCTTTGCCACCAGTTCCATTGTGTTCACCACTATAATAAAGTATTTCAAAGTTTTCCTCTTTAATGGGTCCCTAAAAACCTGCAACACAACTGTTTATAGAATCACTAGGTACATCTGATAAAATGACATCTCAATTCCCTTTATTTTACCCAGCCTTACTCACTGTTCAGTTATCATTAGTTGCTGTTGGTGGATTTATTTCTCCCTGTAGTTTTGTAGTGACTCATTACTAATGCCTCAGTGCTGGCTCAGACTAAGGCTTGCAAAGATTTTTGAGGTCTGGGGCTCAGAGATGATGGTTTTGAAGGGTGGGAGAAATCATTAAGGTTGACTGCTAAATAAACTTTTCCTGCTACATGCTAAACAAGATCAGGTTGTTACGACTAATGGTGCTAATAATCATTTAATACTGATGTATTAGGTAATTAGTCTTAAAGAAAAGGGTCACGCATACTACCCCCAATCCTACCACGCAGACACACACAGGCCAACAAAATCTCAACATATGCTACTTAACTGAAAATCTCTAACTTTTTAAATGGAAAAAACATTTCTTACTGTCATAGCAAAGAAAAAAATTTTAATTCAACCTGTTGTACTCTCCAGAGAGAACTGACTTTCTTCTTTAAAGTACAAGTGAAAGTAATAACAATGAACATCATCCCTGTCAGGAATAACAGTAACACCCAAACCAATAATTATAGCTAATATTTATATAGCACTTTAAAGTTTGCTAAGCATTTCACATATACCATTTCATTCAATCTTTATTAGTACCCTGGGAGGTAGGTTTTACTCTTCTCTGGACTGGATAAGAAAACTGAAGCACAGTTACCCTTCCACACCATGACCTTCCCTACTGCAATTTCGATTTATTGTGGGTTGACGCAAGAAATTAAATGGGAATTTTTTTGGGGGGTGGGAGAGGGAGCTTTTCTCTTAAGTCTGAGCAGATCATATCCACATCTGAAAAAAGAAAAACCCACACCTTCAGTGATATCCCATCATCTTTAGGACAGGATACAAATTGCCTATTTTGGCATAACACCCTCGATAATCCTGTCTTATTTTCTACTGCTTCTGTTCATAACCTTTATGTTTTAGGACAAGTGAACTATCAGCTATTCCCTGAACTTGATAGAATATTTCTTGCCTATATACATTTGCACATGCTGTCCTTCATCCCTGAAGAATTCTCCCACTCTAATCCCAACCTCTCAAAAAGTCTTTTCTTACTCCAAGGCTCATCTCATTTGCTGCCTTCTCCATGAAGCTTCCTCTGATCTTCAGTCATTAGCCCTCTCTCCCTTACCAATCTACTTTGCATATTTAGTGAGTTGCCTATGATCACAAATGAAAAGTAACAAAACTAAGATCTGAAGTAAAATCTCTCTGGTTTAGTGTAGTACTCCTTTTTACCATACTATACTGTCTTTAAAAAAAAAAAAAGGCTTTTTTTCTGAAACAAAGTCATGATCTCAATGGTCTGACCAATGTTTTATTTGCAAATGCAATGGTATTTGAATTATTTTAGCTATTTCCTACTAATCCTAGACTCTAAGATCCCCAATCACATGAAATAATTCTTCTCTGTTACTATCATTTGGTGGACTTCAATGGAGAGAAACATTCCCAAAACTAAGAAGGAACTCAAAATCTCACTCCTCCAACCTCTACCTGAACAGGAATTCGACACAAGTAGCCAAACTTTGCTTGAAGACTGCTAGCAACACAGAACAAGCATTTCCTCCCTACGTAGCCCATTCTACATTTGGATAGGTGTAATTGTTAGAAAGTTTTGCCTTATATAGAGTCTAAAACTTCCAATCATTGTTTCTACTTGTGATCTCTGGGGCTGATTTGTTGAATGATCTTTTCCTTCTTGCAACAAGAAAAAAAATACACATACCCACAGGCACATATATTTAAAGTCAAGAAAATCTACTGTATGATTTACTTAATTTCTAATGAATTTGGGTTACAGCTGTGCTTTTTCAAAATCACCTGAATAGAAGGATTATTATATACTTTATAAATAGCACCCCAGCAGATGTAACCATTGGCTCCCTAATGAGGCCACTACTTTTGATTTAAATAATGGCAGCTCCTATTGACTGGGCGCTTTATAGATTACAAAGTACTTTTCTCATAGCAACCCTGCTAATGTGGTTATTCCTGTTTTATAGATGAAGAAAGACAAGCACATGACCACATGGATAGTTTAGACTTAGGACTCAAATCCAGGCTGTTAACAACTCCAGTATTCTTTCTAGCTAGATCCACAGACAGGCAGGTCATTAATTCAGATGTAACTTATTGATGTCAAGGTTTGAAAGTCTGCTCTCAAATAATACAAGTGTCCTAGCAATATGTTAACCATGAATAACACACAAACCACTCTTGCTCTAAGTAGGTCTTGTGACCTATGTACTTGCTAAGATATTACTAATAGCAGGTAGGATTTGTGTTTCTAAGCAAGGACCAGGAAATAGTTTTGCAACCCTGGACTAATATCCATTTTATGATAGTTCTTCACATTTATTCCAAAGGGCAAAGAGAGTCATTAAGAGATTAGAGGTAATTATTTACCTCATTCCTGCCTCAACTGTCTGATTTACTCCTGTGTTGATTTCAACACCTGTGTACTATGAAAATTATTTTTTGTGAAATTGATTTCTCTGTCCTGTGTAATTACCTGAGTTGTCAATTCATCAGTTTTACCAGGATGTTTGGGGGGTAGGGTGGGCGCTAAAATTAATTCTGGAAGTAAAATATTTGTACTTCTAAAAGAAGATGAAGAAGAAGAGTGTTAATATGTCTATAAAATGAATGATTCACTGTGGGAAGGCACGGTATTCATTTACTACGTTGTTATGGCAGGGGAGCAAGCATGACAGCCAGTCTGCATAGAAGACACTCCTAGCCTGATTCAATAAATGGTAGGATGACTGGGAAGAGGTGGCTTCTTTCCAACCAAATTGGTGATGCACACGAGCAAATAGCTTTCAAGTTCACATCCTCTGACGCAGAAGAAGTCATTCCCACATTTAAAAAAAAAATCCTTTCTTCCTGTGGTATCACAGCCCAGATAAACAGGCAGCAGACAGAAACCCACTGAACAAGTAGGTGTGTGCAAAAACATCCCACACTGACTGTCTGTAAAATCCTCAGACAGCCTCAGTTAAAGAAGAAAAAAATATATATCTATTACTTTCTACCTCCACAAAGCTAAAAACCAAAATAACCTTCATTTTACCAACATACAGTTTTCATAGAGAAACCATGAGTAAGGCAAAGGAAATATAAGGTCAAAACAAATTCCCATATTGTCTATTTCTTTCTTCCCCTGGGAAAAATTTTAAAACATAAATAAAAAATAAAGCTGAAAACTGAAAAAAGTTTAATAGAGAAGTTGACCTTGGACAGGAGAAAGGCCACATCTTTGTCCTAAAGACTAGCTGGCATTGGGCATACTTGAATTCAGGCTTTTCTGATCCTTGGCCACCTCTCACAATTAAAGATATTAAAAATATCAGAAATAATCTTATAATGTAGATTCCTAAAAGATTTGTGACTCTCTGGCAGTTATGATTTTTTAAGTCACTTGTTATCTACTGTGCCGTATCTGCAGCTTTCTCTTGCTTGATCTTATAGGGTATCGTCATATTCTGATCCGTTTTATATTTATTTTTGTACATTTCAGAAAGGGAGCAAAAGGAGGAATGAATTAAATTTTTAGACCAAAGTCCTTAATAGAGGTGCTATAGAAAAATCAACTTTGTGCTTAGGCTAGTTACTGAGTTTGGGCAGAAGGACAGTGACGGATTTGGTATGTGGCCTAACAAGAGACTTGGCTTGTTTCTCTGGTTGTCTATAAAAAGTCACTTATGGAATATATCAATGACAATTTCCTTTAACAAATGTGATTTTTATTACTCCATGTCAGAAGGCTACATAAAGTCTTCCTTAGGGAATGAGCAGGAAAATGGATTTGAAATCTGAAGATGAAATCCATTAAGGAAATGTCATAGCATTAACTGACTTGGCCTTCCCTAATTTTCCTCAGGTTTTAAGGACACCAAAAGGAAAGCAATTTCACTGAAGGATTCTGTCTTTTTCAATAAATTGATATGGTCAAATTAAGGCTAGAGGACAACATTCAGAGGAATCATTGACCAAGAATGGAATGGATGTCAGAGACCATCTAGTCTAACATCCTCTTTTTAAAGCCCAGGGAAGTTAAATGGCTTGTTTCAGGTCACACAAGTAGTATCAGAAGGCAAGATCTGAACCCAGGTGTTCTGCGTCCAGAGCCCATGTTTTCCCTACTATATCAGATTCTCTCAAATCTCCATTTACATGTAGCTAGGCATTGCTGTTCTCTCTTCCATTACTGACATACAGATCACTCCATCATCCACTAGGTGAATGAACAATCTTCTGGTGCTGCCTAACCCTGTCTGACTAGATAGGCTGATACAAAGAAATTCAAAGCTAATGACTTCTACCTTCAGTTCTAATTATAAATCTCATGGTCCATGTTTGCCAGGGTTGCAAATGACATATTTGTCAAACACTCAGCACAATGCCCAGTACATAGCAGGTGCTTAATAATTGCCTGTTACATTGTACAAAATAACAGCAATACTGTACAATGATCAACTGTGAATGACAGCTATTCTTGGTAACACAATGATCCAGAACAATTCCAAAGGACTCATGATGAAAAATACCATGTACCTCCAGAGAAAGAACTGATGGAATCTGAATGCAAATTGAAGCATAACATTTTTCACTATTTTGATCTGTGTTTTCTTTTACAACATAAAATACGTTTTGCATAATCGCACATGTTAGCCCGTGTATAGCTTACTGACTTAGAGAGGGGTTTGAGAAGGAAGAGAGAGAATTTGGGACTCAAAATAAAAAAAATGTTAAAAATAGTTTTTACATGCAATTGGGAAAATAAAATATTACTGAAAAATGTTTAAGAATTGCTTGTTCCCTTCCCTTTTCACTTTTTACTATTATAACTACTACCACCATCATGCACATATGCTTTTCATTTTTCAATGTGCTTTAATTAATAAATATATTATATACAAATTCCTCTTATTAAACAGAAAAGTATGTAGGAGAATTTATGGAATTGATAAAGGGGAAAATTAGCTTTATTTAAAAAAATCCACAACAACCAAACAACTCAGCATGCCCAAGTCAGTTAGGAAAACAAAAGGCTGAACAAGTCAAAGATTGAGATAAAAATCTACATACATATAACTCTGGCTTCAAAACTAGATTTATTGTTTTATTAGAGTAACTATTTTTAATGAAGTATTTCATATTTTTCAGCAGATTCCAGAACTCTATAGGTCCTCTCCCTCTCCTGTCTTTCTTTGTATTTTCTAGCTGTCACCTAATGTCTGAAATATATTTCTTCTATATTTATACCCTTGAAATATCTTTCTTCAGTGCTTAGCTGAGATATCACCTTCTCCAGGGAGTCTTCCCTGATCCCTTCCCCTTCTCCAATAGTTAATGTTTTCTCAGACATGTCTAAAGTACTTTGTACTCACCTCTGAATCCTTCATTCCATGCACTTTACTATATTGTGTAAGGAGAGATAATGAAGCTTTTGGTTTTACACACACACACACACACACCACCTTCTTTCTAATGTGGGTAAAATTTAAGGCTCCTTGAAGATAAATCCTTGTCTGCATCTCTAGCACTGCACATTGTGCCTTAACAAACATTTTTAAAAAATAGAATCTGGTTAACTTTCCTCTGCTAGATATCGCTCTACTAAAAATAGTAGTACATTTTAAAATCCAAGCTTTTATCTTATGTTAGTTTAAGTCTTTCTGCCCTCCAGTTCTAATTATGTAAAAGGCAGGGAATTAGGCTTTTAAATAACAACACTTAGAATATTAAGGGGAATTTAAATGCAAATGAAGAAGCCATAAGCAATGTTGGATTTCCAGGAAGCTATCCAACTGCCAAGGAGGGTCCAGGCTCCAAAGCTACTATTCCAAAGCCTCATGCAATATCTGCATAGCTAATACCGTGACAAAGACATGTTTGGCCAGGTCAATAAATTAAAACATGCCCCAGTGAGCTAGAAGACTAAATGCACAATGACAGAGGCTTTTCCCATGTGCATGTGTATTAAGCATCCTTGACAAACCATTTAGTTCATCACAAATTAATGTGAACTGCATCAGGTAAGGTGAACAACCTGTAATGGATAAGGCCTTTTCTCCTCTAATGGCCTGCTGTGCCTGACTGTAACTAAACCTGCTCTATCAAAACTGGAAGCAGTGTTGGTGTAAAAGTTTGCTTATGTATCCATAGCCATATTCAGGAGACTGAAAAGATAACAGCAATTTCATTAGGTCACTGCTTATAGTGTTTCTGCACACATGGAAAAAAAAATGTTGGATCTGGAGTCAGAATTTAGACGCGTGTTCAAACCCTGGCTCTGCCACTTATTACCATTTTCAACCTGCATGACCCTAGAGCAGTAGTAGCATCTCTGGGGTATCAATCAATTCCCTTATATATAAAATGAGGGCACTGGGTTAGATGACTTTTAAGGTCCCTTCTGGCTCTAAATTTGATTAATCTGATTTATTTCTCTAAACAAGTTTTTCACAATGACATGGTTTTGGTTTACAACAAAAGAGAACAGTTAATTTTTTCACATGTTGATATCTCAAAATAAAGGCATAAGCTAACAAAAAAGATAATCCAAAGTGAAAAGGGCATTGGAGCTCCAAGTCAGGAACAGATAAATCTGGATTCTAGTAATAGCTGTGACACAGGCTGAATAATGCTGGGCAAATCACCATTTAACCTCTCTGAAAGTTACTCTAGACCAGTGATTTCAAACTCAAAAAGAAATATATCTTACTTTAATGTATGATGTATACATAGTGCATAGTCACTTAGAAACCATAAGTTAACATCATCTATATAGTATTGTATTTTTATTTATTTTGTTAAACATTTTCCAATAACATTTTAACTTTTTAAAACTTTATTTTTTCCCCAATTACATGTAAAGACAATTTTTAGCATTTACTTTTACAAGATTTTCCAATAACATTTTAATACAGTTCCTCTACACTCAGGAATGTTGCAGGTCACAATGTGTAGGCTATATGTTTGACACCTTTACTTTAGACTATTTACTTCCAATCCAGCTATTTGATTTTATACAAGAGGAAAATGAGACCCACATAGGGGAGATGACTTGTTGGAGGTTGAAAAGCTATTAAGTGGGGGTGGAATGAAAACCAGAACCCAGTTTGTCTGATTCCCAGTATTCAACATCATTCTGTCCCCCACACTGGCTCTGCTCAGCCTGGCTATGGATGAACCATACTGATTCCATCAATTTTAGGCCATGTAAGAAGATGATTCGCTATAGCACTTAGCTATTCAGCACAAGGAAGGTCTTTCTTAGACCCCATCCAAAAGGATTTAGCTGGAGAATTATGAAAAATCACAAACTTACCCATGAAGTTTTTCCAAGAAACAAACCCTGGTACTTACACTAGAATAAACTTCCTGTTTATTAACAATTCTTTTGCATACTGGTAGTTCCTGGTCATTTTAAATGAGGGCAGTAGAAACAAGGAATAATATAGATCAATCTATAATTTTTCCTATTTAATTATGAATAATCAGAATCATATCTACTCAGCACCCAAAACACCCAGCCAGCTATGGCCTCTCTGTGACAATTACCTTGTTCTCTGTTAGCCTGAGAATTTATCTAAAGGTGACTATAAATGACTGATGATAATCCCCTCACAGACAAGTAAGAGTTAATTGTGTTGATATTTTGAGAGCTGACTCTAGTACATGTCACATTTCTCTGCAAATATCACAACACTTGGTGTCAGGTGTAAGAAGTATCAGATCCCTAGTTTATACATAACATATTACCTAGGAAAGCAAGAAGTGAGCTTAGACAACTCATTCACTGTCACGAAAAGCAGCTTGATATAGAGCAGAGATAGGAGCCCAGGGATAGTTCCTAGTCAGGAGCTAAAGGACCTGGAATCCAAGCCCAGTTCTGTGGTTCTGAGCAAGTCTCACATATGTTTCTCTTTGTATGGCAAAGCGGAGGCCTGGTTAAACATAGGGAATCGGTCAGATTATCTCCAGATTCTCTCTTCTTGTTCTAAATCTTTTAATCCTGTGATTTCTAAGATCTTTTCAAGCTCTCAATTCTATATAGTAAGTAAATAATTCGAAATTTTTTACTGGTGAGACAATACTGGTCATTACATGTTACATTAGACATAGATGTATGTGCATGTTATGATGTATAATACATGTTGCTGCATGTTATTTGTACCTTAGAAATCTTGGTAAGGGGGGAAAAACCTTCCCAGAGAATCAAATCAACAAGTGTTTACTTTAGGACCTGCTATGTGCCAAAAAAGGCATGGTGAAAAACACAAGGAAATGTATATGGTCACTGGTCTCAAGGAGCTAATAGTTTGGCTGGAATGACAGGGCAGAAGAGATACAAATTATAAGTTACATATATTCCTAATCATTCCTTTAACGTTTTACAAATAAATGGTAAACACAAAGGGTAAGTTTACTGATGAGGTAGAAAAGAGTGTCTGAGACACATGGAGCAAGCAGGATACAGGATGTGAGATATGAGATAAGATGCAGGGTGTGACCAGACAGAAATGTGATCAAAGAAGACTATGCACTGAAGCCCTCCACCATGGGCTTTCCCATTTGCTTTCCCAAAGCACCCCCAATTCCAGAACAACTCTCCCCCTCCCCTTTCCTAATCTCTTTGCTTATCTGTATCATAAAGGCATCTCCTGACTACCTGATATCCTAGGCATTTTGGAGTCATGCTTGCTCCTCCCATTCTCTTGTCCCCTTTCTCTCTATCCTATAAAATTGTATTTAAAGCAATAACTACCTTCGCTTCCTTTGGGAAGCAAAGGCCTATGCTCTGTTTCTCTCACATGGGAACAGGGCCCCCTTGGGTGCATCATCCCAATAAATGCTTTTAACTTGGAGACTGTCTGACTGAATTATTTCAGGACAATAGGACCCGCAATCTATTCCTTATTATTTCAGGTGGCACCCCAACATTCTTGGGGTATACCCTGAATTCACCAGAACAAAATAAGGAATCACTTTTGATCCTACCAACAATACTTTAAGCTGAAAAGCAATTCATTTATTAGCACTGAGTTGACAGCAGCTTTTCAACACCAGGCACATTTCATGGCTGGATGGAGTTTATCAGGCTATCCTGCCTATAACAGAGGAATACACGGTAGGGCAATTATATTACCCCAGACAGTCCCAAGAACTGTGTTCTGCCCCTCATCCAATTACACACACCCACATGTACTCCTCAAATCTTTGGGAATAACAGAGAGAGGGAAATTCAGCCTCCCTTCCGGGTTAAGTGGGAGGCCAAATCAAACAAACCACTGTGCCTAGTAGAGGAAAGGAAGTGGCTTCCAAATATGTCCCTGAATGTTGTCAGGGAGTATTTTGGTCCAAAACATTTTCCATGTTGTGGGTTTTGCATATTTTTTTTCTTCTTTAGAAAAAAAAAAGAACAACAACACAAAAAAGAAAAACAAGTTTGGTTGTAATTGAGATAAACTCTTTATGACAAATCCTAAACAAGTTAGAAAGAATTATTTAAAATCCCATAGACCTTTCAAACATGACTTTTTCCTCCATCTTTATAGTCAAGAAATAATCTGACTTTCTTGGTAGCTCACAGGACTTTGAATTTCTCATGTATTCTGATATTCAACTCTGTAATTGTATTTCTTCATGAATAGATCTCACTTCCCACTACTAGACTAAAAACTTACCAAGGACGAGGACCAGCACTTGGCCCAGTACTTTGTAGAGACTATGTGTGTAATGAATATTTGCTGAATTGAACTGAGTCCTTATGTAAGAGGAAGCCAGGAATCCAAAGATCTCTTTCCCCAATTAGCAGCGCCTGAGATGGTTACATGAAGCCTAGAAAGGAATTCAAGTAGAGAAACTTTTTTTGGGGGGGGAGGGGGCTATGGGTTGGACCTGTGATTTCATCAGTGTAGGAAGTGCCCCACTGAGGAAACTCCCTCAACCAATGTACTTTTTCTGTAGTTTATAGTATAAGGTAGCTGTTGTGGAGTTAAATGATTTTCCCAAATACACATACACACACACACAGATACTTCTACACTCCACCCCCAAAATACATATATAATATGCCTGAGTCAGGTATTGAATTCTGGTCTTTTCATCTCTTGAGACCAACTCTCTATCACTACCTCATGCTGCCTCTCACTAATGAAGTGTTTAATTTTAATCCATAGTTAATCAATTAAGACTTTTTCACCATTTTTATTTTTTAGTGAAATCACACCCAGAATCGTACAATGGATGCAATGAACCTTTGGGATCATCTAATTCAATCCTCTCATTTTATAGATGGTTTATATAGGTGATAAAGTGACTTTATCAAGGTTACAAACCTAGGTAATGACAGATTTGGGTAGCAAAACTGTATTTAATTCGAAATGGTATGTGTGTATGTGTATTTATTAGGTTGTCTTTAAATAATCTTCTTTTTCCCCTTTAGGAAAAGGGACAGAATTCAATCAGAAGGTTTTAAATTCAAGGGACATAAAAGGCATAAAAGAAGCAATATAGTAGAAAACAGCAAAGAATTTGAAGTAAAAAAAACCAAAACAAGTCAAATGTTCTTCCTAGTTCTTACAGGGCTTTGTCAAATCACCTAAAAACACTGAAGTTCAAAGAGGTGATAAACTGGGGGTAGTAACATTTACTACTATGCCACTACTTCTCAAGGTTATTGAAAGGCAAAGATCAAATAAATTAAGATATATAAAGTGTTTTGTGATGACAAAGAACTAGAGAAAAAAATAAGATATCATTAACTAAACTCATTCCTTTCAAAACAGCAAACCAAGTCATCTCAAAGTACTGCAGATTGAATATTACTGTATAGTAAGAAATGAATATGAGGAATTCAGAGAAAAAAGGGATGAGCCATATGAAGTGGTGCATAGTGATATAAGCAGGAGCAAAAAAAAAAGAGATACACAATCATAATAATGTAAATGAAAAGAAAACTAAAAGGAATCTGATCTCTGCATGATTGTAACAAATAATCTTGGTGCCACCAAATAAATATTGAAACATACCTCCATTCTCTCGGCAGACAGATAGTCCTGGGACTATAGAAAGAAAATGTTCATGTGATGTCTGAGAGTAACTGTATAGATGTTTTGGCTTAAATGTTTTTCTTTTGTTACAAGGAAGGGTCCAGTTCTAGGGGGCAATGAAGAGGGGTTATACATGAACTCAAGTCTAGCTACTAAAATATCTAATAAAGTGTGTGTAAAGTACAAATAGTTTTTGAGGTAATTGTATATTCCTGACTTGTGAGATAAAAGAACATACCTACGAAATCAATGTTCAGAAAATAGAAGTAAGTGATGACCCTTAGTCAAATAATACCAGCCTAACATCCAAAAGGTCTTTGCTTTTAAAGACCTTCCACCATCTATGACAAAGCCTATTTTACCCTCTTCACACATCTACTATAAGATGGCTCATTTAACAGTTACAAAGAAGTTTCCTTGAAGACAGAATCTATATAGCACAGTAGTTTCTAAAACATCAGGATTTCAATTCAACCCTAAAACATTTATTAAACATATACTGAGTATATTGAACTGCACTAGACACTGGGAGGGGGAAATGACAATCATTCTTAGAAAGAGCACCAATAATTTTTTTTCTAAAAACCTTAAATAATACAAGATAAAGTTGGAAAGATAAGATGGTAGTAGGTTGTGCAGAATCTTGAAGGTAAGGCATAGTGGTTTGGATTTTATTTTAATAGAGAAACAGTAAGAAAGAAATACTGAAATTTGTTTTCTTTGGTTCTGAGTCTTAGAGTGACAGTGAGATCTAGCTAATAAGAAGGATTATACTAGTCCTAGTAAGAAGGATGGCTTGAAAAAGAAGCTTTTGCACCTGTCCAGGGAGATGGTAAGAATGGAATTAAAGAAGACAGAAGCAAAATATGTTGTGGATGTGGAATCACCAGGACCTGGTTAGATATTAAAGATCAGGGGGAAAAAAGTGAAAGTCAAGGTCAAGCTCACAAGCACAACCCTGGTAGATAGGGTAATAGTAGCATCATAGATAGAAGTAGTAGTAAAGAAGGGAGGAGAGATATAAAAGTAAAGATGAATCATGTTTTAAACATGTTAGTTTTGAGATATTGGTGAGACAGTCAGGTGGAGAAGACCTAGGTGGAAAGGCAGATCGTGAGTTCAGAACAGAGCAAAACTTACGATTCAAATTTGGGAGTCACCTCAAGAGAAGTGGTGGTTGATGCTTTAAATAAGAATGAGACTACCAAGAACAGGTATAGAAAAAATATATAAGACAGCCCAGGACAGACTTTTTGGGGAAGGCTTCAGAAATAGAATAAGGGACCCAAGAAGGGAGAGACAAAATAGAGCGAAGAGAGGATCCAGGGGAGCATTGTGTTTCTGAAGCAGAGGGGTAAGAGAGTAGTCAATAGTTTAAAGGAAAGTATTTCCTGATAAAAAATCCATGTTAAGAAAAAGTAGCCATTGTTTTGGTACCATTTCTAATATAATTTTAAAACTTTATAAACTCAGTTAATAGAAGACTTTATATTTTTACCTTATTTTCATTTCTAAATATATTCTTCCCCCACATTCCTTATAATAAACAAGAAATAAAATGCAATCTATCAAAAGTAACCAACATAATACATGAAATATTATATATACTCTTAGTCTTCCATTTCTGAGGGAAGAGAAGGAGGTGCATTTGTTCTCATCTCTCTTCCAAGTCAAGATTGGTCACTATAAATACACAGCATTCAATTTTGATAACACTGGTTTCTTCCCCTCTTCATTTTTGTAGTCATGGTATATATTATTTTCCTGGTTCTACTTATTTCATTTTGCATTAGTCTACATAAATCTTCCCAGTTTCTCTGTATCATATTCCTCATTCTTATAGTACAGCAATATCCCATTACATTCATATTCTACAACCCCCCCCCCCCGCCAAAAAAAAAGCATCTAGTTTACTTCTGGCATAAGATACAGTTTACTGACACTTCATTTCAATAATTTTAGCAATTTCAATAGCTTTCCCTTGTATAAACAAGGGCTAGTTCTACTACTGTGGTTTACTGTAAGGTACCAAGAGAGCACAGCAAGGAAGGAAAGAAGACATAGATTTTCAACAAGCAAGAACTTTTCAAAAGTGTTCATTTATTACAATTAATTGTCAATTTATGTTTAATGGCCCCCAAAAAAGGAAAGATGGGAGAAAAACAACAGAAAGATATTAAATTGTGCAGGACATCTAGAAAAGTAAAATAGTATTAGTTTGTGACATTTAAGAATATTTTCTTCTATGATGCACTTAGATGTTCTGAAGCAGATTCAGTGGCTCTTAAGTCTGGCCTTGTTTCCATTAAGAATTTCAATAAGGAAGAAAACTATTATCTGGGGGGGCGGAGCCAAGATGGCGGAGTAGAAACAGCTCTTCCAAGCCTCTCTGCCCCCAGATTCTCCACAAACTATGTAAAAAAAGACTCTGAAAAACTTCTGCAGCCCCAGCACCCACAGAACGACACAGAGAAGCTAACCTCCCGCTGAGGACAGCCCAGCACCCTGCAGGAAGGACCAGCGCAGTGGTCTGGGAGCCGGCAGCATGCAGTGCGCAGAGCGCAGACCGAGCCGAGCCCAGGTCCACATGAGCCGAGGTTTTAGCCCCAGGGCGGCAGGGCCAGCAGCCGGCTGGAGGAACCCCAGAACACCAGGAACTGTGGAGACTCCAGAATTATCAACATAGACTTGCCTAGGACAAAGTAAGAGGTTAGTGTCCTATGGACTTTGGGACCTGTATTTGGGGAATGCGTCAGCTCCCTCCCCTGGGGGCTAGAAGCCACTGAGGAGACACGCCATTTTGTAGTTTTCAGAGGCAGTTCCGGCTCCCAGCCTACAAATCGTGGGGAGATCCAGCGATCAGTCTTGGGGGTAATCGCTCTTGCTTTAACCTCCCTGGATCTGGATTGTGATCTAGGGTGGAAGTTGTGGGTGGGTTTACAGCTTGCCAGAAACGGAAGTTGCCCCCCACACGTTCGGGACGAAAATTCCTCTATCTGGCCTTAAAGCCATAGTGTGGCAACAAGCCCAAAAGTCAAGCAATTAAGTGGCAACATGCCAAGGCAAAGGAAACAGAAAAATGCAACCCTAGACTCCTATTTTGGGGGCATAGGGCGGGAAAAGGACTGTGAGGTCAGAAGTCCTGCTCCAAAAGCCCCAGGGGAAAACATGAGTGGGTTGCAGGCCATAGAGGACCTTAAGAAGGACTTTAAAAATCAAATAAGAGAAGTGGAGGAAAAATTAGAAAGAGAAATGAGAAGGATGCAGGAAAAGTATGAAATGAGGGTCAACAGCCTGACTGAGGAAAACAACACCTTAAAAAATAGAGTAGCTCAAATGGCAAAGGAGGCCCAAAAGGGCAATGAGGAGAAGAATGCCTTAAAAAGTCGAATTTGCCAGATGGAAAAGAATCTCAAAAGTTCACTGAGGAGATTCATTCCTTCAGAGTTAGACTGGAGCAAATGGAAGCTAATGACTTTATGAGAAATCAAGATGCTGTTAAGCAGATCCAAACAAATGAAAGATTAGAAGGCAATGTGAAATATCTCATGGGAAAAACCACTGACCTGGAGAATAGATCCAGGAGAGACAATTTAAAAATTATTGGACTACCTGAAAGCCATGATCAAGGAAAGAACCTAGAAATCACCCTTCAAGAAATTCTCAAGGAAAACTGCCCTGATGTTTTAGATCCAGAGGGCAAAATAGAGGTTGAAAGACTCCACCGATCACCTCCTGAAAAAGATCCCAAAAAGAAAACTCCCAGAAATATTATAGCCAGGTTCCAGAATCCCCAGATCAAGGAGAAAATACTACAAGCGGCCAGGAAGAAACAATTTCAATATTGTGGAAACACAATCAGAATAGCCCAGGACCTGGCAGCTTCTACACTGAGGGATCGAAGGGCATGGAATATGATATTCCAGAGGGCAAAAGAACTGGGAATGAACCCAAGGGTCACCTACCCAGCAAAACTGAGTATTTTGTTTCAGGGGAAAATATGGTCATTCAGTGGAATAGAGGACTTTCAAGCATTCTTGAGGAAAAAACCAGAATTGAATAGAAAATTTGACATCCAGACACAAGAAGGAAGAGATGCCTGAGAAGGTAATCAGGGAAAAGAAATCAAAAGGAACTTATCAAAGTTGAACTATTTACATTCCTATATGGAAAAGCATTATCTGTGACTGATGATATCTTTCTCACTATGAAAATAATGGAAGAAGGGGGTGTGGTCATACGAATACATATGTGAATGTGTGTGTATATGGCTACAGTTATATATGGATAGAGAGCATAGGTTGATTTTGTTGGGAAGGGAGAGTACTCAAGGGATGAAATTATGAGGTGAGAGAGGAAAGTGGCAAGAGGAGATGGGGAGAGACATGGTAGGGTAAACTATCTCATGTAGGGGAAGTGGGTGCAAAGGAGGGGGAGAATAAGGAAGGCTAAAAAGGCAAAACCACATTCACATTGAATTTGGTTCAGGAGAAAATGACATACATAGTAAATGGGATATCTCAACCTGCAGCAGGATAGGGGGAAGGGGGATGAGAGGAGGGATGATGGATGGGAGGGCATCCTTGGGGTGAGGGGAGGTTGGAAGTACCCACTATAGAAGAGGGACAGGATCATGTAGGGAATGGACCAGGTGGGGGGTGGGATGAGTGGGAGGGAATTATAAGCAGCCTTGTACAATATATCTACTATGATAATGTTTTGCATAGCTAGACATGTACAACATATACTGAATTACTTATATCCCAAGAAGGAATGGGTGACAAGGGACGAAGGAAATGGATCTGAAATTCAAGGTCGTAACATTAAATGTTTCAAATATATATATAAATACTATTATTAATACTCTTTTGCCTATAATTGGGAGATAAGATGTGCAGGCATTGGGACACAAAGATTCATCTTCCTCTAATGGAAAAGTCGATGGGGGTATGGGAGAAGGTATGGGAGAGAGCAGATTGGAGGAAGCCATATCTTGTGGGACTGCTATTCTGGGAGGGTGGGTAGGGGAATAATGGGGGGAAAATGATTGTAACTCAAAATCTGGCAGAAATGAATGATGTAAAACAGAAGTTAATAAAGTATTTGTTTAAAAAAAAAAAGAATTTCAATAAGCCATTTAACATTTTAACTTTTCTTAGTTATTCTGTCTATAGATATTTCTAGTCTTAGTTTATCTATAAAATGAGAAAATACTTGTTTCTTATTGTGGAGAGATAATGAAGGGATTTAACGAGGAAATGTTTATCAAGTTAGAGGGTACAGAGTAGATAGGACCAAGACCAGAGATATAAAAATAAGCTTGAGCAAGAAAAAGGTTACCAGTCCATAAAAATTTCAACCAACCTGCCTTTCTACTGGATGGGAAATAAGAGAAATTAGAGCTCTTTTCAGGTAAGCAGGCAAAGGAAAATGGGAATAAAGCAGATTAAAATGCCTGGTGACAATTTTCCTCCTGAACTAATCCCAGTACTCTTCCTCACTTCTTCTTTTGTATGGTTCTTGATATCCATTTCTCATTACTTTTCATCTAGACTACTGAAAGAGTCTCCTAATTTGTCTCCTGGCCTCAAGTCTCTCCCTACTGTTTCTAGGATGAAATATATACTGTTGTTGAGCTCTTAAAGTCCTTCACAACCTAGCCCTAGCCTATCTTTCTAGTCTCATTAGACATTACTTTCCTCATCCACACTTAAATCCAGTCAGACTGACCTTCTCTGTTCCTTACCCAACATTCCATCTCCCATCTATGTACTTTTACACTATCTATCCTCCAAGTCTTGGATGCACCCTCCTACTTCCTCTACCTTATAGAATCTGTCCCTTACTTCAAGAAACAGGTCAAACACCACCTTCTAGTGGAAGTCTTCCCTGATTCCTGTTAATACCTTCCCTCCCAAACTACCTTGCATTTAATTCATTTGTATCTGTCTTTAAATTTTTTTCTGTATATTGTTCAGTTCTTTTTTGGTCATGTCCCAAACTTTATGACCCCATTTGGAGTTTTCTTGGCAAAGATACCAGGGTGGTTTGCCATTTCCATTTGACTTCCTCATTTGACACATGAGGAAACTGAGGCAAACAGGGTTAAGAGCTAGTAAGTAATTGCCTGAGGCCAGATTTGAACTCAAAAAGTTGTCTTCTTGTCTCTAGGCCTAGTACTATCCACTGCACCACCTAGTGCCCATTCTGTATGTGTATATGTATATACATATAAATATACACATATATGTATATATATATATATATATACACACACATATATGTATGTATGTATGTATGCCATCTCTTCTGTTGGAATGCAAGCTTCTAGGGCAGAATTTGTTTCATTCTTTGTATTTGAATGCCCCTCTGCTCCATGATTAACACAATGCCTGACAAGGAATAGGTGCTTAATAAATACTGAACAATCTGAGACACAAACATATCTCTCTCCTTTCAGGAGAGAGTTGGCCTTCATATGTGAAACTCAGTATGCACACTGCAAGTCAAGGTCATGACTGGCTGCTTTGCTGAAATGTTTTTATTTGTTACAAAGGAGGGTAAAGAGGTTATAGGAAAAATGATTATGATTTAAAAAAAGTCAACGGCAAAACCTTTCTTAAGTATGTGAAGTCTGTTCAGTGACTAGAATCCTGGATGATCTTTTTGAACCTTTCATTTATTACAATAGGGAAGAAAAGGATGACAGCTTAATTTTTCATTTCTTTCACTGTTCTCTGTCCTGATGAAGAGTCCATAGGATTAATTCCTAATGTCTGTGAATTGAACAAAGGGAGAAGGAAAAAGGCATTTAAAAATGTCAAGAGTCACTGGCTACGAAGTAGGCTTGATAGGAACAAGAGACAGTTTAGAAGGAAAACTGGCTAGCTGTGGGGTAGGAGGGTTGAAGAAAACGTCTAAGTCAAAGATGACATGTTGATTTCAAGCCTGGATAATTAGTAGAAATGCTGTGCTACTGATGGAAAAAGAGAGGCTGGAAAAGTTACTCAAAGGTGACAAGTGTGATTTTAGACAACTTGGAGATAGTTCAGGAGACAGAGATACAGATTGGAGCTCTAGCAAGAAAACAGGTTTGGAGATAGAGTTCTGTGAGTCTTCAGTACAGAGGTGATAATAGAAACTATAAGAATGATGAGATCTTTTGAAAAAAGCATTAGAAAGTACAAAGTTATAGTAGTTGGGAGAGTATTCAATTGCTTTCTACTTAAATTTTTTTTAAAGGAAATTAAAATAAGTGCTATTCTCAACACATTTTAATGTTTCCTTTTAGAAAGTAATTTGCATTGTAGTTTTAAGATTGGCTTAATATTTTTACAAGGCTTTATTACTTTTTAGGGTAATGAAGTGATAAGGAAGTGGGATGCGGCAGAATTTAGGGCCACAGAGGAGAGTTAGCTGCCATTTTAAAATGAAGTGACCAGGAGGTTATGTAAAAGAATTCACTGAATTAATTTTATTACTTGGTCACCACAGTGTAGTGTGCTTCTTATATATGGGGGAAAACAGGTTAAATCTTTATCTGAAATCAACTAGAACTGTTAAAAAACAAAGTGAAAAGATAGAAGACTAAGAATCTGGTTCAAAGGATACCCGAAGCATTAATCTTAGTCTACAATGTCCCCTTAAAATGTCAACTAGCCTTTGCTTCATCATTAGTCACAAGAATCTCACTAACTCATAAGGCAGCTCAATTGATCTGGAGGCAATTCTAATTGTTAAGAAAGTCTTCCTAATTTGCCCCATCCCATTTTGATCCAGTGTCACTCGAAATGGAACAAATATCAGTTGAGCACAAAACTGACAATTTTATGGTCATTTTATCATCATCAGCTGTATTTTCTTTTTATACAATATTCAAAATACAGAGTTCTCCAGCTAGATGGAAAAAATACTTTAAAATGCCAAAAAGAATTTAAGAACCAAGAAACTTCAGTCAGGATCAGATATGATTTAGCAACCACCATTAATAAAGATCAGAGGACTCAGAATAAAATTTTCCTGAAGTTTAAGGACATACAGGCTTGTAGTCAAGAATAACCTGTCCAGAAAACCCTACTCAGAAAAATTGAGTATAATAAATACTAGAGGAGAAAAAGATAAACCTTTAATAAAATAAAGGATTTCCAAGACTTCCTGTTTAAAAAACCAAAGCTGCACAGAAACTTTGAAGATCAAACAAAGGAGTAAAGAGAAACATAAATCGGTAAACATGAGTAGGTAATCATAAGAGACTAAGCAAGGATGAACTGTTTACATTCATTTATGGGGGAGATATACATATATAAGATACATATATCTTCTCAGAACTCTATCATCAGTGGTCACCAGAGGTAATCTAATTACACAGATGGACTGGGAGTGGTTCTATTATATTGTGATGATCTTAAGAGAAGAATGGTAAGAAAGAGAAAGAAGAATATTGGGAAGTGGGAAAGAAAGGAAGGTTGGAGAAAATTATGTTATAATGTCTAGTGGTATAGAAAGACATCTATACAAACAGGGAGGTGGGACTAAGGCAAGGAGCTGACATCTGACCTGGTGGAAGTAGGGAAGAATAAGAGCACACACAGAGTTGGGTAAAGAAATACATCTCACTCAACAGGGAAATAGGAGTGAAAGGGAAGAAGCAGGTGGAAGAACAGAAAGGAGGACAGGACAAGGGAGGGATTATTCTTAAGCAAACAAACTCTAAGGATATACAGAAATATTTATACCTCTTTTTGCGGTGGCAAATAGTGGAAATCTGAAGGAGTGCCCATAAGTTGGGTAATGGATGAACAAATTATGGCATATAAATGTGATGGAATGCCAGTGTTCTATTAAAAAAATGATGAAGGAAACATTTTCAAAGAAACCTGGGAAGACATTTATGAACTGATGCAGAATGATGTGAACAGGACCAGGAGAACAATTTACATTGTTATAACAATATGAAAAAGAAAAATACTTTGAAAGAATTAGGAACTCTTAGTGTAACAAACAACAATGATTCCAGAAGAATAATGCTGAAACATGCTACCTTCTTCCTGCTAGACAGATGAAGGGACTCAGAGTGCAGAATAAAACAAATATTTTTTGGGCATGGCCAATGTGAAACTCTATGACTATACATATTTGTAACACAATTATAATGCTTACTATCTGTAATCTGTAATGTTTTCCTTTTGTTCTCAATCAGGGTTGTGGATTGAGATGAGATGATCAGAAGGAAGGTTTTGCTGACTGAAAAAAAATACGTTAAAAAAAAAAAAGAGCATCACTGAATCATCTTTTTTTTTTTAATTACAGAGAAAAAAACCAGAAGGAAAATCAGAAAGAAACACAGAGAAGCTGGACAGCTTTGAAAGTTACAGGCTGAACTTATCACAGACTTGAAAAGTCAACTGTAGAGAATGGAGACCTGGAGTTTCATGTGCAGTCTTCTTAGTTCTACTATATATAAGGAAATAACCATTTTATTTGATATTTAAGTTAAAAATAAAATTAAAATTTTTTAAAATTGGGAAAAAACCCACAGACCCCCAAATGGAACACTGACCAGGTGTGTTCTGATGAGTACAGTAGTGGTCACACCTTATCATACATACTATGTTCCTATGAAAGTCATCTAAGACCATATTAATTTTCATGACTTTGACAATCAATTCAATTACTCTGACAACCATAGCAACTCATAATTATGTAGTGCTTTAAGGTTTACAAGGTGATTTTCTCACAACAAATCTTCAGAGGTAGATTTATAAGTATAATAATTCTCATTTTGCAGATGAAGAAACTACCACTTAGAGAGGTTATGTTTCATCCCTAAGTTCCCACAAGATCAGGACTTTAATCCAGGTTTTTCCTGACTCTCAGTTCACTGTACTTGACACTGTATCATGCTATCTCTCCTACTATGTTTACTTAGAGAAGGAAGTCAGTTAAACACCTCAGGTCTTTATATATACACACACACACACACACACACACACACACACACGTACTGCAAGAAAATTATGTGTTTCCAAGTCTGGTTTGAGAGTTTTTGTGTTTTCCTTTAAAAGGGAATCAAATTTTAAAATTTTAAAATCAAATTTTCTAACTGATAAGATCAAAACTATCTATATCAAACTACAGATGGACATGAGGCTAGACGAAATTTCCACTATAGTTTCTGTTTTCAGAGACTTATACAACACTGGAAAAAATACGCATTGGCTTATAACTTAACGCACTGACTTTGGGAACAGATTTTTTCCCCTCCTAAGCATCTGTTATCAACACAGAAATCTTTTTTTTTAGACTCTTAAAAAATTCAACCAATTTTGTGTCAAGAACTGAAAGCTGGAGGGAAAGCTTCAAAAGAAGTAATGTATAGAATAAACCTGATTAATAGATGAAATAAACACATATTCAATGTTTGATTTTCATATCCTCCCAATTACAAGATTCTTGATGACACAGACTATTTTACTTAACAAAGGCTCAGTAAGCTACACATAGCAGGGCTTGTACTTAGAAGCTAGTTAAATAAGTGAATTAAATAACTTGGAAAAATGTACATTTCTTTGTCTCACTTGTCCCACTATTTGTCTTAGACAAATGTTTATGTTATATTCTTTTTTTCTGGAGAGGGGAAGGCAAGGCAATTGAGGTTAAGTGACTTGCTCAAGGTGACACAGCTAGTTAAGTGTCTGAGGTTGGATTTGAACTCAGGTCTTCCTAACTTCAGGGCTGATGCTCTATTCACTCTGTGACCTAGCCACCCCTATATGTTATATTCTTGAAAAATGAATCTGTAATATTCAATTTTTGAAAGGATAACTACAAAAATTTAACTTCCATTAGTTTCTCAATGGTATGATTAAAAAATATTTTCATTAGAAGTGTGTATTTAAAAGAAACAGCTGCCTAGTAAACAATCCAAATTCATAACAGAAAAATCATTCAATGATAATATACCTGTCTACCACATGGCACCATCTGCATTATATACTGCCATTTACATATAAGGCCTTTAATGTCCTAAAGAACTTCATGTACACTTTTCATTCCAAATAAATTCTGACTGGCTTCAAAGCTAATGTATGCTTTAGAGTTTATCTATCTTTTCAAGAGTGGAGAGATGGGATATTCAAATTGAGCCTCCCTGTTCTAAATTCTAGATAGGCTATTTCCAGAGGTAGTTGAAATCTGCCACCAGGGAATAGGGGTGGGGCAGAAACCAAACCATACCATTTCAGGAGTTCATTATATGAAAAAATGTATGTATAATAGCTTTGGAAATCATTGCTGTCCAGGCTAAGCTAGAAGTTATTTTCCTTATCCCCAAAGTAGTGAAAATTACCCCTTTTAATAATTTTAAGACTATACATATCTATCTATCTATATCTATCTATCTATATACATATATACATATATAGTTTAAATCACAAAGGCTATTCAGCAGCAACAAAAAACATAACGAAGCACCTACTACGTACTTAGGCACTAGAGTAGTACACAATTTAGGTAAGATACAGTCAGTCCCTATTCTTAAGAAACTTAAATTTGGAGTCTAATAATTCTGTACTTGAATGAATCTATGGTTTTACTGACACAGGTGCTTCCTCACTTGGTAGAGGTGGCAACTTTTTCTATCATGGCATCTTTTGAAGTTCTTGTCCATGTCTTTCTATATTTTCTCCAAAGAAGATCCATCTGACATGCTAGAGGCTTTCCTCTCCTTCTTTTAATATATTATGGGGACTACTTGGGATATCTTGGGATGTGTAGCTATTATTTCTCATTCTGATCATTTGAGTAGTCTGTCTTATTTTCTGGGCATACATGTTTCATGTGCAAGTTATCGCTGATAATACACTGCAGCTAATTTACACTAAACATACATTTTTGGGTCACCTGTAAGCTTAACTTTTCTGAGATCATGGTATTCCATGATTCACAGCAATATGGCAATACTTGGAGAATAATTGCTAAAAAGATAGGTTTCAGCATCAGTGACTAGCTTGGATCATTGAAAGAGCTGTATAATTTCCCAAATGCAAATTGGCTTTTTTCTTCCTGTGCAGTTTTGGGTTCAGCTTTCAGTACTTCTGTAGTACGTAAGATATACATACTAATAATCTAATCTAACTGCATGTTACTAACTGTATTCTTCTTCCTGGTGTGGATGGCTCAGCAGATATCACTGGAATTACCACGGCTGTCATTCTGGAGGCTGTATGGCATTCCAGGGCTCAAAGCCATCAGCATAATGTCATCTGCAACCTTAGTTCATTCAGCAGCATCTGTGCTGTAATTATAGATTACATAAGAGAGGAAAGAATGATATTGCACATAGTATTCTGGTCTTGGAGGAAGGAAGACTAGGGCTTAAATTCCACCTCAGACATGTAATAATTGTGTGACCCTCCTCAAGTCACTTTCTTGACTCAGTTTCCTTATCTGTATTGTGAGAAGTTTGATCTGATGGATCTAAGATCCCTTCCAATTCAAAAATTATCATCTTATGGAAAAAAAAAACCTTGAAGGGTATTTAGAGCAGTCATTATAATGTTCTGCTCTTGAAACATAATTTGCCTCCAACTATTTCTAGAATTGTCATGAAATTTTTAAAAAATCTAAAACCTAAAGTTAATTTTGGAGCAATCTGACTATATTGATAAATATATAGCACTTTTCTGGAAATGTGACAGAAAGAGGAGGTATCACCAAACTACCACAAAATGAAAGTGAGAAAAGTTAGATTAGAAGAGAAAAATTTCCATAGGAAGACACTGTAAAACTAGAAATTGTGGAAATGATGAAAAAAAGCATAACAGAGTAGAATCTAAAGAGTAAGAAGCTTCTCATATTAATGGGAAAAATTAGGGAAAGAGATTATAAAGAATGATGAAAGTTCAAAGACACAAAAAGAGAGAGAATACGTTTATATGCAAAGAAGGACATTTAGGACATAAATGACCCAGTGAACATATTTTTGCAGGTGGCTGATATACTCATGTTCTTTATTAGGCTGTAAAATAGCATGCATCATTACTGTGTGTAATCAGAAGTCAATGAGGGGGATCACAGAAAGCCAATAGAAGAGGGAGTACTTCCAAATGAAGGGCAACACAGATGAGGATTTCATTAAATTCTCATAATTGTAAAGGCCCTTAAGCAGGATGAATTGCTTAGAGAAGCTGTAGAATTCAGTAGTGATCTTTATAAATAACTGGCCATGTTTCATCTTTATGGGGTGATTTAAGAGCAGTCTTAAGGAAAAAGAATTGGCCTAGAAGACAATCACAGATAATTCTGATATTATCAACAAACAATAAACATTTACACAGTGCCTTAAGATTTACAAAGCCTTGGCGTACATTATTTCAGGGGCTCCTCACAATGACATTGTGACATACGGCTAGCCCCACCTTACAGACGAGGAGTGAGGTGCTGAATCAGCTCTCTCCTCTTTACTCCAGCAGCAATCTTGCCACTGTACCATGCTGATACTAAGAATGATTCAAAATGATAAGAGTGTTTGGCAGTTTGCAAAGTGCTGTCCTCATAGGAACCCTGTGAGGAAAGTAGTACAAATATTATTCTATCCATTTTTATACATAGTATAGTGAGTCTCACTAATTTGTGTTAGTGCTAAAACTCAACTTAAGGTCTCCAGGCTTTGTTAGACCACTATCCCATGCTGCTGTCTCATGAAAATAATGGAGTCCAATAATACTAAGCATAGACAACCTGAAAGAACTAAATAAAACTTTAACTGCAGCACACTGTTATGCATAATTTGACTCCTTCAGAAATCCTTGATTGTACACACAACTATACACAAAGTGGAACTCTGCTATACCTTGTTCAAATCCCTCAAATAAGCTTTTTAACCCTATTGAATTTGTATTATCACAGTAAAACTTCCACTAGCTGCATATAAGACTTGGGAGTTGACTCCACCAGGCAAATAGAGAAATCAAACCAGAAGCCAGAGCACCAAGTTTATTTATTTGCACACACAGCCACAGGGACCAGGTTTTGAACATCATTAACCTTCTGAAGGCTGTTTTGTCTCCCATAAAACTAACCCATATCACCAAGGCAGGTTCTGATGATGTCAAATCACATTAAAAGAGGAAGACTAAATCACTTATGCTTTTTAAGGTATATGTGGATAAGCCCAAATATTTTTGACAATTAAAAATAAAACTTCAGTTTTACTTAAGTAGGTCAGGAATGGACTATAGTCACCTCTGCTTTATTGGATAGTATATTTCAGATCTGGGGTGAAGATCTCTTGGCAGATGGTACCCAAAGTTAGGGGGTTGTGCTAAATGATTAATTCTTATATTATGACAATTGGAAAAGTAATGATTTTTCATTATGGTAGGAGTAATAGAAAGAACAGCTAAGCTTGTTTACGATACTATGTCAACCTAAATTCTGCATCATAATGCCTTGCAACAAATGAAATTAAAACTTGAATTTCCATGACAAGATACTACTTAAACATTATATTTACAACTCTACATTCTTAGAACACGAAATCTGAAAACACCACCACCACCTGACATTTTCTACAGCTTTTGACCAACATTCAATTTTAAGAATTTTGATTTTTTTGGTATTTTCAGAAATGCAGATCATAGGATTATAGATTTAGAACTAGGAAAGACCTGACTTGAGTTCAAATCTGATCTCAGACACTTGCTAGTTGTGTGACTCTGGGCAAGTCACTTAACCCTGTTTTACTTCAGTTTCGTCATCTATAACATGAGCTGGAGAAGGAAATGGCAAACCATATCTTTGCCAAGAAAACCCCAAATGGGGTCACAAAGAATAGGACACAACTGAAAACAACTAAACAAAAGTCAGTTTGCCCATCTGTAAAATGAAGGGATTGAATTTAATGGCCTCTCAACTTGACCCATTCTAGACTTGTGATCTTGTAACTGACTACAAAGCCAATGAGCTCTCCACATTGCCTCCCTATAATCAATATAAGTTTAAGGTTTATGATTGTATTGCTTTGATCTCTTATTTCGACTCATGTTACTGTCCAATGTCTTTATGTACATCTAGTTACCTAAATCTGTCTCCTGACAGTCTGACTTTGGATTTGGGGCAATCACCTACCTTCACTACGACCCTGTAGTGTGCCACTCAGGAGTTAAAATTTTCTAGGCATTTGGATCTAAATATGAAAGTCTTGCTGTGCAAAATGCAAACAGCAGCAGCTGGGGGAGAAGCCTACATCACAGAAGAACCATTTCAGTCATTCCTCTTGCTGATCTGATGGGGTAAGGAGATAGCAGAACCCAGAAGAAGCTTTCATATCAACAACTGGTCCCTGGAGGGATAGTTGTTTAATTCCAAATGAACTATTTTATTTGGCAGACAATTCTTTGAACACTTTCTGATAAATGAATGCTTAAAAGCAGTTTATTTTTTCAACAAATCACTTAATGAGCAAAACAAAACACTCCTTAGTGTGACTTTTTTCTGCCAGTGTACACACCCCAGGTGCGCATGTGTTGGCAGAGGAACAGGAACTCTGTGGATAGGAAAGAAGAACACACTGGTGGCTCTGGACAGTGGGGATGTGAGTGGGTGTTAACTAGCATTTTAATAATTGGAAAACAAAAACTATTTATTATTGCAAAGCTAGGATTTTAGAGTGTGTTGATTGGGTCATCGTAATACTCATTGTGTTTACTTTGCCTTTAGTCAGGTAGGCCTATTATTATAGAACCACGAAAAACTTCAAGTATGGGAAGAAATTCAACCTTCTCTTTTTCTCTCTCTCATTTCTTTTTTAGAGGCGGGAAGGAAAGTCAATTGGGGTTAAGTGACTTGCCCAAGATGACACAGCTAGTTAAGTGTCAAGTGTCTAAGGCCGCATTTGAACTCAGGTCCTCTTGACGCCAGGGTCAGTGTTTCATTCACTGTGCCACCTAGCTGCCCTACAACCTTCTTATTTTACAGATAAGGAAAAAAGTCCATTTGAATCTCTTTTCTGCTACTTAGTATCTGTGTGACTTGGAGGATGTCACTAACTTCTCTAAAGTCTCAGTTTTCTCAGGAAATGAGGGATTTGGTTTAGAAGATCTCTGTGGTTCCTGACACCTCCAAATCATATGAAGTGAATTCCGTGATCTATCTACCCCAAAACATATGACTAATTAGTAGTAGGGCCAAGATTATAACTATGGTCTCCTGAGTCCCAGTCCAACAAGAAGGGAAAAAAAAGGCAGAAAGTAAGTAAGTGAGGTACTATAGCTTTCTATGCCTTAAACTTGTAATTTTCTATATTAAGCACATAAATTTTCATTCTCAGTGTTTCATTTAGAAAGCTTATTTAATTTAAAAAATTTACTTCTCTTCCCAACAAAAAAAAATGGAATATATTTTTTAACCCCAAGCCTTTAATTTGAAGTTCATCTAGGACTATGGTATCATCAAATCTAAAGGTGGAAGGCACCTTAGAGGCCATCTATATCTGCTTGACTAGTAAGGGTCAGACACAGGGTTTGAACTCAGGTCCTCTAACTTCAGAGATATTTCTCTTTTCATTGTACCTTAAATGAAAGCAGTATGCTCACATATAAAAACCTAAAACATTAAAACCCTTTAAAAATTGCCCTTTTTAAAAGCATTGGCTTAATTTCCCCTGCAGTGAGACACTGGTATACTGCCAAGGCAAATTGTCTACCTTAAGTTTTTAAAAGTTGATTTACTTTCTTTTTTTTTTGAAGTTGTTTAAAAGCCTAAAACATACCCAGAGGGTTTTTTTTTCTTTTTAATACAGAAAAAGGTACATATTTCAAATGACAGTTTAGAGTTTGATCACTCTGCAAATGTACTTTGCCTTTGGCCTGTACATTTTACCAAGACTCAAAACTATCAATTCCTGATTTTTTTTTTCTTAGAAGAAAGTACAAGACCTGGAAAATAGGAGGGAGGTTATCATGGTTGCCCTCTTTTAGCTGATCAGACTCAAAATTCTCATTTTATAGCAGAAATACTTCCTATATCATGGTTTTCAGTGGGATCTGGACTTTACTTTCACACGTAAAGGAATCTAAGGGTTAATTTTTACTAATCTAATTTTCACTTGGGATGGCTGTTCCTACCAAAATATCACCTACCAGAAACAGATTTCCAGGGGCAAAGGAAGAATTTATACTCCCCACTGTGGAGGCATTTAGCCACTCCTAAAATTTTTTAGCAATAATGATACATTGTATTGACAAAAGGCTTTGCTCCAAAATGCTCAAAGCACTTTCCAGCCATCTAATTAGTTAAGATAGTAGCAAGAGCAGAGATTGGCATCTCAAAGACTTCCACCAATTATAATATGTCAGCACAGCCACTGACTGACTTCAGGAAATGCTTTAATTTTCTCACCTATGAAGTGAAGTCATGATCAAATCACTATCCATTTCACAAACAAGTTTTTGAAAATAAAAATCATATATTTTGTTCAGTTGTGACTTTGTGACCACATTTAGGTTTTTCTTGGCAAAAATACTGGAGCGGTTTGCCATTTCCTTCTCCAGCTCATTTTACAGATGAAGAAACTGAGGCAAAAAGGGTTCAGTGACTTGCCTAGGGTCACATACCTAGTAAGTGTCTGAGGCCACAGAAAAATGAGTCTTGCTGACTCCAGGCCTGGCGTTCTATCTACTAGGTCACCTACCTGCCCTATGATCATATATGAACAGTTCTTAAAATATTAGAAATTCTCTTTATTCAGATTCTTTCCAAATGACTCCCTGGGGCTTAGAGGGGACCTTGGGTTCCACAAGGCTAGGTCAATGGAGAGTAAGCTCTGATTCCTATCAAACTGGAACAAGTTAAAGTACAGGCTCATGGATAGCCTACATATATGTCTGAGGACCAGCTTGGCTACAGTGGGAAAGACTCATCACTTAATTAGCTATAGATGGTGATCCATACACTTTCCCAAAGACCATCCACTAAACTGTAGAGGAGGAAATACTGCTGAGGACAAAATTACAAATGACTGAAGTGAATGTTATTTTCATTTGATTATCACAATTCTGTTTACCAGTTAACAGTGCAGTGACTGACTGATCAGAGCAGGGATTTCAAACACACAGTCACCTGCTCAGATCTAGTCAGTCAGGTTACTATTAAGACCACAAAATATTAAAAGCAATGACAAAGACAAAAACCAGAATTGCCTCATTAAAAATAGCATTCATGGGATGGATAGGTGGCGCAGTGAATAGAGCACCGGCCCTGGAATCAGGAGGAGCTGAGTTCAAATCCAGCCTCAGACACTTAACACAAAAACTAGCCATGGATCTTGGGCAAGTCACTTAACCCCAAATTTCCCTCCAAAAAGCAAATATAAACAAAAAACAAAACAAAAAAAAATAGCATTCATTTAATGGCTAGAATTTCTTGGAAACAATATTAGTCTGTCACACATGAATTTTTCTAAGAAGAAATTTGATCCACTGGGAAAACTGAGTTTGTTATTCATGTAGTAGATTATCCTTTTAAAAAATGTCTCAAAACACAGTATATGTGGAATTTAAATTTTATTTCTGAAGGACTTTAAATTTTGTCTTTACTATAACTACTGAGAGAGAATCAAATAATAGGTTAAGAAAAATCTTTGGTATCCATTTCTCTTCCATAAGAAGAGGAAATTGGAGAAAATCATAGGATATTAGAATCTACACCCTTCTTTTAAAGATGGGGAAACTGAGGCACTCAACAATTGAGGACCAATCTGACCAGTCACACAGATGATTAGTGGTAGAGCTACAGACCAGGTTTCCTGACTCTCAGACATATTTTAAATTATGTTTATGCACTTATAATCCTCTCAAGAAAAATAAGTAGTTTGATACAGAACCTATCCATATGTGGTGAGATGCCACAACTACAGATTATGATTAAGGTTCTACTCTCAGGCTTTATTCCTATAAGGAAGATCCTGCTTATTTTATTTCCATTCCTTAAATATTACATTTAGTCTTAGGCATGATTACTCTAAGTTATTTCAGACCTGATTTCATTATCAGAGGACAAAGCAAAGCAGTTAGATATAGTTGTTCTTATTTGGTTACTGAAGAAGCTGATATCATATACACATTGTGAAAACTAATATATAATAGAAGAAATTATTTTATTTCTATAGGGGGAGGATAATACATACTTATAGCATCTGCCCCTACATGTGGCTTGAAACTTGGGGAAGCTGCAATATATTTAAGAAATGAAAGTATAGTAGCTTTCAGTCTCTTACTTTTCTCCCCGCTAATCTGGAAAGACTAATCTATATTCACTGTCTTCATCTGTTCACCAGCCAGTACTCCCTGGCCTTCTACAATGTAGATTCTCTCTCACACTCAAAATAAACTGCTCTTTCCCTGGTCATTAATGACCTTTTAATTTTCAAACTGAAAAACCTCCTCCTCAGTCCCCTTTAGTCTTTTTTTTTTGAAGTTTAAATTGTGTTTTACTTCATTAATACCAGAATTGCAGAATTTCCCTTTAATCTTCAGTCTTGTTGCCTAACAACAAGACTGCCAAACAGCTAGATTCTGTTCTCCTTTGGCTATTACAGGGACAGCTTTCTGGTGGTGGTTTCTTTTGGACCACCTTTTTTCACCCTCCAGGACAAAGCAAAAATGATAAATAGTAACTGAGATGGTTCAATTTTTACAAGAAAAAAACATGAAAGAAGCTATAACCCATGTGATGTGCCATATGTGTAATCTCTCATCCCAGAAAGTAAGACTGTCCTATTCCTGGACATACTTTCACAGTATCAAAAAAGGAAGCTCTTTCCTCGTTTTCCTTCTCTCTAGAACTTTTTTCTTTAATGTCTTGGGCAAATGCTATTCAGACATTTGAGATTCTTGGAATGCCATGCTTCCCACTCCAGGGAATTCAAAACTACCCCTCCCCACCCCTTGGGCCTTGTTCTCTTTGCCGAACACATAACCGATGCCTATTTCTGTGTAGTGAGGTGACTATATGGCTCTGCATGTTGGGTAACATAATAATAAAAAAGAAGAATTTAATAATATTCCCCTTAGACAACAGCAATATATAACTTCTTTATAGTATTTGCAGCTAAAGCTTGTATCTTACAGAGGTCAGGGCTGGGACTTGCTATATAATTGCTACTGTGCTCACTGTTTTTTCCCTGGGACATTGGACAACCCTCACTGTCCTCTTTTTTCCTTCTCATTTCCCTTCATCTCACTGTATGCATTGTGCTTCTTGTATTTCAGTCATGCATGTACTATTAATGAAGAGAAATTATATTAAACATCTGTAAACTTGAATTTCAAAATCTAAAATGTCAGTCTCAAACCTGTACCAAAGAATGTACAGTCCTCTCCTTGGCCTGTAATAGACCTTAGTGGTGTATTTCAATAATGAAGCAGAGAGCAAAGAAACAACCTCCATCACTCAACATAATCCCTCAACATCATCACACAAAATAGAATTTTAAAGAAATATCCTTGAAGTTCAGCCAGTTCCCATCTTTCCTGGGTGAGACTCTGATCACAATCAGTTGGAAACACAAGGTTTTTTCTAATATAGTCTGAAGTCCCTTTCACCTCAGTTTCAAAACGTCAGCAGAAGGGTCAGGTGCAATACACAATGCCAAATGCCAGGTGATGATTTATAAGCCTGCTGTCCACCATTACTGTGGCTCAGTCTTGAGTTCTCTAGGATGAGTCTGAAGTCCATTTTATCTTAGTTCAAAAACATGAACAAGTGGCAGTTGCAATAAACAAAGACTCGGAGACTCGTCAGGTGAGATCTCTGATAGCCATAAAAGGTCTTTGGTCCAGATTACTGAAATTCAGCCAGAGCTCTTCTCTAAGATGAGTCTGAAATCCCTTTTTAACTTAGTTAAACAAAACAAAACAAAACAAAACTAACAGAAATAGGTCATGGGGACTCATGCAAGATGAACTCTCTGTGGACAACAAAGGTTTACCTTTATTCCAATTTGATAAGTGTGTCTACACAGATGGGCTGGGCCTCTCTAATAATACTGAGCATCTATGGCCAATTCACAGGGACTTCAATCCCATTTTGTATTAGGGCTTTAATTCTGCCCAAATATTACCTTCTGGTGTCTAATGCCATCCTTGACATGTGCAAAAACTCTTCTCTTAATCCAGAAATGCTGAATATTTTCCTAAAGTGGACGTATCTTACCTGCTTGCTTCCCTTTTAGACAACCAAGAGTATTCTTTGAATCTTTATGTTCCCAAATGACGACTTTACAGGCCTGCCATATTTGATCTTGACTAAGAAATCCTGTGTTCTAGGATAATTTATAAATCTGTACAAGCTGAAATGATCTTAAGTCACTGTGTGACTTTACAACTCCACAGTGTTAAACTCATGGAATCAGACTAGATGATTTTCAACAGATTACAATTCTGTGATTTTACTGTCTTAGATGTATCCTCATGAACACCACAACTGCTTAATGGTCACCATCAACTTCATCCCCAGAGCATCAAAAAATATTCACAAATTGAGCTAGAGTGGAAGCCAAAGATTAGCCATATTTATAATACTTTCAGTGGTGACCACATTGCCCTCAAATTCATTAAGTACAGTTTCCATTTTCCAAATCTGTAGCTCAGAAGTCACTCCATTCTGGAATGTTCTTTACTCATCTCAGCACCTGGTCTCTCCATCAAACTTCACATCTTTCCTGACACCGGAAGAACTGCTCAAGGATAAAAGACCAGAATGGGCTTCAACGGGATTCCTTGTTCTCTTGTTGCTTATTTACTGAACCAAGAAATATGACCAGTGACATAACATTCCAATAATTTTCTTTTCCCTTGAGAAAATTCTTATGAGTCATTTAGTGAAGCCAAACAAAAAAGCATCGTCCCTAATATTTTGTTAGGTTAGGTTGGGATGAAATAAGGCTGTAGACAAATTAGAGTTAAACTATCTTGAGAAAACTCGACCCACAGTACTTCAGGATCTTTATGCTAACTATTATTGGAGGCTTCACTGTAAGGACAATGACAGATAAAACCAAATCTGATGAAATATTTGTCAGGATGGTGAAAATGTGTTGCTGATCTGTGGAATGATGTGCCGCCTTTTCCAATTTGGAAATGCCTTTCACCCACTCATGTATCAGTGGAGATCTGAGCTCTTTTCATTCTGCAGTCTTCCAGTGGCAATTAATGTTACTATGTACCAAAATCCATTTCTATTGACTTACAGATTTTCTTACGAGCCTTCTTCCCTTCTCTTCTTTCTTTTCCTATCCAGAGATACATTTCTTCAGGGAAAATGTAGGCCCCAAGATATATGTGAAGACTATAGAAACTCTTTTTAGTATGTGTTCACACATTCGATTAAAGTAACACTCTTCTAAAATATGTTGGACAAAAATTCTTTTCTCGTCCCATCCTGCCTCCCCCCCAACCCCCTGGCGTTGCCATGGTAGTGGGTGGTAGGGCAGGCGGGCAGGGCAAGGCCGGTAGGGCAGGCGGGCAGGGCAAGGCCGGTTCGGCGAGGCCCCGTACTCGCGGCCAGGCTGGGGCTGCGACTGCTCGGAGCCAGGCCCGTGGGGCCGCAGGATGGGCTGAGGCAGCGGCGGCAGCTGCCCTGACCAGGAATGATTCCAGAACTAGGAACCAGTCTTGAAAATGGAGATGTACGAAACCCTTGGAAAAGTGGGAGAGGGAAGCTATGGAACAGTCATGAAGTGTAAACACAAGGATACTGGGCAGATAGTGGCCATCAAGATATTTTATGAAAAACTGGAAAAATCTGTCAACAAAATTGCAATGAGAGAAATAAAGTTTCTAAAGGTTTAAAAAAAAATTCTTTTCTCCTCCCTTATTCCAAATGGAATCTCCTCCTTCATTCTTACGCTTGTGTGGAGACCTCAGACTTAAGAGAAGGAATTGAATGGTTCGCTGGGCCACTTCATACATGAATAGATACTGGATATTTTCTTTTTCTCCCTGGGGGTCCTTCCATTGGACATATAAAGGCCATGGAAGCATCCATTTACCCAAGTTTTCTCATTTAATTAGGAAAAGAATACTGCAGGCACTGTTGTGAGACCTCTTCCAACCAAGGATGAAATAGGGGCTAAGACAACTGCCACATCAAACCTTCCAAGTTAAATATAAGATGAAAAATAGGTTGGGGTTTGGAGGACTCCCTCCCTTCAGTCATTAAAAACATTTTCAATATAATAAATTCCCCCAATTTCCCTCAAAAATTCCCTCAATTTCACTCAAATTAAGACAATTTTTAAACATCCATTTCCCTTGGGTCTTTTAATTTCCACCTTTCCATGGCATTTGACAATCATCCCCCAATCTTCCCCCCAAAAATTCCCTCAATTTCACTCAAATTAAGACAATTTTTAAACATCCATTTCCCTTGGGTCTTTTAATTTCCACCTTTCCATGGCATTTGACAATCATCCTCTCCTTTCTTGGCTTCTGTATCACTGTTCTTTCATGGTTCTCCAGGGATACAAACTCTTGGGCTACTCTCTGTACAAAATTTTAGCCTGACTGAACTACTATTCATTCCCTCAATTCTCCCTGCCCTTTCTGGAATTGTATAGGCCATCTTCTTCCTCCACATTAACATCTGTTGAAACACATTTCTTCTTTTAAGGTCCAGCTCAGATTAACATCTCTTCCATGAGACTTTATCTCATCTATTTCATGAAAAAGATCAAATCTCTTTTATAGCGTTGTCTGGACCTCTCAGACATTAGACAGGACCCACCGCAAAGCATGCTTATTTAAGCAACATCACAGTACATAAATGTCTTATCCCCTTTGATCCTGTCTCCAGCACCTTGCACATAGTAGGTAATTATGGATGTGACATGGGATACAGGTAAGACACACAGATGCTGGTTTTTTCACATCCTGGGTGATCATTTCAACATTTTCAACAGAAGGCAACTTCTCTGAGTTAACTACAGGAAGACAAGACTACATATACGACCATCATTTTGTCACACTCTATTTGAACCATGTTACATATCTGTTTGCTTGTGTGTATGTATATGTGTTTAGTTACATTATTTTATCACTAAATTTTTGAAGTTGCTGAGATGGCTAATTAATAATGGGAAAAAATACTAAGAACTAGCTGAGTATTAAGACACCAGGGTATTTTTGTTTTATATATCTATATATACTATTTTTCTGTTTTTAACGTGCTACCTCTCCTTCCCTCTTTCCCCACCCTCCTTGTGCATTTCTGAGCCTAAGCTTAAGACTTCCCACCACAGGGGGGTGGAGCCAAGATGGCGGAGTAGAAACAGCTCTTCCAAGTCACTCTGCCCCCAGATTCCCCGCAAAGTATGTAAAAGGGGACTCTGAACAACTTCTGGAGCCCCAGCACCCACAGAACTACACAGAGAAGCTAACCTCCCGCTGAGAACAGCCCAGCAGCCCTGCAGGAAGGACCAGCATAGTGGTCTGGGACCTGGCAGCATGCAGTGCGCAGAGCACAGGAGCCGAGCCCAGCACAGGTCCGCATGAGCCGAGGTTTTAGCCCCAGGGCGGCAGGGCCAGCAGCCAGCTGGAGGTACCCCAGAACACCAGGAGCTGTGGCGACTCCAGAATTATCAACATAGACTTGCCTAGGACAAAGTAAGAGGTTAGTGTCCTATGGACTTTGGGACCTGTATTTAGGGAATGCGTCGGCTCCCTCTCCTGGGGGCTAGAAGCCACTGAGGACAAACGCCATTTTGTAGTTTTCAGAGGCAACTCCAGCTCCTGGCCTACAAATTTGTAGGGAGATCCTGTGATCAGTCTTGGGGGGTAATCACTCTTGCTTTAACCTCCCTGGATCTGGATTGTGATCTAGGGTGGAAGTCGTGGGTGGGTTTACAGCTTGCCAGAAACGGAAGTTGCCCCCCACACGTTCGGGACGAAAATTCCTTTATCTGGCCTTAAAGCCATAGTGTGGCAACAAGCCCAAAAGTCAAGTAATTAAGTGGCAACATGCCAAGGCAAAGGAAACAGAAAACTGCAACCCTAGACTCCTATTTTGGGGGCATAGAGTGGGAAAAGGACTGTGAGGTCAGAAGTCCTGCTCCAAAAGCCCCAGGGGAAAACATGAGCGGGTTGCAGGCCATAAAGGACCTTAAGAAGGACTTTAAAAATCAAATAAGAGAAGTGGAGGAAAAAATTGGAAAGAGAAATGAGAAGGATGCAGGAAAAGTATGAAATGAGGGTCAACAGCCTGACTGAGGAAAACAACACCTTAAAAAATAGACTAACTCAAATGGCAAAGGAGGCCCAAAGGGCAATGAGGAGAAGAATGCCTTAAAAAGTCGAATTTGCCAGATGGAAAAAGAATCTCAAAGCTCACTGAGGAGATTCATTCCTTCAGAGTTAGACTGGAGCAAATGGAAGCTAGTGACTTTATGAGAAATCAAGATACTATTAAACAGATCCAAACAAATGAAAGAATAGAAGGCAATGTGAAATATCTCATGGGAAAAACCACTGACCTGGAAAAATAGATCCAGGAGAGATAATTTAAAAATTATTGGACTACCTGAAAGCCATGATCAAAGAAAGAACCTAGAAATCACCCTTCAAGAAATTCTCAAGGAAAACTGCCCTGATGTTTTAGATCCAGAGGGCAAAATAGAGGTTGAAAGAATCCACCGATCACCTCCTGAAAAAGATCCTAAAAAGAAAACTCCCAGGAATATTATAGCCAGGTTCCAGAATCCTCAGATCAAGGACAAAATACTTCAAGCAGCCAGGAATAAACAATTTCAATATTGTGGAAACACAATCAGAATAGCCCAGGACCTGGCAGCTTCTACACTGAGGGATCAAAGGGCATGGAATATGATATTCCAGAGGGCAAAAGAACTGAGAATGAACCCAAGGGTCACCTACCCAGAAAAACTGAGTATTTTGTTTCAGGGAAAATATGGTCATTCAGTGGAATAGAGGACTTTCAAGCATTCTTGAGGAAAAAAACAGAATTGAATAGAAAATTTGACACCCAGACACAAGAAGGAAGAGATGCCTGAGAAGGTAATCAGGAAAAGAAATCAAAAGGAACTTATCAAAGTTGAACTATTTACATTCCTATATGGAAAAGCAATAACTGTGACTGATGATCTCTTTCTCACTATGAAAATAATGGAAGAAGGGGGTGTGGTCATATAAATACATATGTGAATGTGTATGTATATGGTTACAGTTATATGGATAGAGGGCATAGGTTGAATTTGTTGGGAAGGGAGAACACTCAAGGGATGAAATTATGAGGTGAGAGAGGAAAGTGGCAAGAGGAGATGGGGAGAGACAGGGTAGGGTAAATTATCCCATGTAGAAGAAGCAAGGGGAATTGGTTGCAAAAGAGAGAGGGAGAATTAGGAAGGCTAAAAAGGCAAAACCACATTCACATTGAATTTGGTTCAGGGAGAAAATGACATACATACTAAATGGGATATCTCAACCTGTAGCAGGATAGGGAGAAGGGGGATGGGAGGAGGGATGATGGACAGGAGGGCATCCTTGGGGGGAGGGGAGGTTGGAAGTACCCATTATAGAAGAGGGACAGGATCATGTAGGGAATGGACCAGGTGGGGGGTGGGATGAGTGGGAGGGAATTATAAGCAGCCTTGTACAATATATCTACTATGATAATGTTTTGCATAGCCAGACATGTACAACATATACTGAATTACTTATCTCCCCAGAGGGAATGGGTGACAAGGGAGGAAGGAAATGGATCTGAAATTCGAGGTCTTAACATTAAATGTTTCAATTATATATAAATACTATTATTAATACTCTTTTGCTTATAATTGGGAGATAAGATGTGCAGGCATTGGGACACAAAGACTCACCTTCCTCTAATGGAAAAGTCGATGGGGGTATGGATGAAGGTACAGGAGAGAGCAGATTGGAGGAAGCGATATCTTGTGGGACTACTATTCTGGGAGGTTGGGTAGGGCAATAATGGGGAGAAAATGATTGTAACTCAAAATCAGGCAGAAATGAATGATGTAAAACAGAAGCTAATAAAGCATTTGTTTAAAAAAAAAAAAAAAAGACTTCCCACCACCTAACAAGATCATGGCTACACTTCTGTAATGCCTCTCACTGACCAATATGCCCCCACTGCCTGCTTTTCCTGTGCACAGGGTCCATGGACATCTGCTAGCTGCCCTCGCTGCCATTTGCTGCCATTTTTCTAGAGAAATTAAATATGTTGGCCAAAGCATCACAAAGCATACTCAACATTTCCTGGAAATAAACACAAATCCCACTGATTTCACTTCTTGCTTAACAGACCTAGAAGGAAATTTTGAATAGGATTCACAGCAAACTGAGTTCAGTGTTTGCTGGATTTTTGGTGGCTGTTCTCAGGGCGATCTCATAGCAGCTAATTTCAAGGCTGAATTTTGTTTTCAAAATCAGAAAGTGAAATATATATGTCTGCTTTACAATATCACTTTTATGGTCCTTCATACAGTGTTGAACTAGGCCTTGAAAGAAGTATTTCAATATCATCCAAAAATTTGTTTCGCAATTCTGGAACTATGTTCATCTCATGTTATTTCTGTGAGTTTCTCAGTGGTTTCTCAGCTTACTAAATAAAGTTGGTTGTACACAATAGATCAAACCTGACAGTCTAGGTGTGTGGTAGGTGACTAAGAACATATCTAGCCATATGCAAAATAGGAAATCGGATGAGAAACAAGCAAATTCATGTCCAGTATACTATCAGACAAAGATCTCAACTCTGTCCCCAATCAGCTTGTCTTCTCCAACTTGATAGGATTGTTCACAAGACAGAACACCTCCATTCTCCACCCAAAAGTAGTTGTCCTGGTAGCTTTGCTCAGGTAACATTTGGCATTCAGTCAAACATTGACATGACAAGTGGAATAGTCTTTTGTTGGCTAGTAAAACCTTTTCTTTATCATTAGAAAGAACAGGGAAAATAAAATGATGTACAAGTTTATACACATGCAGTCAGATTAAAGAAGCTGAATTTCTGATATGGAAAGACAAATGCTGAGGACAAATGATTAAAGTGTATCAAAAGTTAAGAAGGTATTGAACAGGGTCTGTTGACTTGTTCTGGAAACTTGTTCCCTGACTCCTGGAAAACTTTGAATTTTGTGTGCAATCCTGAAGTTCAAACAATGTAGTTTTAGAACAAACAAAAGGAAGTATTTGTTTTTACTGAAGTAGGATATTTATTAAAAAATGTTATTCTTTCATACCCTTCCTTCTTCATACCACCTAACATAAAAGAAACTCTTATCCCAAGAGGTAGTTAAGGAGGAAAATATGAATATGTACATGAAAGGTAGAAAAATTCATGGGTATAGAACTATAAAGGAAGACCTATATTGTATATGTATTTTAGGCCAAATTAACATTTCATCTTCCTAAGGTAGAGATTTTAGAGATAAACAGTTTATCAGTCTATACTAGGTATACTTGAAAACTATTAGTAATGTAAGAATTATATCATGTCACCTTCTAGAGGTAATAGATATGGGAAAATCACTATATACAAGTAATATGTGTATATATAAAACGTATATGTGTAAGATATGTATTTGTGCATATGCGTATACATGTATATACACACATATACCTATGTGCATATGTCAAGTTCAATCTCACAGGCCAAGCAGAGAATCTGGCTATAATCTGATGATAACCCAAGTTATGTTTGTTGTTCCACTGTCTTTCATCCTGTGGTACTTTGAGGGTGGTTAGTGGTAACTATGAAACGATCTAGGATCCCAGCTGAAGGTAGCAGGGTACACTGGAAACTTATACTAGCTAGAGGCCCTGGGTCTGGATCCAAGATCTGCTTGCCACTCCCTGTGTGTTTGGGGGCATGTCATTTAACTGAATTTTTTGTCTATATAATGTTAGGGTTGGACTTGATGACCTCTGAGGTCCCTTCCAGCTCCAAATCTCTATTCTACTATTACTCAAGATAACATGGAAAACACCCATAAACATTCCCAAAATACTTTAGCTTGAGGCAGCACAGGATAATATCAGACTATGCCCACCAGGAAACCTGTGTGTGATATAGTAGAGATGTAGGTCTGATTTCTACTTTGGCCACTTAGTAATGGCACAACCTCAGGCAAGTCACAGCTTCTCAGGCTTTCGGCTTCCTTAACTCTAATAAAAAGGAGGTGAGTTATTCTCTCAAGTTCCTTCTAGTTCTAACATGCTACTGCTGTGAAATATAGTCTGTTTGGGTGGGAAGCAGAGGCATTCTTCAGGACAGCATGAGTTTCCATGACATAGGCTATATCTTCATAGAATGAGTGCCTGAATGACCTCTAGAAAGAGGTGGCTAACTTGTTCATGGAGCCTATGCCCATGAGAAGTACAAAGTATTTGACCTAACCAAGGTTATATAAAAGCAGCAGATTAGTTTCAGATAAATATCATAGGGTGGATAAGGGAAGAGTCATGTGTAATTCTATTAAATTGGAGTTAATTGGAAAACAAATTGGTTGGGGACAGCATCTTCTATTCAATTAGGGCAGAATGTTCCTAAATGTTCCTAGATCTGGATGGTAGAACAGAGCATACTAGACAAAAACATTTCTACAAAGCAAACCTGCCCTCCACAATTATCTCATGTTTTTGGTATGCTCTGCTCTTGCTGTGCTTCTGCTATAACATAGAAAGGCTTATTTTGAAAGCATCACCAGAGAAGCCACTGTTCTCTATGATGTGGCTTGCTGCCCTTGGGGTGATTAGCATCCATATGCATGGATATTACTTCATGAGTATACTAATTATCCACACCTAAGCAGCAGCTACCCAGAATCTTTTGTGCCATACAGCAGTCATTAATGGGACAACAAAGGGCAAATAAAAACATTGCTGATTGAAACGGAACCAACCTCCTTATAAAGTGCTTGACCCTGGGAAATGAGGGCTGCATTCAAACAACCTGAAGCATCAGGGAGACAGCAAAAAGGCCAACCTGACTGCAGCTGAGCATATAAACTGGACAATGGCTACAAAGAGAAACTAGAAAACTGTAAGATGAAATAGAGTTGGGCGAATGGAAGGTTGATAAGACCATGGCCAAATCAGTAAACCTAAAATAAGAGAAAGGACAAAAAAAATTCATTCAGTGAATGTTTATTAAGTGCCTTCTACAAACAGAGGCCTGTGTTAGGTGCTGAGGATACAAAGACCCTGCTTTCAAGGAGCTCCCATCCCCTATTTCCCCCATCCAGGATGAAGACAACCCCTTTAATTCCTTTATTAGGGGCGACTCTAAGATAGAATAGACCTCTGGGTATGGAAGTCTCCCTATCACTGCTAAGTGCTCAGCTCCAAATGAATTGTGGAAGAGAAAAAGAAAACCACCACCTTGGAGGTCGTTTTCAGCAGAAAATTGCCAGACAAGGTTTGTATCTTTTATATAGAACATGCATGTTTAATGTAAACCTTTTGTAAATATATCTGTGACCTGTTTATAGAACTCAAGAATCATCGATGGTTCCCTACTGCCTTTAAAATGAAATAAAAGTTCCTCATGTTGTCATGTAAAACTTTTCACAACCTGGATCCTACCTGCTTAGTGTTCTAGATTTATTTCACATTACAGCCCTTTACACACTCAATGATTCAGCTGAACTATCCAAGACTCAGGATTCTATCTCCAGCCTCTGTCTGCACTGTCATCGCCTCCTGCCTTCTCCTTGAAATGTGCCTGGGATGTGATCCTTCCTCATCCTGCCTCTTAGAATTCCAAGAATCATTCATGGCTCAGCTCATGCTGAGGTTTGACTAAAAGTCTGTCTTGATTCCTTTTAATTAGTATTCCCTCCTTCCACATCAATCAAGCAATAAGTATTTATAAGTCTAAGGAAAAGGGATTTATCAGTGCTGAGGATTAAGGATACAAAGAAGAAAAAAATGCCAATAACATTTTATAGAATACTTTAAGATTTGCAAAGCATTTGACATGTTATCTCATCTGATCTGCAAAACAATCCTGTGAGGTAGGTGTTATTATCATCCCTATTTTGTAGATGACGAAACTGAGGCTGAGAGGTTCAGGGATTAAGCCAGGGTCACATAGCTAATAATTATTTGAGGCAGAATTTTAATTGTGGTATATGTGTGTGTGAATTTAATTGTTTACCTGCTGTATCTCCCTGGTAGAAAGTAAGTACTCTGAATACAGGGATTGTTTTTTACTCCCTATCATAATGCCTGCTTTCTCAGTACACTGATTTCCAGTCAGGCATATGAACATTAAATTTATTTCCTTAACTCCATCTCCTGCCACACCCCAAGCTGGTGTTTTCCTGCCCTCTCCACCCCCTGGAGCCTAGGAAATCCTAAGGTAACTTGCAACATCCTAGTCTTTCTCTCAGGGAAGATAAACAGTGATGATTTTTCTTAAGAGTGGTGGTTCATCTTCCCATTCAGTATTTCCAAAAATGTGTCATATTTCTGTACCATCCCTGAATTATTGCGCTAGCAGCTCAAAAAATAACATAACTATAACAATCCTGCCCGCCCCCCCCCCCACATTTAATTTAGACAGAGAACTTAGCTCAAGGGGCTTAAGGGTAAACATTAACATTATTTCTACGTTAACTTTGACTTTCACCCTGTCTAGGCACTTTGGAATTGCCCTTTAAGCCTCCTGTTGGCAGTACCTAGCTAATTGCACTTCTACTGATAACGGATCAACTAAGTTTGATTCAGTCTTTAGTAAGGGGAATAATAAGCCAGATAACTATTCAGTCTTTCTCTTTCCTAAAGCTCCTCTGTGGCTCAGTATTATTGATGTAGGTTGGGTATGCAAGAGAAACCTGAAAGAAATAATACATATCATTAGTGACTATGAAAATCTAAAGCTCTGGACCATAAACCAAAGCTCAGCTGGTTGGCTGACAGGGTATTGTTGAAAGATCAGCACCTTATATAGCCTGAATTTTAAAAAATCTCCTCCATAATGGAATAATTAAAAGTGATGTCAGTTTAGGAAGATTTGTTTGTTGGCATGCTGTCACTTTAAGGGTTTTTTCCTTGTGTTTGTTTTGGGCTGGGAAGTGTTCAATTTTTTCCCCCTCTTTTGCTGTCTATATAATGAGTTCTTTGTCTAGACCCAAGAGAAATTTGATGATACTGCTTCTTAGTTTTGTCCTCAGGGTAAGATTTTAGCCATAAAACTTGGTGTCAGTTTTCTGCTTAATGTTATTTTCCCCTTTGGGTAGGGCTTTACCTGCCAAGCCTGTCATGTTATCAGTTTCTCCAACCACCCACCTATATATCTATTGATCTATGTGGCTAACCACCTTTTTTTTGTTTAAATCTTTTACTTCCTTTAAAACCAAGTAAGAAAGAACCTTTTAGTTAGTAAGATAACACTTTGTACCACCAAGTTCATGATACTGACAGAATTTTGTTTTTCTAATATGCTAGATTGTATGTGTTGTCATTTGGGGTAGTCAGATGGTATAATTTCATTAATTTATGTAATTAATAAATAGGGTAAGACCCAAATTTTGTTGGAATGAATAGTCAAAGTCTGGGTTTTCCACACTTGGATTATATCTAAAAATACTAGACAAGTATTTATGTATATGAGATGAGTTCAGAGACTTTACTGGTGACCTCTTAAAGTTCATGTTTTTAACTTCCTGGCCTTTTTTTTTTTTTAATAAAATACTTAAATGTGGGATTTTGATTTTAAGTGGTTTTCAGGAGTGATTTTGGCCTGGACTACTACTTTAGTGAAACATCATAAAGTTTTAAAAGCGTTTGCTAAATGCCTACTATGACGGAGGCACTGGACTAGGAATTGGGGAATAAAGACAAACTAAACAATGGCTGCCCTCAGGGAACTTCTATCTATTGGGAAAACATGATATGTATACATTTCCACTGCTTCTAGAAATTTTATTTTGGCACACTGCTTGCTAATACATCGTAAGACCAGAACCCAAACTCAGTATTTTATCAAACTGTGGTCTTAGAGGTTATACAGAGAAGGCATCACCCCTAATTAGATTTAATGCATTGGCAAACATGTGATAAAAGATGCCACATTGAGTGACAAATATTGAGAAGTATCTTCTCTCCTTATTTCTATTCCATGTTGGGAAAGAAACACACAGAGAGGAAAAAAAACTAAAAAGAAAAATAAATTCATAGGTTATTGGCAAAGAAAGCATGAAGATCACTAGGAACGGTCTCTTTTTGGCTACTAAAAGAGCCTTTGATGTCTGGGCCAATGATGTGTTGTTCCTAGCAAACAGCTGTGCACTAGGAGACCCAGAAGATGAAATGAATCCTTTGGGGACATTAATGCTTCAGCAAATAGAGGAGGAAGGAGGGTGAGTAAACAGATCCGTTGAAAGAATATTAGGACTGGAGGAAAGAACAATTGATGGTCCATCATGGGTAATATCTATGAACCAGACTAGGGCATGCCTGGTCCTTTTTATTTCAACTGTAATTATATTCAAGAAATATATCAAATACCTATGCCCAAATAGATTGGGTGAATAGATAAATATATTTATCTATATATGTGTATGTATTAAATGTGACAACCTATCATCTATGTAAAAGTCTATTTGTTTATTCTTTCTAGTTTTTCTGACAATTCTAAGATGAATTCTTTCCCATTAATTCCAAGTCAGATGATCAAATATTTTGAAATATGTGCTCTGTTGTTAGACTTCTTTAAATATACAAGGACAATTCTAAAGGGACTTTTTTTAAACTTACTTTTAAAAATTTCTTATGGGGGCGGCTAGGTGGCGCAGTGAATAGAGCGCCGGCCCTGGAATCAGAAGGACCTGAGTTCGGAGCCGGCCTCCGACACTTAATCCGCACAAACAAAAACCTAGCCGTGTAACCTTGGGCAAGTTACTTAACCCCAATTGCTTTAAAAAAAAAAAAATTCTTACGGTACTCTTGACCAAACAATTAGTGCCTAGGCTTTATGGAGTATAAAAAAAATCAAACTCAAGGTAAAACAATAGTATTTGTCAGAAGAGTGATAAACTATTTTATGCTTGTGTGTGATATTTAAAATTATATTAAATTACATTGTGAAAGTGGTGTTAGAGTATTATATTAACTCTCCTCCACTCTTTGTCCCACCCCCACAAAAAAAAAAAGAAGGGAAAGAAGAAAAAGATAAATAATGCTTCATTGCTTAGGAGCTGTCCATTCCTGGAAGGGAAACCTTTTTCTCTACATTTTCCTAATAAAATAAGGTGAAATGATGTAAACTTAACCACTGAATTTAAAACATAAAAAAACAGGGGCCACCTAGGTGGCACAGTGAGTAGAGTGTCGGCTCTGGAGTCAGAAGGACCTGAGTTCGAATCCGGCCTTAGACACAACGCACACACAAACAAAAACCTAGCCGTGTAACCTTGGGCAAGTTACTTAACCCCAATTGCCCTCCAAAAAGGAAAAAAAAAGCATAAAAAAAACTATACATAGATTAACTACTTAAAAAAAAAATTATACGACTACTAATGTTTAATCTGGAAGTTGACTCTGAAAGCCAAGGCATTAGAATATTAATGTTGGGACAAATATACCCTCTGCTGGTTTATTAAAAGTGATAAATTCTGATTTTTATATGTAGCCTATTTTAGTTAATTTGAAAAGGCTTTATATTTCTCTGAAAGAAATATCAAAAAAAGAAAAAATTATTTATTATCTATAATCTAGCAACTCCAAATAGGAAATCTCTGATTTAAAAAAAAAATTCTCCAAACAGGAACAAGTAAGATTTGTAAAGGATAAATAAGTCAGTATTAAAGTTTACAAGACAATATCATATATTTTAAAATCATGCCACTGTTTTTGCCCTGTAATCTTTATCCCCAGCTCCACTTTTTAAAAAGATGTATATTATTGCTAGAAAGCATCTTCTTAATGCTAATTATTATAGTTTAACTCCAAGCCTATTTTTCCTACTATCTACTCTCCCCATTGAGAATAAATTCTCCATATAAAAGGAGGGTTCCCTTTTGCTTTGTTTCTGACCTTCTGTTATCTTCATGTGATTTAGTAATGTACCATATTCAGACTCCCTAAGATGAATGGTATATTTTTACCCCAAAAACTGTTTTTACCTTATGCTGAAGAAATAAGATTATTAGCACTATCTGCACCTGAAAAAGGTCACAACTCACTGAGCTAACACTCATCTATGGTTCAGTGTAAAATGTCACTGGGCTGGTAATGAGATTACCATTACTTTAAGGCTAGTTTCTGCACTGGTCACAATGCTACAAAATATCATGATGGAAAGCTAGCATATCAGCAGATTTGGGGGTTTGGCTTCATCTTGTTCTTTGGCTCATAATGACACAATGCATATTATTTTGTAGTAGCTATGAGGAGAAAAGAAGCCTCTACACTCATGCTTCTTTTAACTGGATGGTTCATTAGGCTCTATTCTAGTCTGAAATTTGTTCAATATAGTCCTTCTAGCCCAGAGATCTCATACTATCCATGAAACAAGAGAGCCAAGAGTCAAGCAGGCCACTAGTGACACAGTCAGAAAACAATCAAGGGCTATCTGCTTTCAAGACTTTCTCTAAAATTTCTACAGAACTCTTTGTTTCTTGGCCCCGAGACTCTCAAACATTCCAAAGGGTTAATGTGAGGGCTTAGATGCTGGAAAATATCAAGGGTGGTTGTGGAACTCAAGGGCCTTTCCAGGCCTGAAATTCTGGGATAACATCTTAGTAACTCCCAACCATGAAACATTTTCCCTGGACTCAGAAAGAAAATGTCCTTTTGCTTCAGATGGCAACACCCAATCTGAAAGGCAAAACTAAAATACTCTCACACCTTAGACAAAGTTTCATTTTAAAATTTTGTCCTCAAACATGAAATACAGAAATTTTCCTTTTCCAGTTTACAATCAGCCTTGATGCTATCTCAATTATGGCACTCCATCCAATATGTACAAATGCCCACTGGGTGCCATTGCTTAATAAAATGTACAGAGCCTGAAACTGTTAAAGATCTAATATTAGAGAAGGAAAAATAAATTGTCAGCTTCTAACATGGCCCAATAAAGCTGTATATTAAAACATCTTTTTCCTCATTAGCAAAAAGGGGGCAGAATTCATGTAAAGTAGGCTACTTTTAGGGAGTCAATAAAAACACTCCTTTTGGTCCTTCCAAACAAGATGTTCTGTTTTACTTTATGTTCACTTCCACACAAACTCTAGAGTTTTAGAGCCTGAGTACAGTCAAAACGATAAAGGGGAGGACTCAGAAGATCTAGATTAACTGTCTATTTTTACCACTGACCTCACTTGGGCAAAGTGCTTCAATTTCAGACGTCTCCCTCACCTTATCTCTAGTTCCCTATCCTTATAAGCCTATGCATAAGTTACATGAATTAATGAGAAAAGTTAGTAGATCTGTAATACAAATGCAAGGCTCTACCATAGCAGATATTTTACAGAAACCCACACAGGCAACACTGTGAACGTGATGAACTCTTGAAAGAAGCCACCAAAGAGCAGGTTCTATCTCTTGATGAGTGTAAAAAGGGGATAAAAAACAAAGGAGTGTGTAACATCTTCCAAGAAACAGTCAATTTATTACTATAGCACCTAGAGCTGGGATTTTCCCACTGATTAGATTCTTTAAAAAGTGAAATTTGGCAGCCACACAGAAAGGGGAAAACTGTCAGAATATTGTATGTAGGGTACAAGAGACTAAAAAGTAGTTTCAATAAATTTAAAAGTCAGCATTGGGTATTTTGGGGTAAAAATATGAATATTAATGATACTTCAGCAGGGAATATTTAAATAGTACAATGAAACAGCACTAAGCCAGGGCTGAGCTCCAAAGAGGATCTATTTGGTTCTCCTAATTAATGAAATACATAGACTTCCCCAATAAACAGGGGAGAGCTGAATTGTAACTTTAGACTAGGAAATAAGGAAAAGGAAGAGGCTAGCTAATGGTTTGATCTGGCAACTATAACTGGGTTTGTGTTTCACTGTAGCTCCATTACTCATGACGACTCTGAAGAAGCCACTCGTCTGTGTTCCTCTGTCTTCGGTGCAGAGTCATAATTCAGCTTGGCAAGAGGGGAAGACTATTAACTTGTGTTTTCTTACCTCAAAATCCATGCTATTTGTTTGTAGAACGACTATTAAACAATACCATAATCACCTCCCTTGCCACTAACACTGTCTCTAGCATCCTCCCAAGCACTGTAATCCTGGGTACCCAGTGGGCCCAAAGCAGGTGAAAAAAGGGTAGCGTACTCCATGTGTGGTAGAGAGCACTGGACTGGGAGTCAGAAGAATCTGGCACTGAATCCTGTGTCACTTAGTAGCCATGTGACCTTGATAAAAGTCTTTCTGGGACCCAGTTTCCTCTATGTGAGATGAGGATGTTGGATTAGTTGATCTCTAATATCACTTTTTATTATAAATCCTATCTTGCTTTGTATGGTTAAGGGTAATAGTCATTCTCATTTACCCACAGAACTACCCCAGATTCTATAGAGAGGAGAGAGAAAACATAATTTTTTTTTTTTTTTTGCAGTACACTCGGCATAAAACATGAGTAAATCAGAGATGACATGGCTGGCTCTAAGTAGAAAGGGTCACAAATAAACCAGGACTGAACCCAGGTCTTTTGACTTCAAGTCCAGTGAATTTTCATTCATTCATAAGTGTGTGTATGTATGTGTACACACACACACATATATATATACAAATACAGATTATATATGTGTGTGTGTGTATATACACACACACACACGTAAAATATATATAGTGACCTTTAGTCTATGTGCAAATAATACTCAGCTTACACTGCAGGGAAACTTATTTTAAGGCCAAAGTTCAGTTAAAATATAAACTTTTGAACAAATACTGCTAAAGCTACAAGAAAATTCAAGATAGTAAAGCCTAAACATCAAGAGCTCTTTTTCTTTATGCAACTTCAATGCAATGATGAATTCCCCCCAAGATTAGAACTAGCTATTCTGTTTGACTGTAAGAATAGAATTATAGGCATTTCCTGAGCACAACCTGTGAAATATTATGCATAAAAATGCCTAGGTATACGCAACCTCCTCTCCCATTAACATATACCAGGATTGTTGGTCTTATGGTCACACCCTACCTGCTTCCAGATTTCAAGAAAGCTGTTCTAGTATAATGGTGCTAACCTGGTGGTTCAAGTAAGAAGTCTGACCAATGTCTCATTTATGCCACCTCCCCTCTTCTGTCTTCAAGGTGATTGTGCATTATCACCCCTTCTCCCACATTATTATGTTTTTTTTATCTCTTCCAGTTCAATTAATTCCATCCTCAAGTGACCTCTTTCTCTCATACGTTGTTCACATTCTTCTCTTCCTCCATTCCTGTCACTGCCCCTCTAGCTAAGTCCTTCAATTACTCTCATTTGAAGTACTGTAAACAGGCTTCAAATCTGGCACATACCCTTGTTATCTCTCCTCAGTCCATCCCTCAATTCACGTTATACACAACTACCATATTCATCCTCCCAAAGAGCAACTCTAATCATTCCATTCATTCAAAATAATCTCTACTACATCTTCATTGGCCAAAGTGTTTTGTGTGTGTTGGTAGTCAACACAAATATAATGAAACCCAAGCTTCTCAGCCTGGCAATTAAGATGCTTTACAACATGGCCCCAATGGGACACTGCTACCCTACAAACCCAACTTTTCTCACCTCTGGTTAAGTGAGGAAATGGGACTGTATCATCTCTAAGGTTTCTAAAAGTTATAAATCATCCTACTTATGCTACTTACTTAGAGGCAATGGGATTTAGTGGGCAGAACTCTGGACCTGGAGTCAGGAGATCTGAGTCCTAATCCTACCTCAAGTACTTCCTGTCTGATTAGGAAAGAAGTCAGGCTTTAAGAGTTAAGCTCCATGGGGGCAGCTAGGTGGCACAGTGAATAGAGCACTGCCCCTGGAGTCAGGAGGACCTGAGTTCAAATTTGACCTCAGACACTTAACACAAATACTAGCCGTGTGACCTTGGGCAAGTCACTTAACCCCAACTGCCCTCCAAAAAGAAAAAGTAAAAAAAATGAGTTAAGTTTCATAATTGGTAAAATGGAGGTAACACTATTTGGAAGTACCTGAGGGGGAGGCATTTTGTACACCTTAAAGCCATTTACATGCATATTGCTTATGTTATTACTCTTCCTTTTCCCTATGATGACTCTTCCTATTTCTACCTTTACAAATCTAATCCATCCTCCAAAGTTCTGCTCAAATGCTACCCACTTTGTGAAATCTTTCCTCAATTCTCTAAATTCCTCACACCCACCATATTTATCTCCTTCTATTTATGTTTATTTATTCTCTCCTACTATTTATGTTTGTACTATTTATGGCATTTCATTATATAATACAAGGGAAAATAAAGTATTTTTATGTTTGCCTTAACTCCCTAACTAGAGTTTCTCTTGCACACAAAATCTGTGTCTTATTCATCTCCATAGGACCTAGAAAGTGTTCTGCATAGAGTAGGTCAGTAAACATGGTGAACTGAGTTTTCTAGTGTCCTTCATTTCAGTTACCTCAAGAAATGTCCTCTCCCTCTACTTGTAAGCCAAAAAATGATGCTTGTTATAGCTGAATAGTATAAAGGAAGAGGTATATAGCTGCATCAAGGAAAAATAAAGTTAGAAGTCTCAGTTCAAATTAGATAAAATTAGGACTATAAGCATTCAAAGTCTTCATAATGTCCCAAAGCTCCCATCACACTCTCCAATCTTTTGTCTCAACATCCTCTTATATAATGAAGCTGATTCTTTATCAAGCACCAGTTACCTAGACAATTAAAAAAAATTAATGGCACTGCAACTATTAAATATAACAGCCTTGTCTGGAAAATGATACCATTATGGTGAAAGACTTCAAAGGTCCCTTTTAGCTTGACAGTATAGATGATTTCGTTCTTTGTACCTCTATCCCCAGCGTCTTGCAAATAGCAGTAGCCTAATAAATGTCTGTTGATTGATTCCATGATTTTTTTTTTGTTGCAAATGTACAGTATTTTAGGTTAAATAAGCTTCTCTGAACTAATTTGGGAACCCAAACACCATGATATTATGAAAAAATGTCTTCTTAGAAAGTTGATGAACATAAACTCTGAAGGACGATGTTCTATATGACATCATCGATAAAAAAAAAACCAACTTTGTGATAATAGTCTATTACTTGTCATTATAGGGTTTATTACAGAAGAAACATGACCTTAAAGGCATGTTTGTTTGTTTGGGTTTTTTTTTGTCTTTTTTACCCTGTCACGCCCAGCACCAGGTCTTGTACAAAGCAGGTACCTAAAAATGCTTACTGAAAGAATAATATATAATAGTATATATACTCTCAAAGCCAAATTTGTTATTTCTTATTGGCTTGCCTCTGTCGCTTACAGACATTGGGTCATGTCCTCTACTGCTGGGTACTCAGGGAATACATATCAATTGTAATATTATTCTAAGCAGAACATAATAAGGTTGCAGATGTTTTTTGAAAGTCTTATAACTTGTATCAAAACCATTAAATTTTTTATTACAAATGCCAATTCAGAGATGAGGTGATATAGCAGAAAGCATGTACATGGGAGGGATGGGATGTCACTGCTTGACCCTGAGCAACTGAAACACTTTTCTCTGAACCTCTGATTCCTCATTTCTATAATGAGGGGATTGGGCTGAATGACTTGGTAAAATACTTTTCCTACTCTGTTATCCATGATTCCACTCCAGTAATGTAGATACATTATAGGCCAGATAGAGAGTTTTAGAACAGACATGTACTGATATAAGGAGAAGGATAATAGGATCATTTTTAGGGTAAAAGGTAACAAAACCTAGAAATAGTATTTTTTTTTAAAGAGAAACATATTAAGGATTTTGGTTGCTTCTTAGTCTGAACCCATAATTTCATCAGTGTAGGGAAATCTGGATCCAAATTGAAACTCATCTACAACTTACCCCCTTAAAGAACTGCTTAAGCTGATTCAGTGGTCTGACTATAGTTAGATAGCTAGCATGTATCCAAAGTAAACCTTGAACTCAGGTCTTCCTGACTTTAAAGTCAGTTCTCTTAACACTGTCATGCTGTTAACCTTATTAAGGTTAGTGGGGAAAACAAAACAGTTCATAGAAAATCAACAGATTTACAAATCAGTACTTATGTCCCAGCATTCCAGTTCATCTGCTTTCTTTTTTCTTAAAGAAGCCCATGAGAAATTTTAGCAATCTCACAGTTAAAGTTCTACCACTTTGTTTCATTCCCCCCATTATTGAGGTCCTGAGTTGTTCTCTAATAGTAAATCATATACTCTGGGAAATGTATTTCAGCCTTTAGGTCACCAGGGTACCACTTTCCACATTGTTGCCATGTTACATACATCACTACGGTAATTGTCAGCACGGGCAGAAGTGCTGCCATCCATGCTGCTTCTAAAGTCAAGGAAGCAGGGAGCAGAATAGGGTGGCACCTCAGGTGAGAAATCACAACCCCAAACTGGAAGCAAAACACTGCTCGTTGCAATTTCGCCATGCATGGGCACTACTTAAACTCCTAGCAACAGTGGGGGTGGAGGGGTGAGGAGGAAAAGTCAATAATGGGCAAAACCACAAGTAGATGTGTTTTCCCAAAAGTGAAAATGGGACAAAAACAATATTTCTACCCAGTCCAAGCCCAAATGTTCTTGGCATCTGTATTCGACATGCTTCTGCCTGCACCTAACCCAGCTGAATCTAGTTTTAGGAAACATTTCTTATGCTAAACACCAAAGGAACTATTGCAGAGCTTGAAAAGTCAGCCACTCAAGCATGCAAACAAACAAGAGTGTGCACTGAGGCAGCTTGTCCCACTGAAAAGTAAAAACAAAAAACAAACTGCCCATGGCTAGGAGGGGGCAAGTGACTTGATGGATCAGGTGATTAGGCAGAATGCTCAGATGTGATCTGAGTATTCCATTTACTAAGGAGGCCACATAATCTAGCAAAAGATCTAATTTGGCAAATTAGTTAGTGATTGTTTTCTGTGAAGAATCCACAAATAGGTAATTAATGTAATGGGTGTTTAATCAATCCAGACTTGTACCTGAATACAGAGTAAAAGGGATGGGAGAAAAACTCAACCCTTTCCTCCATGTGGAGAAGAGTGGGTTCAGATAAGGGAGCTTTGCCAAGTGTCTGTTCCTGTAAATAACATGCCTTCCCTCTACAAACCAGAACTTTTCCTCTTCCTGGCTTAAGTACATATAAGGAGCCCTTGTGCTCATACGCCAATGGAGATGTCTGACCAGGATGGATGCAAAGGATACTCTGGATAGCATTATTATATATTATTATCAATAAATAATATCCCCTTAACTTTACATAGTATGAGGCACTATACAAAAAGCCTTGGAGGTCCCTTTCAGCTCTACATCTTTTATCCTATGTAACGTAGCATTAGTTATACTTCAATGACCTTTTATTTATGCAGTGCTTCACATCAATTACCCAAGTTAATTCTCAAAATAACCTCATGAAATAGATAGGCTAAATACTGTCACTATTCAGCAGACGAGCAAACTAGAAGTCAAGGTAGTTTGTTCAAAGTCACAAGCCAGGGTTGGGCTCTCCTAGTTTTCCAAATTTTAGTCCTGAAGTTCTCTGGCATTCTCCAAGGTATAAATTTACTTCTCCTTGAAGTGCCCATTGGAGGACCAGGAGTGAAGCGGATCAAAGTTTCAATGTTAGGTAAAACCTTACTGGAGCTGTTTTGCCCCTGCAATTCTGAATCCTTGAGAATCTCTTGTGAATAGAGCACCGGCCCTGGAGTCAAGAGGACCTGAGTTCAAATCCGGTCTCAGACACTTAACACAAAAACTAGCCATGTGACCTTGGGCAAGTCACTTAACCCCAATTGCCCTCCAAAAAGTAAAAAAAAAAAAGAATCTCTTTTAAAAAACACATAACTGGGGTGGCTGGATGGCAGAGAGAATAGAGTGCCAGCCCTGGAGTGAGGAGGACCTGGATTTGGATCCGGCCTCAGACACTTCACACACACACACACACACACACACACACACACACCTAGACATGTGACCTTGGCCAAGTCATTTAACCCCAATTGCCCTCCAAAAAGCAAAAAAACCACATAATTGTCCCTTCCCTTTCTTCTTCTTCCCTTGCCCCCTAAATCATTAAACGAGTGTGAGATGAAGAAGCTAGGTCAAAGTTAGCCAGGAATCATGATCAGGACTGGTAGGAGGTAGACAGAAGAATCATTCTAGGTTCTTCCCCCCCTCCATACCACCACCTCTGCCTCTCCCTATAAACACACACACAGACATGTATAGAAGTGTGGGAAGTTTTACTAGAGGCAGATAGTTCATTCAGAGTTCTTTCTATGCCTAAGGACATGCAATAACAGGTATTTTCTCTGAGTGTAATACAATTGCTCCCTTCTCTTCCCACCAAATACAGGGAAAATATCTGGTCTGTGGAGACTCGCCCATAGAAAAGAATGAAAGTTTTCAAACAGCTTAAGTATGTTAAATTATAGAAAAGGTCACTGATATCTGCATAATCATGCATTAAATTTTTAAAAATGAAACTAAAGATGGATTTCACCCCTCCATGGTTTAGGGGTTGGGAAGGGCAGGCTATAATTTGCAGTGCTGAATACTATTATAAAGATGTTAAGGAGGGAGAGGGATCTCATCCAGAAGCGGTCTGTTCCACTAGTTGAACATATATTTGCTTCAAACACATTTAAATTAACTTATTAGTGCACTGGTGTTATTAGCATGATTTAAAGTCAGAATTAGAAATCACTATAACCAAAGTATGACAAAAATAAATACTTTTTATGTAGAAAATAAATTATAGGGGCAGCTAGGTGGCACGGTGAGTAGAGCGTCTGCCCTGGAGTCAGAAGGTCCTGAGTTCTGATCCAGCCTCAGATACTTAACACACACAAACAAAAAAACCTAGCCGTGTGGCCTTGGGCAAGTTACTTAACCCCAACTGCCCTCCAAAAAAGCAAAAAAAAAAAAAAAACCAAACAAACAAAAAGAAAATAAATCACACCCAGTCTCCTATAGTTCCCTGAAAAGAACAACAACAACAAAATAGGTGACATTTGGTAGAAGAATGGAAAAGTGTGAGCACTATCTTTCTTAAGTACTATATGATTCTCACACTTACGCAAAGCATGAGTTACATGGAATGCTTCTGTGTGTCTGAAAAACTGGCAAAGCTTTTTTCACCAGCAAGGACCCCTGAAGAAAATAATTTCAACCAAAAAGAAACCAGGCTGTGGGCAAATAAAAAAGGTTTAATCAAAGAATAAAAAGTACTCTGCCGTCTCAGTTACCAGGGTTCAAGTATCATTGCTAAGATCCTGGGTATGCATGAGGAGGTCTAGTGAAAAGCTCTAAGCAGGTAAATATTTCTATGGGTTGATCTTCTATAATGCTAAATGAACTTGTCATCCCTGTTTGGTGCAATGAAGCTAATGGCTGCATAACTCTGTGTGGGAGGAAGAATGAGGTACACCTCATTCCATGCTGGGTAACTTGACAGGTGCCCTCCCAGGTGATGTAACCTACCCAAACAAAGGAAAGGAATAAACACCTGTTCCATATTTCCTTGCAATGCCAAAGAAGAATTTAGAGTGTTATCTTAAGGACTTGGAATTTTAGATGAAGGTACTCCATGAACATAAGAACATAAAGTTTTAGAGGAACAAAATGACAGCAATGGAAATCAATTGGGATCAGAATATTATTTATCATTGCAGATCAAAGTGTCCAATTATTGGGACAGCACCACTAACTGGTTATGTACATCTTCCTTTTTAACCCCTTTTGGTTGGCTCTTTATTGGTTTCTCTCTCTTTACAATGCCACATACTGTCTTGAGCCTTAAAGACTGTAAGTTTCCCAACTAAATGTCACTGGAGATACAGCTCTTATTTTTTGTTATCTGTTACTTAAGATGTATACTTCCACTATTCCCCTCTTTTGCATTTCTCCTTTAAAAGAGATACTGGGTTGCTGTATGCTTTGAAAGCAGGATTAAAGAATATCCTAAAGTTTTCTTTTTCTTACATGTAGGTTTCCAATTGTAAAATGACTTCACCTAGGCCAAACTGTCTAACACAGAAACTACAAGTACTCTTCTGTACATGTTTATTGCTAGGTTTATTAAATTTTATGCAGAATTTCTGAAAAGTTTATGCTTTTGATAATGTAGATATTTTTACTTTTTGTTAGCTTTCTGATCAAGCAAAAAAAAAAAAAATTAATCACCAGGGGTGAATAATTTACCCCAGTTAGATAATGACCTGGTCTTATTTTATGTAGAAAATGCCAAGCTTTCTTCTCCCAAAATGTTTCTCTCTACTTCCTTTACAAAACCCACTGCCCATGTCTGAATTACTGAATGAAGACCAATAACATGAGTTAATAATCTGCAGCAAAGAAAGAGTAACTGATTTCTATTGCTCCTGGTTCATGGCTCATTTCCTTCAACTTGGCCACCCCACTCACCCACCAACTGTCCCCCATACTTTCCCTCAGTTCCTGGTTTGCAGACTCATCTTCACTATTACTTCACTTTTAAAACCTTAAGTCTTATCACTGCATTAGGAAGAGCTACTTTTCCTTAAGTCTTCCGATTCATGCCATGCAAGTAATAGGAGGGTGACAGTGATGCTAAGGAGATCCCTAAAGAGGGGCTGCTGACTGTGCTTGGTAGACCTATTAGAAATCACAGTGAACCATGAAGGGCATTATTAAGGCAAGTGTGGATGGTGGCAGCAAATTAACTTGGGAGATCTACGTAAGAGTTACGGTTTCATATTTGCTGGTAGAAACAATTCTTTTTCCTCTCTCAGCTTTCAAAATTAATACTGTAGTGCTGGATGGGAGCTTGGAGACCAGCTGGTTCATCCCTTTCAATCTATATACATGTAAACTGGCAGAGCAAGCCAAAGGGATTTGTTCAGGACCATATCACTAGCGAGTAGAATGTAAGCTTCTTGAGGACAGGGAGCATTTTAAAATATCTCCAACAGTCAGCACAATGCCTCACACATGGTAACTTAAAAATTTATGTGTTAAAATTAACTGAATATAGTAGAAGGGTCAAGGTTGTAGTTCAAACTCCTTTACCAACTGATGTCATAACAGATGTCCCCACCAGACATCTGTCTCCTTAGTGCTTTAGCAAAGAAATGCATGATTAATTGCTTAACACAGCCTTTTGATGAAGATGATGATGAAATTAATGAATAAAGCATCCATTGATTCTTGGGGCAATAGTTTTTTTTCTGTGACTTTCATAAAAAATAAGCTGTTTTAGTGTTTAAATTTGCAGGGCTGTCAAATGCCTTGCCTCACACAAATGCTAACAAAATGCTATAGAAATCCACTAAGTAACCTTGACCTGCTGCTAACTAGCTTAAACACAAAAAGTGCAACCTCAGCTAACTTAGAAGCAAAGCCAGACAGCCAGTCTGTGTCTCTCCTCTAACAAGATATGGAAATATACCCAATATTATGACTGTAAAAAGCTATTTCTCAAGAGCTACTTCTGTTCTGATTTAGAAAAAATATATATCCTTTTGGATCTGAAAATATGACTATAACCTTTCTCTGGAAAGTGAGTAACTTATAAAAAAGTGTTTGATGTATACTGTTATCAAATATTGTAAATAGAGCTGGGCTATAGTATCTGACTCTTAGGGCAACTAGGTGGCACAGGGGATAGAGTCAGGAAGACTCCTCTTCCTCTGAGTTCAAATCTGGTCTCAGATATTGTATGAGCCTAGGCAATTCACTTAACCCTGGTTACCTCAGTTTCCTCATCTATAAAATGAGATGGAGAAGGAAATGGCAAACCACTTTAGTATCTCTGCCAAGAAAACCCCCAAAGGAGTTATGAAGAGTCAGACACAATTGAAAAATGATTCAACAACAACAACATCTAACTCTTACAGATGAGTGACAAACCCAAAATGGCTGTATTTATAATCTGAATTCAAATATTGTTTGGCTATTAGATTAGCAGACTGTTGGTCTTAAATTCATGGGATATACTTTCTCACTATGTTTATTATTAGTTATAGAGCTGACCAAGCCATTCAGCTTGTCTGTATTTCCAAACTCAACAGCACTTTTATGAGATATTGAGACCAGAGTACACAATCAAATAGTTTACCATATACTTTATTATCTCATTATTTCATGTATTTTTTCCTCAACTAGACTATCAAGGTCGCCTTATACACCAACCACAGTTGAGAACTCGAGAGGCTAGAATGTGCCCTGAAAATTCCAACATGTCACAAAGTCTGTAACTTTAACCATAGAGGAGCCAACAAGAACTATCAACTCTTACCTTAGATATAATTTTATTAAGTTTGGTTATCTCAATTCTTGGCCCACAGTAGATTATAAGAAGGAAGTTGAAAAAGAGGGAAGTCACAAGAAATGACAAAGTCCTAACATCAAGAGAGTAGACAGCTATAAAAAGCAGATCTCCAAAATATAATAGTCACTCTAGTGCAGAGAAAAACATACTTCAGTAGCCCCAGGGCTGTATAATATGCAAAATATGTTCCTAATGATGCCTGTAGGTCATCAGGAAAGGTTTAATTTATGTTCTATACCTCTATATCTATATCTGTGTAGATGTAAATATAGCTATATACTATTTCAGGTTGCAAGAAAGCATACAGTATAACCTAAGAAGAAGCAACATATCATAATGGAGAGGGTTATGGACTCAGAGTCAAGAGCATCTGAATTCCAATCCTACCTCAGGACAACACTCCCTAGAACTGTGGCTCTGGAAAAGTCACTTAACCTCTCTGTGCCTTAGTTTCCTCAGGTGGAAAATTGGATTCTGGGTGAAATCTATGGCCTCTAAGGTTCCTTTCAGCTCTAATTCTACATACCTTCGAAGATTCCCATAGAAATTATTAAAACAAGGGCGGCTAGGTGTCGCAGTGAGTAGAGCGTCGGCCCTGGAGTCAGAAGGACCTGAGTTCGGATGTGACCTCAGACACTTAACGCACACACAAACAATACCTAGCCGTGTGACCTTGGGCAGTTACTTAACCCCAATTGCCCTCCAAAAAGCAAAAAAAAAAAAAATTATTAAAACAAGTGAAAATTGTGGTGCTTTTAAAAGAAGTAGTTTTCAGTCATCTAAAAAAATTTTTTAAGCATCCTCCCTTTTCTCAGCAGGAAACTAGAGATATCAATGGTTGCTCTTGTCAGTTGTTTTGCTTTATTTTAAGGGACAACTATGGGAATGAGGAAGTATATCAAGAAATGATTGTAGCATAAAAAGAAATGAAAAGAATAAATAAAACAAAGAACAAAACTTCATATGGATGAACAATAAAGGATGTCTTACTAGAATTTTGTTTGTCCCCACCTAACATAGTGTTAGGCCCAAAACAGGTACAAAATTAATACCTGGTGATTGACTGAATTTTTTCACTTTTAATCCAGATGTTTCATGAAGACAGAGCCTGAATTATTCCCTGGTATGCTATAAAAGGTGATTAATAAGGCACATTACTTCTTTCAGACCAGGTCTGTGCTTCTAAGCACTCTATAGAAGTAGATTTTTCACGCCAAAATGAATGGATATCTCCTTTTTCCTAATCAGAAAAGTGGTAGCACATAAATTTGTTAACAAATAACCTCCTGTTACCACAAAACTAGACAGGCCTCCATTTTTGAACAGTGCCATAAGTGATAGCACACTGTTCTGAAATAAAAAATAAGAATTAAGAGTTATTAGTAGTATATTAGCAGCTGAATCATTTTTCAATTGTGTCTGACTCTTCATAACCCCTTTGGGGGTTTTCTTGGCAGAGATACTAAAGTGGTTTGCCATTTCCTTCTCCATCTCATTTTACAGATGAGGAAACTGAGGTAACCAGGGTTAAGTGAATTGCCTAGGCTCACACAGTAAGTGTCTGAGGCCAGATTTGAACTCAGAGGAAGAGGAGTTTCACACACTGGTGAAACTATATTTCAATGTTCATGAAATGTTTCAAAATTTTTCTTAAAAAATATGCTTAGAAAAAAGTATTTTGAGGAAGTAATGCTAAAATTAATCTTCAAACAACCTTCTATACACAAACAAAAGCAAATGACACTTAAAATAATTCTAACCAGGTATCCCTACATTTCTATTACTCCAGTTATAATATATATACACACACACACACACACACACACACACACACACACATACACACTCATAAGTCAATCTACAGAAAAAGGGAAAGACCAATATCAAATTTAGTTTTTATCTGATTAACACTGTTGCAAATGTATTTGTTAAAATATGGGCCTCTAGGAAAGCATGACCTCATTTCTTTTCACCAGCTTTCATGAATGAGGAACTAAACCAGGGAGCTAATTTTTTTTTTTCTTCCTATGAATGGAATACCTGCTATCCCTCTTTATTCTTTACTTAGGAGCCCAGGCACTGAGAAAGCAAGGGCCAGCCTTCTCATTATTCTGGGTTTGTGATACCACAGCCCTTGAAATCCCTCTGTTGTAGAATCCAGGGGAAGTAAAACAGGTCTATCTGTAGCCAGACACACAAACACACACAAAAAACATTTTTGACAGACATGTGGTAAGGAAATAGTAACTGAATATTCAAAAATAGTTCCTTTTTTTGAGTTAGGCTGGAGAGCAGTAAACTATTCACTGGTGAAAAGTGGTCATTGAGCACAACGGGAAAGGACATGCCTGACCAGTGTGTGGTGCTTAGAATAACAGGATAGTACTATGAGATAAGGAATAGAAGAAACCAACATCTAGTTTCCTTCTAGTTCTCAATTCTAGCCTAAACAGCATCATAACTGGTTATCAATGAAGTTCTGGCATTGACCTCTCTGACCCACGAAGTTTGGAAAATAGCCAAAGACTTTTATGTAGTAAAAGAAGTTTTTGCACAAAGGAAGGAGTGAATTTAATGGCGGGGGATCACTGGTTTGCAGAATTGCTGACTCATGCATCATGAGGCATGGTGTAACCTGCTCAAATGCCCTGCCATGACTAAAGAATGGAATTGTAGGAACCTAGGGTGGGAGAATACATCTTATTGAGTTCCATCTCTGAGTCATTCCCTAAGTCAAGTCAACAAGCATATGCTGAGCGTCTACTATGTGCCAGATACTCTGTTAAGGGCTGGAGACACAAAGAAAAGCATAAACCAGCCCCTGTCCTCAAGGAGCTTGCTTTCCTGAGAGACCCTCATATAGTGATGGTGAGTTCCATACTATCTGATAGCATTTCCATTATAACTTTCTATAGCTTTTTCTAATTTGATCTACAAAATAACTCTATGACCTGAGTAGTACAAGTATTGTTATCCCATCTCCCTCACCTTCTGTTTTATAACATCAATCTCCTGCTTCAACTGAACCCTTCTGTTCTCCTCCCTTTGTTTTATTCTGTCTTCCATGAAGTGGGAGCACAATTAAGCCCCTCTTTTACTAAACAACCTTTCACATCCTTTAAGACATTTGTTAATAGCTACTCTTTAGACATCTCCCCCTCTATCTCCCTCTATCCCTTATATTCTATTTTTTCAAATATACGATCATGGATCTGGAATTGAAAGGGGTCTCAGAGGCCAGCTAGTCCAACTCTTTCATTTTAGAGAGAATATAACTAACACTGAGGGAGAGGAAATGAATTGTCCAAAGCTATACAAGCAACAAATGCCAAAAGCAGGACTTGAACCTAGGTTTTCATACTACAGAAGCAGGGTTCCTTCAGCTACACCACAATGCACATTAGCCTTCTCTCCAAGACCCTTCTTAAACAGTGAAAGACCAAAGGCACTTTAATAAGAGCCCCACTATTAAATATTGTAACAGAAAGACAATATTATGATCTTTATTGATACTCAGTACAAATACACAAGCCATTCACATACCTCTGAATACATTAATTTTCAAATTGCTAAATCAGTCCTGCCCAAATTCATGAAATCATTTAGAATTAGTCAGAACAACAGAAATATCAACACACTCTGAAAGAGAGTTGATAATAACTGTCAATTTATCCTTGACTTGAGTTACATCAGACAAATTTCTGCCCAAGTGGAAAATACCCTCACTTTTCCCTTATGCTCTTCAAAGTTCTCTAGAAGCAATGGGGCAAAGTGGAAAGAAAATTGGCCCTGGAGCCAGGAAGACCTGGTTTCATGTCAAACCTCGGAGACAAACTGACTCTGAGACCCCAAACAAGTTCTATAACCTCTGGGCTCCAGATAACTCATTAAGCTTATCAACTGCAGAAGAGGTGTGACTTGCTTGGGTAAAGGGAATTTCCTTATCTGAGAGTACCCTTTACCAATGAAATCAGAGGCCCACACCCTATTCCTTTCAAAGTCATCAAAGACAAGTCTAGAAACTCGCCTAGTTCTGCAGTTGTCTTTTAAATTATCCATTTGCGTATTTTGCTTGTTTTAAAACTGATAGCATTTCCATTCCATTTCTAATTTGATCTACAAAATAACCCTATGACCTGAGTAGTACAAGTATTACCCCATCTCCTTCACCTTATAGATGAGGAAATAACAACTTGGAGAGATTAAGTGACCTAATGTAGGGCATCTGCCTCTAATAGCTATATCCCATACACTCTTTTTTTCTTTTTGGAGTGCAATTGGGGTTAAGTGACTTGCCCAAGGTCACATGGCTGGTAAGTGTGTTAAGTGTCTGAGGCAGGATTTGAACTCAGGTCCTCCTGACTCCAGGGCTGGTGCTCTATTCACTGTGCCACCCAGCATGCCCCCCATCCCATATACTCTTGAGGCTAAATACATTATATCACTTCCTTTAAAATTTTGCTTGGTTTTAAATGGTACTAAAACTTGGGGAAAGGAGATCATCTAATGATATTTTCAGAGTCATTCACATGTGAACACATTTCCACACCCTAGCATCACAGTAACAACAACAACAATAATATCTAGCATTCATATAGTACCTACCGTGTACCAGGCACTCTGCTAAGTGCTTTATAAATATTACTTCATTTCGGGGGCGGCTAGGTGGCGCAGTGAGTAGAGCGTCGGCCCTGGAGTCAGAAGGACCTGAGTTTGGATCCGGCCTCAGACACTTAATGCACACACAAACAAAAACCTAGCCGTGTGACCTTGGGCAAGTTACTTAACCCCAATTGCCCTCCAAAAAAAAAAAAAAATATTACTTCATTTCAAACTCACTACAATTTTGGGAGACAGGTATTATAATCCAAATTTTACAACTGAGGAAACTGAGTCCAAAAAAAAAGGTCAAATAACTTGCTGAAGTTTGTTACTGTGTCAGAGACTAGATTTGAATTCTGCTTTTCTTGATTCCAGAACCAGCATTCTACCTACTGCACCACCTAGTTATCTTCTTAGCCATGGGTCACCTTCATGTACAAGTAGTCTGCTTGAAAGACGTGGATTCAAGTCCTACCTCTGAGATATACTAACTGTGATTCTGGTCAGGTCACATAACTTTGCCTGGCCTCACCTACCACTAGGGTTGTTGTGAGGATCAAATGTGAAGTGCCTTAAAATTAGATGTGCACTAAAATGCTATATGACTGGTATGCTGACTCTATATGACTCTGAAATTATTTCATTAGGAGAGACTTACTTTATACCATTTAACCTGTTTTGCTTTTATTCTTACTGTCATCAAAGTCTGTATCAAGTTTAAAAATAAAACTAAAAAGATTCAATTATTAGCATAATTTAGAGTAAAAGAATAGCTCTCCTTTCATAGGCTTTTTCCACAAACATTTCTTTCCTACAAGAGCCTTCCCAGAATTCTCCTGAATCTGCTAAATGCTTTGGGTTCAAATAGTGAAGGCAGTTAGATTTAGAAGGGGATTGGGAATCAAGAAGCCTCAGAATCATCTCTAGATTTCTAAGGGATCTTGGCCAGTCAGTAAACATTTATTAAGTGCTTAATATATACTAGGTATAGTGCTACACACCATGGCTGTGATGAAGAAAGACAAAAGACAGTTCTATCTTTCAAGGCATTCACAATCTTAACAAGAGAAACAATTATGAAAAGAACTCTGTACAAATTTTATACATTCATATATATGTATGTGTGTATATATATATATATATATATATATATACACACAGATACATGTTTGTATACACAGATACACATATATGTTTGTATGGCATGTTGTGTGTGGGTGTATATATGATAAATTGGAAATAATCAATAGCTTCATAATGCCTAACTCAATTTAGAAATGAGGGCAAAAACACCAACCCTACTTCCTAAGTGATTTCTGTAATTGCTGTAAGAGGTGTTAAGCAACTAAGAGATGAACAAAATATCATTAGGTTTTAGTGATACTCCTAATGTGAAGTATTTTTTTCAATCCTCAGCTCATATATAACATTTGCTCTTTCTCCTCTACACATATTCTATTTTATATGTTTGTAATTTGTGCACAAACTTTGTTCCCTTTGCTAGGCTTTAAGTTCCTTGAGGGTCAGGGACCTTTCCTTATTCACCTACTCATGGCACTAGACCTAGAGTAGTCCTTATCCATATTTGGTACTTAACAATGTTTCAACTGTATAGCAAGGTGGCACACTAGATAGGGTGCTGGACTATGGGCTAGATAGAGTCAGGAAGAGTCATCTTGAGTTCAGATGTTTACTAGCTGTGTGACCCTGGGCAAGTCACTTAGCCCTCAGTTTCCTTGTTGGTAAAATGAGCTGGAGGAAGAAATGACAAACTCCTCCAGTACTTTTGCCAAGTAAACCCCAAATGGGTCACAAAGAGTCAGACATGTCTGAAAACAACATGTGAACTAAATGATATATCCAATCTCAGTCTCTAATCACTAGCTAACATACTTAAAAAAATATTTTTAATTCAGATGATCAACTTATTTCACACACACTTTTGGGGGAAAGTTCACAATTTTAATAACAGTAACAGTTTTTAAATTTAATATTGTATTGTGTCCATGATGTGAAATATAGTAAGAAAAGAAAGGTTAAAGGTTAGAGTTCTACACCAGTCACATGAGGTTATATTCTCCTTCGTTGTGCTATTGTTACTTCCACAAGCATTATTTTGAGAACATATACTTCCCCTGTTGTTAATGTTTACATAAGACATTAAGAAATAGCAGGCATATTTATTATTAGATGGCTCTTCTTGACCTAGATATACCATTAACAGACTTAGAATAATATATAGTTCCTTTACAAAGCCACATGAATACAGCTTCCCCTGATCTCAATAGGATTACATGTAATTTGGTTATATTTGAAAGTCCTATTCATATTTTATATAATATGAACCAACCAAAAAGTTCTTGATTCTATTTTTTGAAGTATTAAGAAAATAAATTTAAAAAACCATTTTATGTAGCCTATGTGTGCCCGGTTAGTCATGGGCTTAAATAAGCCAATAAAATATTTTATTGTTGGTTATGATTTTGCATTTCCTGATCAGCATGAAAGCATTTGTGGCTAGAATGCAGGATCAAGAAGAAATGTGGACCAGAGGTCATTATTATTGTACATCCCACTTTGAGCATGAATTAATTTGAAATATGCATCATTCCACTTATATGACTCCCTCCATGACCACTCCCCTACAATACATCAAATCCATTCAAATACATCAATACCACTCCCCTACAATACATCAAATCCAGTTAAGACTGATGTTTATCAATCACCTTAGAACTTGATGACAGAAGTGGCTGTTCATTTGCAAATGTCTGATAAAAATAGGCTGTCTGGAATAGCTCCAATTTCCCCTCTGAAAGAAGGGGGCAGATACTGCAGATTACAGAGGCCCTGATTTCAGTTTGTCTTAGGATGCTTTAAGTAATTGTGAAATGCTCTCTTCCCTCTTATCCATATGACTAGTTTAGTCTTCAGTTGTCCTGTTTCCCCAGACAGTAGGGTAGCAATGTGCCTCCCTCCCCCTTCACTGCTGTTCCATCCCCCATTTTGCAAAACAATTATCAACTCACACCAGAAGGCAAACCAAAGCTTTGGCAACCTAATGATTTTCCTCTCCTGTCTGCCCTCCCACCTCGGTGATAACAATATCATCAGAACCAGGTAATTCTCTTCACGGGCATACCAGAGTTTAAGTTGCAATTATCCCAAACATTACAGCAGCTGTCCCTCTTCTCCTGGGGGTCCTCTTTACTGCCACAGAACCTTACCCAGGTACAGGCCTGTCTTCAGGTTGCTAGAATTTTAATAATGAATTTGTACTATTATTCTTACTCAGATAAGACACCTACACAATTGCCTCATATCTGGCCTATGTTGATCTTTTTTAGTCCTTTGGTCTTATGAAAATCACTTCTCACATGTTAGAACAGCCTTTTATTAGGTTAAAGCAATCATGAGGCAATATGGTAGCACACTTCAACCCATTTTATTCTAACATACTGCCTTTTCTTTTCCATCAATTAATGCTCCTAGGGAAACTATAGCATAAGGAATACAATTCTAAAAAATATTAAAAATGTGTTTTCAGTTTTGGAATGCTGAAAAACTCAGAAGATCGTCAGGAGAAGTCATAAGAGAATCAAAATTCCAAGTGAACAGACAACTTATGATGCAGCCAAGGTTATCACACTGTAAATTTCCTACCTAATAACTGACAAAAACATAGGAAATATCCAAAGGTGCCAGTTTATTATCAAAGAAGCCAACAAATACTTTATGAGAATGAGCCAGAAGATGGGGGAGGGGGAACCTGGAAAGAAGAAAATAGATGTGATTTACCAAATAAAATAGTAGCTATTCCCTATCCTTACTATCATACAAAAGTAAGGAGGTGATGAAATATGTGTGTAATTAGAATAAACTTGAAAAATGAATCCAAAATTTTCCACCTATAAAAACTCCTTTAACTCCCAAGGTTGGTTGATAGGGGGAGCATCTGATATGTTAAATGTAAATGCCCTCCAAAGAGGAAAGTGAAGCAAATTCTCCCTTGGGCTGCATCACAGAAAGTCTACAGCTTTATGCAGATGCAATGAATCAAAAGTATTCCCTGAAAACAGGGGAGTTAATCCAAGCAGGCTGTGATCATTTGAAGGTTAACACTTGAGCCCTTGGTTTCACCAAAAGTATTCTGAAAACAAGTATACTTTTTTTTAACACGACATGTACCACACATCTTCAGTGTGCTGCTAACACAAGTCATTAAGAAACGTATTTTTATAAACTGACCACTAAGAGTAAAGCTTTGACATGTAAAAAAGAATTCTTTGAAATGGCATTTTAAGGATCAAAAGATCCCTCACCACATCACCTCACAAATTCTATTAGTATTAGAATCAGCAGAATAAGTTGGCTCCCTGTCAGGGGTTCCAACCCGTGCAGGTACCTATGCACACTGGCTGCCTGAGGAGGCTGCAGCACTACATTTGCAATGACGCCACATGGAGAAAGAGAAATGGGTGAAAAAAAAAGACAAATTATTTTGGGGGAAGCATAAAAAACAAAGATAGGAATTCTCCATTCCACCACTTCGGGGAAGAAAAAAAGTGACCAAAGGTAAACTTAACAGTACCTATTTTGGCTATAAGCAATCCTTTCCTACTTTAAAATACCAGTTCCACTTCGGATATTGACTTGCAAAATTGCAACAGAAAGCTCTTCCTATCACCCTTAGATAAATACAAATCATTAGCCTTTTGAAAACTAGTTTTTAATTAAGATACTGATCAGTGGGTTATATAACCACAAATTACATAATCTTCCTGTGCACTCAAAACCTTTCCCTTTTTATATGTGAAATGTTCGACATTCATCAGAGAATTGAGAAAGTCTAATGAATAATAATAGTAATACAATTTTAAAAGGACAGTAAACAAGATCACCCTACATAAGTGAATAGCAAAATCAACCACATACCATTCAGGTTATAGAGACACGAAGCAGGGGAAACCTCTTTGCTCCAACAAATAAATGTCATATATTACTTAGAGATGAAAATTTGCAGGACAACTATCCCATAAGTATGAGTTTGTATATATGCTTGTGTTATACTGAGTCCTCCTTAGTTTTCTCTTTGAAAATATCTCTTTTCAGGCTCTCCACTCACTACAGGAAAACTCAGATCTGGGTCTCCGACTCTAAGAAATAAACCTCCAAGGGCAGAGGCTGCTAAAGAGGACCAAATGCAAAAGAGGTGTGCCACTTGGGATTGTCCAATTTCTGAGGAAGGGGAATAGGGACGGTGGGGTGCACTACGTGAACATGAGAGCTCTGGAGCCTGTATGGATCTCAAAGCACAGCTCAAGAAGCAGTATCTAGGTGTACCATCCTACTTGTGTGCTTGAGCTGAAGGTTGCATTGATCTAGGGGGAATAAGGGAGAAGGGGCCGCGTTGCTCGCCGTGAGTTTACCTGCTCCCCGAAGTCGATGGCTATATTGGTGATGCCCAGAGGTACCAGGAACCGGATAAGGGGCCAGTAGTGAGTGAGCGCTGGAAATTTCACCATAGTCCCAGCTGTGTGGTGACCCCACACACATCTGCCGCAGCAAAGAGACTCTGCAGGGAGGTGAAGGAAGAGGAGGGAATGAAAAAGAGAGCGAAAAAATATATAATAGTAATAAATAAATAGATGAAAGAGAGAGGCGAGAGAGAGGATGGGTGGGGAGGATCTGAGCTCAGAGATGAAGCAGCGCTGAGGGGCAGCTCTCCTCTGCTGCTCCCCGCTCTGGGCCGCCTGGTGTTGTTCTAGCAAGAAATCCAAAAGATCAAGTCCATCCCCGCTGCCCTCCCACACAACAATGATCTGCCGGGAAAAAAAAGAGGAGGGACGGCGGCGGCGGCAGCAGCACCCCCACCAGCAGCAGCAGCAGCAATTTCTGCTGACAGCTTCTCCATTATAAGAGCGCTGGGGCCCGGAAATAAATAAATAACCGCGCGCACGAGGCTCCGCCGCCACCACGCAGAGGAAATGTGGGGCGCAAACAAAAACAAGCCAGCCCCGGCGCGGGGCTGGGGCCGGCCAGAGCAGCCTGCCTCGCCCTCCTCCTCTTTCTCTCTTTCTCCTCCTCTTTCTCTCTTTCCCCTCCTCCGCCACTCCACCTCCTCTTCCTCCGCGGGGATGCGTGGGGGGCTAGCTCGGCTCGGGCGTCGCTGCAGCTGCAGGAAGCCGCGGGTCCCGCGCCGGGCACCTCTGGCCGCTGTCACCGGGCTGCCTCCGCCGCCGCCGCCGCCCCGGGAGGGCTGGGCCCGGGAGTCTCCAGCGCCTGCGGCCCGGAGCTTTCTCTTCTGCGAGCCGGGGACCCCCCCGCCGCCGCCACCATCATCACCACCACCTCCTCCACCGGCTCGGTGCGTGCGTCTGCCTGGCCTCTCGCTGGCTCGCTCGCTCTCTCAGGCTGGAAACACGTGGGCTTTGACACACCGCGGTGTATGTGTGTGTGCTTGTGTGTGTGTGTCGCCCGAGAGCGGAGTGGAGAGCCAGCGAGGGAGGAGTGGGAGGAGGGAAGGGGAAAGAAAGCGAAGTCATCGCAGTGCTCCTCCTAATGCCCGAGCCCGGCCACCGCAGCTCCGGGGCTGGCGTGCTAGGGCGCCTGAGCTGCTCGCTGCAGGGAGGGGACCGTGCCCCGACTTGACTCCCTCCGTGCGCCGCGCTCCCTAGGCTGGAAAGTTTGAGTGGGCCTCTGCCCACCCCCAGGATGGATGCTCACCCTCAAAAAGGAGAGAGACAGAAACACAGAGACAGAGTAGAGAGGAAAGAGACCGGGGCGGGGGGGAAGAGAGAGGAGGTGGGGGGGAGAAGAAAGAAGGAAGGAAAGAAAGAAAGAAAGAAAGAAAGAAAGAAAGAAAGAAAGAAAGAAAGAAAGAAAGAAAGAGGAAGGAAGGAAGGGGGAAAAGAGAGCCGGAAAGAGAAAAGCAGAGGCCCTGGAGAGATTATTTGCAGTCCTGCATTTGACCTGGGCCCTAAGGATGCTGTGGAAGAAATACTAGAGAACTAGATACTATATAACTAGAAGAAATTGGAAGGGGAAGGAGGGGGTGGGGAAGTGGAAGTGGAGAAAGATATTTTTAAGTGGATTATCTAGTATGTTGTGAGTCACTCAGTTTTACAAGTATTTAAATCCTACTTTGTGCCTAACACAGTGCTATAGGGACTAATAGAATGAAAACAAAAACAAGATAGCCTTTCTCTTTTTAGGAGGTTACCTTATGTTACCCGACACACACAAGTAAATAAAATTATTTTATACAGGTACATTAATGCACTGCTGATGGAGATGTCTATTGTTATCAATTTGAAATTATTCAGAGAAAGCAGCTCTTTGTCCTAGGGATTCTAGTACTAGGCATATGTCCTAAACAGGTCAATAATACCAAGAAAGGGCCCATAAACAGTAAACATTTATAGCAGCACTTTTTGTGATGACAAAAAAAACTGGATATAAAGTAGATAGATGCCCATCTATAAGGGAGTGACTAAACAAGGTGTAATGAAGATAATGGAATGTTATTGTCCTTTAAGAAAAGATGAATATGATGAATTACAAAGAAGTGTGGGAAGACTCCTATTAATTGATACAGAATGAAGTAAACAGAAAGAAGAAAAACAGCATACACTAAGACTACAGCAATATAAATGTAAAGAACCACAAATGAATGAATGAAAAGGCACTGTAAGGTGCTTACTATGTGCAAAATATACTCTTAGGTACTAATAAGAGATGGTATCTCCACTCAAACTGTCATTCCATTCATTTATTTATTTGGGGGAAATTTTATTTTGTATTTTTTCCACAGTTATATGTAAGAACACTTTTTAACATTTGTTTTTAAAACTTTGAGTTCTAAATTCTCTCTCCCCCATGGAGAAGACAAGCAATTCCATATAGTTTATACATGTGTAGTCATGCAAAAATTTCCATATTAGTCATGTGAAAGAAAACCCCCCTAAACCCCCCCAAAAACTCAAGAAAAAATAAAGTTAAAAAAAGTATGCTTCAATTTATATTCAGACACCATCAGTTCTTTCTTTGGGGATGGATATTGTTTTTCAAGATAAGTTCTTCAGAGTTATCTTGTATCATTGTATAGCTGAGAACAGCTAAGTTATTCAGAGTTGATCATCTTACAATATTGCTATTATTTTGTATACAGTATATTTCCTTTGCATCAACTCATGTAAGTCTTTCCAGGTTTTTCTCAGAGCATTTTGCTCATCATTTTTTTATAGCATAATAGTATCCCATCATAATCATTTACCACAATTTGTTTAGCCATTCCTCAATTATTGGGCATCCCCTCAATTTAAAATTTTATATAGAAAAGAGCTGTTATAAATATTTTTGTACATATAGGTCCTTTTTTTCTTTTCAAATGCTTTATTAACTTCTGGTTTACATCATTTCCTTTTTTTTTTTAATCTCTTTGGGAATACAGACCTAGTTGTGGTATTGCTAGGTCAAACGGTTTTATATCTGTTTGGGCATAGTTTCAGATTGCTCTACAGAATGGTTGAATCAGTTCACGACTTCACCAACAGTGCATTAATGTCTCATTTTCCCCACACCCCATCTAACATTGGTCATTTTCCTTTTCTGTCTTAGCCATTCTAATAGGTATGAAGTAGTACCTCAGAATTGTTTTAATTTTCATTCTTCAATCCATAATGAGAGTATTTTTTTCATATGACTATAGATAACTTTACTTCATCTGAAAACTTAATATCTTTTGACCATCTGTCAGTTGGGCAATAGCTCTTATTTTTAATAGATTTGACTTAGTTCTCTTTATGTTTGAAAAATGAGGCCTTTATCAGAGAAACTTAGTTCAAAATTTTTTTCACACTTACAATTAATAACTGTAGTTCCCTCCATCCTATTTCCCCCCCTTTTATTCTGTTCTCTCTCTCCCTTTACCCTGTCCATCCTCAAGTGTTTTGCTTCTGACAATCTCTTCCCCCAATCTGCCCTCCCTTCTATCATCTCCCTCCCCTTCTCTTATCCACTTCTTCTACTTTCCCATAGGGTAAAATACATTTCTGTATTCAATTGAGTGTATATGTTATTCCTTCTTTGAGACAATTCTTATGAGAGTAAGGTTTACTCACCCCCCTTCACCTCCCTACTCTTCATCTCCACTGTTAAATCTTTTTGTTGCCTTTTTTAGGTGAGATAAGTTACCCCATTCTACCACTTCCTTTCCTTTTCTCCTAGTACATTCTTCTCTCACCCCTTAATTTTATTTTTTGTAGATATCATTCCTTCATATTCAACTCGTACCTGTGCCCTCTGTCTATATATACTCCTAACTGACCTAATAATGAGAAAGTTCTTATAAGTTACAGGTATCATCTTCTCATGTAGGGATATAAACAATTTAACCTTATTAAGTTACTTTTGGTTTCCTTTTCTTATTTACCTTTTTACACTTCTCTTGAATCTTATATTTGAAAGTCAGCTTTTCTATTCAGCTTCGTCTTTTCATCAAGAATACTTGAAAGGGGCGGCTAGGTGGCGCAGTGAATGAGCGCCGGCCCTGGAATCAGAAGGACCTGAGTTCGGAGCCGGCTCCGACACTTAATCCGCACAAACAAAAACTAGCGTGTACTTGATTCTAACAATTGCTAGGGCGGCTAGGTGGGCAGTGATAAGAGTGGCCTCGGAGTTTGGATGACCGAGTCAGATCCGGCTCAAATGACACACGCTAATCAAATGACTAGCGTGTACCTTGAGTTTTACATTGTTTAAAGATCTTGAAAGTCCTCTGTTTCATTAAATATCCATTTTTTCCCCTGAAGGATTATATTCAGTTTTTCTGGATATGTGATTCTTGGTTGTAATCCTAGTTCCTTTGCCCTCCAGAATATCATATTCCAAGCCCTCAATTCTTTAATGAAGAAGCTGCTAAATCTTGTTTTATCCTGACCATGGCTCAACCATACTTGAATTGTTTCTTTTTGATTGCTTGCAATATTTTCTCCTTAACCTGGGACCTCTGGAATTTGCCTATAACATTCCTGGGAATTTTCATTTTAGGATCTCTTTCAAGTGGTGATTGATAGAGTCTTTCAATTTCTATTTTGCCCTCTGGTTCTATAAAATTAATGCAGTTTTCTTTGATAATTTCTTGAAAGACAGTGTCTAGGCTATTTTTTTTTATCATGGTTCTCAGGTAGTCCATTAATTTTAAAATGATCTCCCCTAGATCTATTGTCCAGATTAGTTGTTTTTTCAGTGAGATATTTCACATTATCTTCTGTTCTTTTGACTTTGTTTCTTGATTTCTCATAAAGTCATTAGCTTCCATTTGCCCAATTCTAATTTGTAAGGAATTATTTTCTTCAGTGAGCTTTTGTACCTCCTTTTCCATTTGACCAATTCTACTTTTTAAGGAGTTTTTTTTCTTCAGTGAATTTATGTGCCTCTTTTTCCATTTGGCCAGTTCTGCTTTTTAAGGCATTCTTCTCCTCATTGGCTTTTTGTTCCTCTTTTACCATTTTGCCTAATCTGGTTTTTTTTTTCAATTTTATTTTATTAAACTTGTTTATCTACTTTTAGTTTACAATATTCAGTTCCACAGTCCCTTGAGTTCCAAATTTTCTCCCCCCCTCTCCCATATCAGTATGCAATCTGATATAGGCTCTACAGATAACCTTTGCATTAAGCATTAGTCAGGTTGTAAAGAAGAATTATAACCAATGGAGTAAATAAAAGAAGGGAAAAAACAAAACTAAACACAAAAGAGAGAGCAAGTAGTTTGCATTCAAACTCTGTAATTAGGGGAGGCTAGGGGGTGCAGTGAATAGAGCATTGGCCCTGGAGTCAGGAGGACCTGAGTTCAAATGGGGCCTCAGACACTTAACACAAAAAAATCAGCCATGTGACCTTGGGCAAATCACTTAACCCAATTGCCCTCCAAAAAAGCAAAAAAAGAAAGCAAAAAAAATTCCGTAATTCTTTTCCCTGGATATGAATATCCTTTCCATCATGAATCTTTTGGAGTTGTCTTATAAGCTTACATTGCTGAGGGGAGCACAATCTGTCAAAGTTATTAGTCATAGATATGATGCATCTATAATTGTGTACAAAGTTCTCCTGGTTCTGCTCCCCTCACTCAGCATCAGTTTATATAAATCTCTCCAGGTTATTATGAAGTCTGTCTGCTCCTCATTTATATAGCACAGTACTATTCAATTACATTCATATACCACAACTTGTTTAGCCATTCCCCAATTGATGGGCATCCCCTTGATTTCCAATTCTTTGCCACCACAAAAAGAGCTGCTATAAATATTTTTATAGAAACCGTTCTTCCTCCCACTTGTATGATCTCTTTACCTAGTCTGTTTTTCAAAGTGTTATTTTCTTAAGTATTTTTTTTGGTGTCTCCTTTAACAAGCTATTGACTCTTTTTTCATGATTTTCTGGCATTACTCTCATTTTTCTTCCCAATTTTTCCTCCTCTCTTACTTGATTTTCAAAATCCTTTTTGATCCCTTCCATGGCCTGAGACCAATTCATATTTTTCTTGGAGGTTTTGAATGTAGGAACTTTGACTTTGTCATCTTCTGAGTGTGTGTTTTGATCTTCCTTGTCACCATAGTAACTTTCTATAGTCAGAACTTTTCCTGTTTGCTTATATTCCTAGCCTATTTCTTGATATTTAATTTTTTGTTAAAGTAGGGTTCTGCTTCCAGGGTGAAGGGCATGTTATCCCAAGCTTTACTGTTTTGTGCAGCTGTGTATGTTTTCAGGATCTAAGGCAAGGTGTATTTACTACTCTCCTGGCCTGTTCTCCTGTAACCACCATATGGCACCTTTTTCTGCCCTGGAACTATGACTTTGGTGCTTGCTTCACTGTGGCTGCAAGCTCTGGTGTGCTAGTGCTCCTCCTTGCCCTGGAACTGCCATCCAGGATTGTGATTGGGATCTGAGTATGGGCAAAGTAACAGAGCTCTGCCTCAGTGTTTGCAGAGACCCCTGTAATCTTCTTCTGACCAGTTCAACCCCCTGTCTGTCTGTGGACTTAGAGTTCTACCTGCTCCTGATTTTCTGGGCCCAGTCTGGGATTTTGCTCACACAACCTGTGCTGAACTGTGCACCATTCTCACACAGGTGTGACAGAACTTTCCTGTTTAACTTCTAAGTTGTCTTTGGCTAGAAAATTAATTCAACCCTTCCTTTTGTGGGTTTTGCTGTTCCAGGAATTGTATTATGACATTATTTAAAGGTGTTTGGAGGGATTTTGTGGAGAGCTCAGGCAAGTTGCTTCCTTTTCTCTGCCACTTTCAAGCTCTCATTCTAAAGGATGAAGACAGCAGAATTTAAGAAGGGTTACCTCTAAGTAGATTGAACAAGTCCCATCTTCTTTAGGATATAGCAGTGAAGCAAATGATTATATATCTTCTTTAATATCACTTTTCCTGACAAAATCTTATTAACTTCTGTTGTTGAGCTATTTAACAGAGCCAAGGACTTTGGTGACAAATATTCTGCTGAATCAGAATCAGTTGTCAGGTCACATCTCCTTGGGGGGTTGCATCCTGGGATGATAGCTTTCAGATGGGCTTACCTATCTGTCAGTGGCAATTATTCAGCAATTGGTGTTAGTAGTGGCAAGGAAGGAGGACCTCATCTATACAGTGATTGTTCTTTAAAATGATACATGTGGACTTAGCAGGGCCTTGTAACAGCAAGCACCCTAGCATACCCAGGATGGCTGCTAGCGTAGGTTCTTTGATGTGCTTTACTCAAGGAAAGCAACTTTACACACACATATGCATATATATATATATATATATATATATATATATATATATATATACACACACACACACTACACACACACACACACACACATACACACACACACACACACACACAAACACTTACTTCACCTAATTCAGGAGGAAAAGTCAGCAGCCTGAACTTCAGAAAATACAACAGAAATTACAAGCAGACAGAAAATACAGAGAAAATAACACAATTCAAAAGACCAGCAGACAGAGCTTCTAGCTGTCTGACCATTACATACATACATAGTTACCAGAGAGAAAAGCACCCACATCTGGGTTTTCAAAGCCAGGGGCTCAACAGCTGCCTAGAGTCTCATGTGGCCAAATCATATGATTCTTCCCATAAGTAAGCCCCAAAGCAAAACCTCACCTCAGAGTATATATACCCTTCTCCAGGGTCAGAGGACATCACAACCTTCATAACCCACTACCTAATTACAAAGTAACAAAAGGTGTGATCCATCCTGAAAAACAAGCCTTCTCCCAATCAAGCCCCTCCTGTTGAGTTTCACTTGAGGACCATTAAGGGGCAGGAAAGATCTTCAAATTCCCTAGGCCTATTAAGGGGCCAGAAAGATCTTTGAATTCCCTTACCATTACAGGCCTGTAGCCCACCTCTTTTTTTCCACCTTTCTTTCCCTTTCAGCTTCCTTTTGTGTGTTGTCTTTCCCCATTAGATTGTAAACTCCTTGAGGGTTTACAGGGACTTTCTTTTTTTGTATTATTATTCTTACTGCTTAGGACAGTTCCTGGCACACTGTAGTCACTTTATAAAGGTTTATGGATTGTCTGACTAGTATAGAGGATGCTGTTGTTCTCCAGGGTTTTGAGTCTAGTTGCCCTTCAAATATAGTTGTTCAGCAGCTTTAAAATTATAATGACTAAGCTTAGTATTAAAGATGGGTTACCAGGAGGCACCTTGTAGAATATGGGAGCTGTGAATATAGAATACTGCATATTATGTTATATTTTTTGATTAGCTAATTAGTTTTGCTGAACTTTTTCCACTTTATCTTTGTTATAAGGAATGACTGGGCAGGAGGAAGGGAAGGAACAAAGATTAAACATAAGAATTATTTTAAAAGATTGGCTTTATATGTTATCAAACCCAGTAGTACTATGTAGAAACAAACTTTAGGGCCAGAAGATCTCTTCTAGATAGCTAATTAATCAATTAGTCAACCAACAAACAATAAGTGCTTCCTATGATATTTCTTCCTTTTATAGTTGAGATAACAGGGGAAGTGAGTTACCCCAGGTCATCCAGCTAGTTAGCAGCAGAATAAAGTCTCCTGAGTCCTAGTCCTGTAGTCTTCTTATTACATCAGAGCTGCCTAATAAGTGCTTCTTGAGAAAGAAGGAAACTGAGCAGTAATTTAAAACAGTCCCATATCTCACTTTCATTTTCATGAAGATACACTTTAGGAAGAGAAAAGGGAAAGTATCTTCACAGGTCCACAGAGAGGTTGCAGGGGATTCATTTGATATCATTACCCAGTCCCATAATGGACAGATTTTAAATGCCCTACTGAAAATAAAGCATATATTTATTTTGGGCGTAAGGATAGGCATTTTGCCCCACCTGCAAGATTGAACTAGCACCATAAAATTTCTGTGAAGCAAAGGAGGTAGCCTTTATTTTCTAGGGTCAGTAAGACCCTGTGGTTCCATTTTTTTTTACTACTATACCTCAAAATACATGTGATTTTATTAGTGTGGGTACTTTACACTCTACAGGCTCAGACAGCAAGCCCTCTAAACTTTAGTAGAAAATTAAGTTGTTGAATTGAATGCTGTTGTATGTCATGTACTGCAACTCTAACTATCTCATTGGAGAAGTATAAAAAGGCTATGTTAACAGGTAACCTGGCATAGGGGATAGAGGCTGGCCTTGAAGCTAGGAAAACCTGAGTTTAAGTCTTGTCTCTGACACATAACACATGTTTATATTAGTATTTTACCTGGTACCTCATATCAGTCTAAGAAATATAGATACTTCAAAAACAACAAAGCAAATACATAAATGGAGCTATGATTTTTATCAGTGTGGATATTCCATTGCCCCTCCTCCCCAAAAGATGCAGATCACAATCTTTCGATGCTTACATATTAGAAGGGACCAATTTGTACAAAGATAATCCACTTTATTTTTCTGCATCAATAGTATGTATAACTCTTTAGAAGAATTGTGGAATTCATTTAAGAGGTTCTTCAGTGTTCCAGAGCTTCACTCCATCAACACAGTATCTTTTGCCAATAGGAACTTGTGGAGGAATTTATCATCTGTAGATAATCTCTCTTTGACTTGGATTTAGACATGGAACTCCATGCCAATGTGAAACTCCTTTGATGAGGGTCACCCAATTTTATGCCACAATTGACATTGATTATCAGAGGGTCATCATACAAAGTTAGTTCTGTTATATATATCTTTCTATATATCTTTTAATAATTTTAATATATGCATAGTAGGCAGCCTGTAGAAGGATAGCCATTAGACTAACATTGCTTCTATTTAATCAAATGGTTCTCCAAAGTCAACAAACAAAAAGCACAGTGTGATCTTTGTATCTTCTATCCCTTCTAGTCAATTCTGTGATAGTAAAGATGGGGGTCTTCTACACATATTAAAAGCCTTCCTGATCTTTTCTAAGGTCCTTTCCAACAAGTTTCAGAAATACTGCATTCAAATGTAAAATTGATTGATATATTTATTATACTCAATTTAAATAGCTTTTTAAACTACAGAAAACCTAAGCAATACCTCAGTGGAAGAAAGGTTGACTAATGAAAATTATTGTGTCAATATAACACAGAAGTTACTGGCCCTTGCTATAAGAAATGTATTATTGGAAGAAGAGTTGGACCAGTAATGTAATGAGAAAAGGAGATAACATTGATAGCCTGAGTGCAGAACAGGCACTTTCTTAGTTTAAAAAAAATATTAAACTACATAGAGGAAAGTGGATGGATCCTCTCTAGAAGATTTAGGGGAAGATACAGACACAGTCTAAACAGAAAGAGAAGATATGGATGACTGAAATTGGAACCAGTATTATGATCATAGATTCAATGCCCCCTTCTCTCACTGGTGAGTTCTTCCTCTATATGGAACTTCCCTATGGTGGAAGGATTGGGGCTAGTTGTTCTTCATCATCTAAACTTTACTCCTATGCCCTTGCTCCAGTAAGTTAGCTCCTCCCCACACCCTTCCCCTCACTTTTCAGCTCTCTTTTATGGGTTGTTTTTTTTCCCCCATACTATGTAAGCTTATTAAGGGCCAGGACTGTTTTACTTGCTTGCATTTGTATCCCAGTGATCAGCACAGGCACTTAGTAAGTGCTCAATAAATGCCTATTACCTTGACTTGAAGTAATGATATTTGTTTCCTAAGCTAAAAGTATAGTGTATTTGCATTATTCAAGATTTTGTTTTTAAAAGCAAAAAGAGGAAGAACATGCATATTGTGATAGGTATAGATCATTTAAAAAATAATTGAATCTAATTCCAGTTTTACTAGGAACATTTAAAGGAGTACATGAATAAGTATCATGAATAAGCTTTTGTTCAAGGGGGAAAAAACGTCTTTTTTTTTTTTTTTTGGTAAGGCACATAATGGCCTCTTAATTTATCTAATTTATCAATTTGAATTTTTTATATGTTCACTTAGCTTAAAGGGAGCTAGGTCCCTATATGGACTAATTAGTTCACTTGGTATTTATGAAGTAAGGGTCATAGGCTTAATCTTTATTAGTTAGCTTCACTTTTTTATCCATACAATGATCGGACTGCACTTTTATACTTAGACGGTATTCTTTTAAATAAATGCCCTTGGAGGCAAGGACAACTAGGTGAGAAAGTCTGAATGAATCAATGCAAATCCATTATTAGAACATGCTCTTTTAAATTCTGCAGCACCAACAACCTGAATAGGTATTATTATCTTTGGGTATAAAGAGCATTTTAGATTTGAAGCTTATAAAAATTTCACACAAGGTCTTTATGAAAGTGAATGGGTGATACGACAATTATCTGACCTATTTCACAAAATTAAAATTATCGAATTTCAGAATTTTTAGAGACCTTATTGGCTTCAGAGTTTAATTCATACCTGAAAAGAAATCCTTTAAGGCCATACCTTATAAATGATCCTCTAGTCTTTGCTTGAGGATCTATAATGAAGAAAGATTCCTGTACTTTTTGAGGAAGCCCAGGAAACTTTTTGGAAGGTTCCAATTGTTAGAAAGTTTTCCTTTCCTTCAAACCTAAATTTACTTCTTTTAAGCTTCCAAGTCTTACTTCTAGTTCTATCCTCTAGGGACAAATAGAATGAATCCAATCCCTTCTATGCATGGAAGCTCTTTAAATACTTAAGAGACAGATAGCAAGTTTCTCTGTGTCTTCTGTTCTGTAGGGTAAACATCCCTAACTTTTTCTATTAGTCTTCGTTGGAATTTGAGACCCTGGACCATCTTGTTAGGCTACCTCTGGACAACTCTCTAGATTATTAATGCTCTTTCTGATCAGTAGAGGTGACAAATTCAGCCCATTCAAACTCTAAATAGAAGGATTGGGCCTATATTATTTAGAAAATTGTACTTGGTGCTACATAAATCCAGGATAACAGTAAGAACAAATGTATGGTTCTGTAAAATTTCTTTTCTCAATCATGCAGCAGCCATAAAGATAATTCAAAGCAATTGATAATTTAAAAGCCATTTTTGTTAAGTTTTTAAATATAGTCTTTATTTTGGAGTGGTTTTTATTGTTTTGTTATTGTATCTTTCCTACTGTTGGCTATACTTTAATTATGGGATTGTCTGGTTAGACTTTTTGTTATGAGTAAAAAACAGATAGGATATGATCTTTAGAATAATGGTTAAAGTGAATTTCTGGTCATGAAAATGCTGACTGTCATGAAAGAACTCTAGATCAATACATCACTGTGTGGACTTAATGGCAGCATACAAAGTAACTTTGACGTTGGTATTTTGTTTAAAAAGACATGGTAAAGTCACACACATGCTGGTATTTGTAGTAGGTAACTTACCTTTTCAGGAATTGGTAATGTATGAGAATGACTAGCTAGGATTGCTATAATGAACTTCTGGTTTGGATCTGAATATCTGGTGATGAAAAGAAAGTGGATGCTAAGTTTATTAGACTATTAGGCTTATCTTATTGTATTTGTCCTAGATCATGGCAGTTGGCATGATCTAGAAAATGATTACCATAAAAGCTTCTCTGAAAAGCTAAGGTTGAACCTAGAATTCATTCATTCATTCAATAAACATTTATTAAATGTCTACAATATCCAAAGTACTCTGCTAGGAATACAGGAGAATAAAGTTACAAATATAGAGTCTCTCCCCTCAAGAAGCTTGGATTCTAATAGAGGATAGGGTAGTATATAACACATAACATAATTGTTTAGTCATTTGTTGTTTTTGATTCTCCATGACCCCATTTGGGGTTTTCGTGGCAAAGATGCTGGTGTGATTTGATATGTCCTTCTCTAGCCCATTTTTACAGATGAGGAAACTAAGGCAAACAGGTTAATTAAATGACTTTCCTAGAGTCTCACAGTTAGTAAGTTTCTGAGGCTAGATTTGAACTCAGGTCTTCCTGACACCAGGCATAGTGCTGTATCCACTGAGCCTCCCAGCTGCCTACATGCATCATTAATTATCATAAAAGGTGGGATGTGATAGTACTGAAAAAGAATTCTATAAAAAGTACTCTAGGAAAATTTGCAGAGGAAGGCAATGCTTCCAGTTATAATGATCAGAGAAGGCTTTACAGAGAAAGACATACCTGAGAACTGAGTCTTGAAAAGAAAGCTTCTAAAAGGTTGACTGAATGTTTTCTGGACATGGAGGTACAAGCAATCTATGAGAATACAGAAAGGCAAGAGATGGCATGACACTTTCAAAGAATAGTTAGTGATCCATATAGGTTGAGGAACAAAATATACAAAGAAGAATAATGTGAAATAAGCCTGGAGTAGTGTTTGGAGGCAGAGTATAGAGGACCTTCAATGCCATGCTAAGGAATTTGGATTGCAGCCTGTGACATTAGAAAACCAATGAAGGTGTTTTAACAATAATGGCATGATCAAATTTGCTCCTTTGGAAGATTATTTTAGCATCTGTGTGAAGGATGGGTTTCAGGGAGACCAATTAGGAGGCTATTGTAGTAGTTCAGTGGGGAGGAGACAGGTAAAGGGAGAGTAAAAAATGGCTTGAGGATTTTAGCCAACATGATGAGTAGGAAGGTAGTGTCATTGACAGCATTAGGGATGTTAGGAAAAGAAGAAATTCTTATTTTTCCTTTGTGGGGGTAAGACGTGGAGAGGAATAATAATTCAGGTTTATGTAACATTATGAGGTTTTTTTAAATTAGGTTTTACATTATTTTCATTTCTGAATATAACTCTTCCTTCTCCTCTGCCCAGTGAGTCATTCTTTATAACAGAGAATAAAGAGGGGGGAAAAACCTAGTTCATCAAAAGTGAACAACACATCAACTGAGTATCAGTTTACTTGATATTTCATGTCCTTAGTTCTCCATTTCTGTAAAGAAGGGAGGAAGGTGCATCTTCTTCTCTCTTTTCTGGGACTAAGCTTGGTCATCATAATTTAACGGTATGCAGTTTGGGTTTTTTATGTTCTTTGTATTTAATCAGTGATGTCAAACTCAAATAGAAATGGGGACACTAAACAGTATCCTGGAAGACTGCATATTGACTTAGAAAACCACATATTAATATTACCTATTTTTTTGTATTTTTATTTATTTTGCTAAATATTTCCCAATTACATTTTAATCTAGTTCAGGCCACATTCACAAGTATTGTAGGCCACAGGTAGGACAGACTACATGTTTTGATACTTCTAGTTTACAATAATAGGCTTGCAAAGGGTTTGGAATTTAGACTGTTTCAGTTATTATATGTATTGTTTTCTTGTTCTGTTTACTTTATTCTGCTTTGGTTCATATAAATCATCCTATGCTTCCATGAATACTTCATAGACATAATTTGTCATGGAGTAGGAGATTTCATTTAGTCATTTGCTTAGTCATTCCTCAATGAACATCTATTTGGATTCCCAGTTTTTTGCTACTGTAAGAAAAGCTATGAATATTTCAGCATATATGGCACCTTTCTGTTTTGACCTGTTTGGCCTTGTCATAGTACCTCTGGGTCAAAAGGTATAATAAATATTTTAGTTACTTTTTTAAAAAGCAGGGGCGGCTAGGTGGCGCAGTGAGTTGAGCGCTGGCCCTGGAGTCAGAAGGACCTGAGTTCGGTTCTGGCCTCAGACACTTAACGCAGACAAACAAAAACCTAGCTGTGTGACCTTGGGCAAGTTACTTAAACCCAATTGCCCTCCAAAAAAAAAAAAGCCAAAAAAAAAGCCAAAAAAAAAAAGCATAATTCCATATTGTTTTTCAGAATAGGCACTTTAAATTTAGTTTTGAACATATTGAGTTGTGGTGCTGTTTGGACATCAAGATGGCAGTATCCAGTAGGCAGTTATAAAGACATGTTTGGCATTCAGGTGAGAGATTTGGGTTTATTATATAGATTTGGAAATCACCTTCATAGAAATGAACTCATGGGAAGAGATTGGGAAGGAGAGAGATCATAGGATAGATCCTTTGGGGATACACACACACACACACACACACACACACACACACACACACACACACACTCTTAAGGTCCAGGAGAAGGTGATGAATCAGTGGAGAAGAAGGTGAAACCATTAAACAGAAGAAGAAGCAGGAGAGAGCAATGTCTTAGAAGTCAAGGGAGGAGAAGGAAAATGGGAGGAATATCCAGTTCCTAGCACAATGCCTCACCTGGTTCAAGGTGAGTGCTTAGTAAATGCTTGTAGAACAAATGTGTATGTATATAGATGAGAGAGACAGAGACAGAGAGAGAATAGATGGCAGGCACTCTGAGAGGTGAAGACTTCAGTATCGAGATGGTAGTGAGAAAGGCCTTCTAGAGTAGGTGGAAACAGCCAAATCTTGGAGGAAGACAAGGGGGCTAAGATGCAGTGGTGAGGGGCCAGAGAATTCTAGGAATCAGTTATTGTAAAGACACCATGATAGGAAATAGAGTTTTCAGGGAACTGCAAGTAGATCAGTGTACTAGAACATGTGTGCAAGAAGCCTAGAAAAGTATGAAGGGAGCCTGATTATTAAGAGCTTTAGGCTTCAAAAGAGAGGAGCATATATTTGATCCTGGAGGTAATAGAAAGCCACTGGTACCCACAGAGGAGGATAGGGTATGTGTGAATGACAATTTGGAAAAATTACTTTAGCAGGTTAGTGGAGGGTGGACTAGAGATGAGACTTAAAGCAGGGGACTGACTATTACAATAATCCAAGGGAGAGCCGATGTGAATAAGAACCGGGGTCATGCTCATGTGGAAAGAGAAAGGGGAACATGTAGCTAAGATCTTCTGAAGAGAGAAGATTGGATGTGTTGATATGGACATGTCAATCCAATCTATTGGATTGGCAATGGATTGGATATGTTGTATGAGTAAGAGTGAAGAGCCCAGCAAGTCAGTTGTGCACCCGAGTAATTGGGAAGAAAGTGTTGCACTTGACGGTAATAAGGAAGATAGAAGGATCTGGAAGGAATGATAATATATTCTGTTTGAGGTATGCTGAATTTGGTATTCTAAGAGGTAGAGCTAAGAAGAGAAACTAGGGCTAGTCTCTGGTCTGGTCTGGTAATCATTTGTATAGAAATTATCATTGAGTTGATGAGATTACTGAGCAAGAAGGAAAAAGAGGGCCCAGCAGGGAGCCTTGGGGTACACCCATACATAGTGGGTGTAACATGCATGAAGAACCCATGAAGGAGAGGAACAGTTCAACAGATAGGAGGAGAACCAAGAGTAAGTAGTCATGAAAATCTAGTGATGAGATGGTTTCCAGAAAAGTAATGCTCAATGGTGTCAAATGCTGTAAAGGTTAGATTTGGCAATTAAGAGATCATTGGTAACTTTGTAGAAGGCACTTTCAGTTGAATCATGGGATTTAAAATCATAAACATGGTTTAGAAGAGAATGAGATTGGAAGAAGTAGAGGCATCTAAAGGACTAAGTGGCCTTCTAAAGGACTTTAGCATGATGATGAGAAATTATAGGAGAATTCCTATCAGGGACAGTAGGATCAGGTGAGGATTTTTAAGGATAGGAGAGATGGGCACAGTTGTAAGCATCAGGTAAGGAGCCAGTAGATTGAAAGAGATTGAGGATAAGAAAGAACCTGTTGGAGAGGCTGGGAGGGCAGGGGACTAAGGCAAACATGTTGAAGGATTGATTTTGGCAAGAAGGCCACTTCTTTTTTTCTTCTTTTTTTTAGCAATTGGGGTTAAGTAACTTGCTCAAGGTTACACGGCCAGTCATTATTTGTGTGTGGGTGCTCATTTTCTGAAGCCGGATTTGATCTCGGGTCATCCCAACTCCGAGGCCGGCACTCTTACTCACTGCACTACCTAGCCGCCCCTTTTAGGGCAATTGGGGTTAAATAACTTGCCCAAGGTCACACGGCTAGGTTTTTGTTTGTGTGGGTTAAGTGTCTGAGGCCGATCCGAACTCAGGTCCTTCTGACTCCAGGGCTGGCGCTCTACTCACTGCGCCACCTAGCCACCCCAAGAAGGCCACTTCTTGATCTGAGACCATGGTGAAATAAAGCTAGAATATAAGGCATTTAGGTAGTAGAGATACAGAGTTAGCAAGTGTAGTACTCTTTTTCCTAAGCATATCACAGTGGAGGAGAGAAAGAATATGAGAGAGTCAGAGATGCATAAAAGGATATGTAATGCAGTGATGAGGACCCAGTTGAGTTTTAACACCATGAGTTCAACTAATCTGAATGGTTTTATAACTTCCTTCAGCAGTGTAAACTGGCTCAAGAATATGGGCAGAGAGTGTAGATACTGGGAGTAGGGTAAAAGATTAGCAGGGGTATAAAAAGCACAAAAGCAAACACGTTCAAGGGTGGAGGAAAATACTTTGACCTGGTTAACTTTAGGATAAAAAGTCTTTGAAGGAAGGAAAGTGAGGCAAGAACATGGAAATGAACTGGGAGAACAGGGAGGGATTAAAAGGCACAGAAGATTTAGCAGAGGATGAAGAACAGGTTTAGGTGGTAGTGGGAGAGGTTCAAGAACTATAGGTTGAGATTAGAGTGCAGAATCTACAAGTTCAACTTCTGGGAGGTGGAGTAGTTTCTGGTGGTGGTGAAGACAAGGTGGGACCACCCCTAGGAATGACTGAATTATAGTGGTGGTTAGATTTTGGGAGTTGAGGAAACTAATGACTTGGGAAAGTGAATATTTAACCAAGGAATAAGGCAAAAGCTTCTTTTTTGGGGGGTGGGGAGAGGTAGGTTAGAGAGGAAGCTGTAAGAGAGGTGATGAACCCAATGAGGAAGAAAGGAGAATTATTTGAAGAATGGTAGATGGACTCCAGTGAATGAGAGAAACTGATGAGAGGGGGCAGCAAAGTCAAGGAAGTCAAGTCAAGAAACGTATATTAAGTGTCTGCTTTGTATGAGGCATTATGCTAAGTGCTGGGGATGCAAATACAGAAATGAAAGACAGTCCCTGCCCTCAAGGAATTTACAATCTAATGGGGAAGGCAATACAAGTGGGATGCAATTGGGTGGTTTCTCTCTTTAAATGAGGGCTTTGGCAGAAGTTCTTTGCTCTATGCTCCAGTCAGGGCAGAGGGTACTGATGAGTTGTGAAAACCAAGGTTGATGAAATCTTGATACTATTTCTTGGGGTCATATTGGACTGTAGTTCAGAAGGGAACTGCTGGTGGAAAATGAAAGTTATCAGAGGGGAGCAAACCAACTCATTTTTCAGGCCCCATATATTGGAAGATGGAGAAGAATGTGGCATTTTCAAGAGAAAGCCATCTTTCACTAAGTGAGGGTGAAATTTGTTACATTAATGTTGTGGGGCCAATTTTTTGTCAAACGAGAAGATAGAAGTGTGGAAAGAAGAGATTTAGGATGAAGGACAGTTTATTAACAATAGAGTGGAGAAAAAGAAAGGATCCATAGGCACAAAAATATTTCTAACACTTTTTTTTATTGGAAGTAACCTACAGACTAAGAGGATGTACATTTACTGAGGAATGCTTGAACAAATTATAGCATGGTAATGTAATATGATATTATTATTCTGTAAGAAATGACAAAAGAAACAGTGCTGATGCAGAATCAAATGAGTAGAACCAGGAGAACATTTTTTTTTCAATAAAAAGCAAAACAATTTAGAAAGATTTAAGAATTCTGATCAATACAATGATTAAGCACAGTTCTAAGAGATAGATGATCCTACTTACATCCTAAAGGAGAGGTGATGGAGTTAGGGTGCAGAATATTTTTAGACATGGTCAATATGAGAAATTATTATTAATTATGCATATTTGTTACAAGGGTATTGTTTTCATTTTCTTTTTTTTTTCAGTGTGCAGGAGAGAAAATAAATTCTTATTAATTGAAAAAACAAACAAAAATAACATCAGGGTTCCAGAAGACAAAGTTAAGATAAAGGTTAGGGAGATAAGATAAAGACAAGATAAAGGTTAGGGAGAGGGAAATAAGAACTGGATAAGGATGAGAAAGTAGGGAGAAAAAATAAGGGGAAGGGTTTCCCTCAAGTTAGATAGCAGATATGAAGCATAGGGATTAGAAAAACTCAGGGTAAGAATTTTCTAGACCTAAAGCAAAGGCCTCATCAAAGGGCAGCTTGTAATATCTATTGTGCTACATTTAATTCCTCTAAATTATTTGGAAAATTTTTGTCTAATAGAGCTGAGCTGTAAGTAGGACACAAGCATTTGTATTACAGATCCAATTACAGGTTGGTGACTGCTTGTCATAGGATCTTAGATTTAGAGCTGTTGAACCCAGCTCCCTCATTTTATTTTATTTGCTTTTTGGAGGGCAATTGGGGTTGTGACTTACCCAAAGTCCCAAGGCTAGTTTTTGTGTTAAGTGTCTGAATCCAGATTTGAACTGAGGTCCTCCTGACTCCAGGGCTGTTGCTCTATTCACTGTGCCACCTAGCTGCCCCAACTCCCTCATTTTATAAAGGAGGCCTAGGGAATTTCAGTGACTTTTCTGAGGAAACTGAGGTAGTTAGTGGCAGACAGATAATTCAGTCCAATCCTTCTCATTCCAAATCCAGCTCTTGAAACAGAAGAAAATAGAAGTATAATAGCTATAAACATAGTTCTTAAGAGTTCTGCAGTTGGGTACAGCAACATTTTCAAAGCTGTTCTTTAGGGAGGCCTCATGGGTATTACTTTTCCTACTATTTACTTATAGCCACACTAACACAGGATCTAATTGAGAGCCATGTGACTTATGCCCAGATTATAGTATCTAAAATGTTAGAAATTAGAAAGCAAAAGGTCTTTAAAAAAAAAAGATTTCCAGTTTTTACAAATAGATTTAGTTCCACCTTCTTGTCTTAATTTTTATTTTCTTGGGTTAATATCAAAAGCAACTTGTGTTTCTAGAGTACACAGCAATAGTCAGAGGCAGGAAGTGGGTGGTAGGGAGAAACAAATCTGGGATTAAGAATTTTCCATGGATACTCTAGAATTGATTATAGTTAACTTCTGCCAAGAAATGTAGTTGACACTTTTAATTGCCTTCATCCTTTTTAAGAGTTTTTAAAAGGAAAAAAAAACCAAATTTTAACACTGTATAGATGCTTTAAAGTATGAGTTTTCAGCATCAAAATCTCATAAAAATTTATCAATTTTAATTTTTATTTAGCTGTTAAGGTCCAAAGTCCTTAGGAAGTGATCCCACAGAGATTTAAAATGAATAAAACATGTAAGTGAAGTTAGGTAATGACAACTCAAGCAGGTGAATACCTCCTTAAATTTAAGTGATTATTGAATAATTGTATGAATTCTTCCCCTATCCACTTTAAAAACAAATTGCTTTTAGTGACCTAGAAGAAGTAATTTATTCCATATGGGTGAGTGCTTTATATTCTGCTTTTATCCTTATTATTAGCTCAACATAGTGAAACAAAATGGATAATTATATTTGTAACTCTTCTAGTTTGAGCACAAACTTAGGTCCAGAAATTAAAAATAAATGGAATGAATATAATGACACAAATGAGACAATACTTGTCTTTGCTATTTTGTCTGTCTCCTTTCTTGGCTTCTCATAGGATCATATAACTTAACGGTAGTTAATAGTATTAGATAATTGTTGTTTTGCAAATGAGAAAACTGAGGTCCCCAAAGGTTTAGTGACTTGCTTAAAGTTACACAGAGAGTAGGGGACAGAGCTAGTGGTCTAGCCAAGGTCTTTTGTATGCCAGATTAGCATTCTTTCCACTACACCAAGCTGATTAGGGTCATAGATACCTGCTGAGTTAGGGTGATGTCTACCCCAAGTATTTGAAGACTTCCTCTGGCAGAATGGGCAGGTGAGAACAAGCACTTAGAGAGCTTGGTTAGACATCAGAGACGCCAAGGTCATATTCACTACATACTGGGCTGTCTCTAGACGTCCTGATTTTGTCTTGTCACTGGACTTCCAGTGACTCTGGAAGAGAGATTGAAGCTAATGATTTTGCACAGCTCTGCCTCACTTAATCCAATTCACACGCAAGTTAACACCTCATGATGTCATTGATCCTCTTCAAAAATGAAGGATGAACAATAAGAACAATAGTTAGGAGGAATAATTAAAATTTAAAGCAGAGGTAGGAACCTGCAGCCTTGAGGCCACTTATCATCCCCTAGGTCCTCAAGTGCGGCCCTTTGAGTGAATCCAAAACAGAATAAATCTCCTTAAAAAAAGGATTTGTTCTATAAAACTTGGACTCTGTCAAAAGGTGACACCTAAGGACTTAGAAGGACACATGTGGCCTAGAGGTCACAGGCTCCCCACCCCTGTAATCTAAAGTCTCTCTTTTTAAAATTAAATTAATTTTCAATTAAAAATAAAACCCTAGGGGCGACTAGGTGGCGCAGTGAGTAAGAGCGCCGGCCTCGGAGTTGGGATGACCCGAGATGGAATCCGGCCTCAGAAAACGAGCACCCACACACAAATAATGACTGGCTGTGTAACCTTGAGCAAGTTACTTAACCCCAATTGCTTTAAAAAAAAAAAAAGAAAAAAAAGAAAAAAATAAACCCCTCACTTCTGGAAATTTAAATCTATCCAGTTGCTATCCAATCTTCAAAAACCATCTGAAGTCAAATCTGTGTAAGTTCCTATTTCTGCCATCTCTAGCCTATTCAAATCTCAGCCTATTCAAAACAACTGATCATCTCCCTCCCACTTCTCAGCCCATTCTTTTGCTAAGCTTTTCTCTTACTTTGAGGGCACCACCATCCTTCCAGCCAAGGTTCACAACTTCAGTGTCATTCTCAACTCCTCATTCACACTCATTCCACACATCTAATCAGTTGCCAAATCTCGTTTATTTCATCTTTATCTTTTTTGTATGGGTCCCACACAACATTGATTCTTTTATTTCTGTGACTGAATGAAAACTAATTCTTACAGAATGTACCATGTAAAATTATCACATGTATTTTATGGTTTAATGATTTTATATTTAGTTTCAATAATTATAGGTAGGATAAAATTTCATATTTTATAATATTATATAATGTAAATTTTAACTTGTAGCTTCTGGGGGACAATGTAAATGTAGTCATTGTAAGCATCCTGGGGGACAAGATGCTTTTTTGTTGTTGTTGAAAGGGGTTCAGAGAACACAAAAAATGTTAGGGACCCCTGATCTAGTTTTAACTCAGTTGAAATGATCATATAAGATTGACCTAGGAACTACAGCAGTAAGAATCCTGGTATGATAGCTCTCTCCCACTTACAATTCCATTTAATTCAACAAATGTTTGTTATGGGACTGATATCAAAGGTCTCCAAGGCTATATAATACTTTATTTACATAGGGGTTTTAGCTGCCTTTTATACTTGTTCAGTTTAATTACTTAACTTGCTTGATAAACTCTGATAGAAAGTTAAAGAGTAAGAATGGAGAAAGCAATGGAAAACACACATCAAAGGGAAACGATACCCTAACATCTAGGATGTTTACATCATGGATGTAAATATTTCCTAAGAAGCTCCAACTCTAGAGCTATATATGGGAAGGGTGTAGGGATAAGGAAGCCCCTTCACCTTTAATTCACATGAACCAAAGGAATATTTCCCAAGACTTTTGCTTGTAGTTAAAAGTTGAACATTTAACATCTTTGGGTCTGAGTATTAGTTTCATATGATACCTTCACTTCATATCTCCAAATAGCTCTGAAACCTTTCAGCCTACCAGCACTTGGCTGGGGAATAGCAGGCTAAAAGAGTTCTCTGAGCAAAGGTGCAAGACATAAAATAAATCCACATAAATCCCTGGCTTTTTAGAAAGATAAATTCCATTAAAAATAACAAAAAATACATAAAATTCTTGGTAATCTATGTGTCAAGACTCACATTTGAAACCGTATGAATAAAACTATAACACACTCTTTACATAAAGACAAATCAAAATAATTTGAGAAATGTTACTTGATCATGGTCAGCCCAAGCCAACATAATAAAACTGACAATACTATTTAATTTGCTTACTCAGTTTATATTTATGCAGTTTATAGTTAAACAGTTTATAATTATATTATATAATTATAGTGTAGTTATATAACTATATATATAAAACAATATGTTACTATAGTATAAACAGCTTATAGTTAGAAACAATAATAAAATTCATCTGTAGGAACAAAAGGTCAAAATCTCAAGGGAAAAATAAAATAAAATGGCAAGGGGGCTAGTAGATTCAGATCTTAAACTATACTACAGGGCAGCAATTATCAGAACAATCTGGTACAACCAAGTACAAGAAGTAGAATGATCAGTAGAGTAGATTACTAACACAATATACAGCAACAAATGAGCACAATAGTTTAGTGTTTGATAAACACAAAGATCCCAGATATTGAGGATATTTCAATATAGCATAAAATTGCTGTGTAAACTGGAAAGCATTCTGGAAGAAATGAGTTATAGACCAGCATCTCATAGGATATGCCAAGATGATCTTTATATAGGTGTATGACTTAGACAAAAGTCTTAAACATGGTATCATAAAAAAATTTTGAGGGGCAATGTAGAAATTGTTTTTCAGATCTCTGAGTAGGGGAAGAGTTTATGACCAGACAAGGAACTGAAAGGGTCACAGAAGGCAAAAGGGATAATTTTGATTACCTAAAATTAAAGAGTTTTTACTCAAATAAAACCAATGCAGCTAAAATGATAAAAAAAAAAAGTATGTGGGGAAACATACTTATATTTTGTTGTCTTATGCATCTCCTCCTCTGTCTCTTCACACCCCTCTTCCTCTTAGCACTCAGTTTTTTTACTGTCTCTAGCTTCCCATTGCCATCCCCCACCTGAGCTGACTTTCCACATGCAGGGCTTTGAGTGTTCCTAACTTCTTTTCTGCCTCACTCCTAGCCCAATCATCCTTACTGTACACCTTGCCAAAATAGCAGACAATGTCGGCATCTGGCAATAAAAAGTGCATCAGACTTCTACCTAAGAAGGCTTTTAGAGCAGTAAGTCTCTGTATAAAGGTCTAATTTCTAAGATATATAGGGGAACTAATTTATATTTATAAGAATTAGAACCATTCTCCAATTGATAAATGATCAAAGGATATAGTTTTCAGTATCAGTAGCATATTACAAAAAAATACTCAAAATCACTAATAATTAGAGAAATGTAAATTAAGGCAACTAAACTTCCATATCACATACATCATATTGGCAAAAATGACCAGAAAGGAAAATGACAAATGCTGGAGGTGCTATGAGAAAATAAGGATATTAATGAATTTTTGATGGGGTTGTTATCTGGAAAGTAATTTGGCTAGGCCCAAGATGAAAAATTTGGCAACAGTATTAAGTGTCTGAATGTGCAGTGGCCAAAAATGAATTAAAAATCAAACCCATAATGAATCCAAGGTGTGTCTGGCAGTTTGCCAGTGTTGCACACAACTTTACTGCAGTGTTGGTTCTGAACAGAAAGCATGCACACTTTGCACTGTGCATGCCCTTGGGCCATGGGATAGTACTTTAATGATTGAATTCTTCAGCTTTTAGCAATATGATGGGCTGCTAAGTCTGAACTAAGTGGCCTCAAAATCATCAAATTGTACCAATGCTATTCTTCAGTTATTTGGATTTTGTGTGTTCATTCTGTACCAGATTTCACTGAATAAGTCCTCAGGGAAGAGGAATGCCATGTATATGTCAGAATGTGTTGTGTGATGGGGAAGACTATGACCTACCCTTTATAAGCAGCAAATCACATCTAAGTAAGAATGGTCAAGACAGACCTTGAAATCATCTAGTAGAGGAAGTAAATGGAATCTTTTGGTCTGAGGAATAGTAGCTTGTCTTTATCAACAGTGGTTGTTTGGAATGTAGGGGTGTGGTTAGGGTTAGAATAGTTCTTCCCCATAGCCCTTGAGTGAATCTCTACTTTAGAGAAATTCCAAAGGAGGAGGATTCTGAACCAAACCTATAGAGCTGATTGTAACCCAGATTGATCCCAGGACTACTTTATTTCCTAGGAGGTCACTTAGAGTAGGAACTGCCAAGACCTGGACCTGGGTGATTGTATGTGGGCTTCAGGCACTTACAACAATGCCTGGAATGTAGTAGACACTAGATAAATGCTTCTTCCCTTCCGTTATGCTCTTCATGTGTATAGGTGAGGTAGGAAATTCTGTGACTGTGTGGCACTGGTGGCATTCTTACTGGGCTATAGAAGGTGACATAGCTTTGTTGAGGTGAACTTAGTATGGCCCTATTGTGATATGATAGCAAAGTTATTGACGTAGGCAGGGGCTAGTGGCAGCACTAGACACTCAACAGTGAGTTCAGTTGTTTCCTGCACTAACTATTCTCAGGCCATAAGCTTTTGTTCTGTAAGAGAGGAAGAGAGAAATTTAGTCTTGGGTTTGGAGCCAGGTGTTCTGGGTTCTATTCATATTTCTTTGGCTAATTCTCTTTAGTCAAGTAATAAATTATCTGACTCATTTTCCTATTGTAGGAAATGGGGATACCTACCTATATCCCAGGATTATTCTTAGGATCAAATGACATACTAGATGTGAAAATGTTTTAAAAATTTGGAAGAACGTAAAATTCTTTTAGAAGAAGTCTGGTATGCTGGATAAAATGCCTGGGTTTGGAAGAACTGGATTGAAGTTCTGCTTTTGGCACTAGCTGTGTGACCCCAGGCAAGTTGTTTAACTTCTGTGTATCTCCAAGGGACTCTTTAGGACTTAACCACTAAATCATAGATGGGTTGTTATCTATATTGGTAGGGAGAATTCTTATACTGGTAGTATTACTCAGGTATATCAGTAAATTATTACTGTTACATCTTTGGTTTTGTGAGACCCTGAACCCATATTTGACTCCATTTAGTATGTATATCACTGTGTAGTGAATGAGCTAGAGTTAAGAGTTTTGAGGGCTTAGAGTGTGTGTAAATAGCAATTGTCTTTGTTGTGGACAGAAACTCTGAGGGTCTTCCCCTCCCCAATTGATTCTTTGTGAAGGCAAAGTAGACCGTATTTTAGCTCAATTCTTACTTGACCTTTAACTACTGAATGGGTGTTGCTTCAGACAAATTGATACCTGGGAAAGACCTTAGCTTCAAAAGGCCAAAGTCTCCCATTGCATCTGGGCCCATCACCAGTCTTCCTGACCTATGTCTTGCCACTAACTCTGATGACTTTAGAGGAGAGAATGCTGCTGATGACTTTGTACAGCTCTGCCTCACTTAAATTCAATTCACTCGCAAATCAAGACATCATCCTCCATTAGGATATTAGGATTAGGATATTAATCATTGGTCCTCTTCAGGAACAAAGGATGAACAACTAGTGAGTGAGTTGGAATTAAGAGTATAACTTGGATATTTTCAAACACTTTCAAGATTGCTTTGATAGAAGAGACAAAGTGTCTTTGAGACTTTGAGAGACAAAAAGCCCCTTCACTGGGCTTAGAACCCCCTTCCCCCACCAGAGGATTCTAGAGCCAAGGATGGATCTGGGATTAGAGGCATCACATCACATCACATTGCAGGTGGCTTGCAAAGTTGCTCTACAAATTAATAGGTATTCAATAAAAGTTGTTGACTGACTGACCTTGTCTTCGGGAGGTTGGCTCCCTGCCGGACCTCCAGATGGTGACCCCATTCTTCACTGTAGTTATACTGAATTCTCTCTTCCTTTTACCAAGGGCCTGCCAAAGGGCTCTAGAACACCTCTATAACGCTGTACTCAATGATAATAATGGCTTTATTTCATATAGTGCTTTATGTCTACAAAGCTCTCATTTTCATTAGTAAAACACATACAGTCTTGCTGTATGATTCTTTGGGGGTGGGGGATGAATCTCTGATTTCATTGTGTGTTGTGCAAACTCTACCAAGTTGTTCAACAATTTATATGCTTAATACAGTTGTCTGGAAGCTCTAAGAGGTCAAGTAATCGGCCCAGGATCATACAGTCAGTATGTTGGAGGCAGGGCTTGGACACAAGTCTTCTTGACTCCTAGGCTGTCTTTCTATCCACTGTGCCTTGCTTCCTATTACCATAATTATTGCACGGTGAAATTATTACATAAGAATAAATGAGGTTTCTTTAAAATAATAACTACCAATTATGATTATTATTGTTGTTGTTCAGTTGTGTCTAACTCTTCATGACCCATAGCATTACAGTACTGTCCATGGGATTTTCTTGAGAAAATATTGGGGTGGTTTGCCATTTCCTTTTTTTTTTTTTGCTTTTTGGAGAGGAGAAGGGAGGGCAGTTGGGGTTAAGTGACTTGCCCAAGTTCACATGGCTAGTGAGTGTAAAGTGTCTGAAATCAGATTTGAACTCAGGTCCTCTTGACTCTAGGGCCAGTGCTCTATTCACTGGGCCACCAGCTGCCCCAGTTTGCCATTTCTTTCTCCAGTGGATTAAGGCAAACTGAAGTTAAGTTCTTGCCCAGTGTCACACAGCTAGTAAGTGTCAGAGGCTGGGTTTGAACTCAGGTCTTCCAGATTCCAGGCTCAGTGCTCTATTCACTGGGCTCTTATTATGATTATATAGGAAGGCCAAAGATTATTTTGTTTGCTATGCCTTTTTTCCTTTGCAGGATAGTGAATTCCTCTTTGAAAAGAAGTTTTTCTTTATCCCCCTTGGTACTAGCCCCTTACCTCTGTTGATTATATCCAATTAATCTTGTACATACATTATTTATACAGCTATCATGTTTATTTCCAAGATTAGGGTATGAGCTCTTTGTGAGTAGAGACTGTTTGCCTTCCTTATTATTCCCGGCACCTATAGAGGTTTAGTAAATGCTTATTCACTCACTGAGTGATTTTTAGATAGTCTTAGCTTTATATTAAGGGACCCCATCTAGTACATTGGGATCTATTGACACATCTAAAAGCCTTCTTAGATAGAAGTCTAAACCACTTTTCATTGCCAGATGCTGCCATTGTCCACTGTTTTGGCAAGGTGTCCAGTAAGGACTATTGGACTTGGGGTGAGGCAGAAAAGAGGTCAGGAACACTCAGAGCCCTGCCTAGGGAAGGTCAGCTCAGGTGGGGTGTGGTAATGGGAAGCTAGAGATAGCAAGAAAACAGAGTGCTAAGAGGAAGGGAGAATGTGAAGGGACAGAGGAGGAGATGCCTAAGCAACCAATGCCTATTTCACAATCTTGAAATTGAGGACAACTCCCCTTAGCTTCCCTAAAGAACCTGCTTTCCCTAGGCCTCCTTTGCTAGCGAACAAATGAGTATAAATGCAGTTGGAAAGAACACTGGACTTGGCTTTGAACTGAGTTCAAACTCTCATCACTTACTAGGTATTTGATATAAAACCATAACAACCTCTCTATGCCTCATTTTTTTAAAAATCTGAAAAATGGGGATAACAATACATGTGGTACCTACCTCACAGGGTGATTGTGAGGGCTAAATAAGATTATGAATATGAAGTGCTTTTTAAATCTTTAACGGTTCTGGAAATATGAGCTGTTTGCTATTTCTTGTAGGAGTATAGGGGGATAGACAGAAATTAGAGAGACAAATTGGCCAGAGATGCCAAAATCAACATCTAAAGTTCACTTAGAAGTACCCTTTGGCTCCCAGAATGGAGCTACTCTTTAGTTAGAAAGCAACCTTAATTTGTTCATTGCAGAGGTTGTGGACTTTTCCACATAAATTATAATGTAGCTTTAGGGAGGGTGAAAAAAAGGTTGTTGCAAAATCTTTGGGGAAGATAATTCAGAAGGTAGATAGGTAGGGAAATAGAGTCCTTAAGAGAAGTCTCTCTTCTGAGACCACTTCAGTTTTTAGCACAGGATAGCTCTGGAAAGTCTTATTAGCATGACAGAAAAGCTCAAACTAAAATTAATGTTAAAAAAATATAGCAGTAGGAGGCTTGCAGACTTTTCTGTCAGATTATAAGCAACAAAACCAGTATGTAGGTGAAAACAAAACTTTTTCTTGTTATATTTCCTTTTCTTTTTGACTTATGCATAGCCTTCATCTAATTAAGACTCCAGGGAAGGGCACAAGTAATTCTATCCCTCAATAGTCTTATCTGCCTCATTGCAAACTATTTTGCATTAACAAAGGCATTTTTCCAAATGGAAAAAGGGAGATATAGAATGGTTCTCCCTTCCCCCAGTCTTTTTTGTTCTGTGGAGAATTTGTTCATTTTACATTATTGAATTTTATGGTGCTCTAAATACCTGTGTCTCATCTGGGCTCCCAAATTGCAAACACCAATGGACTTAACATTGACATGATTTCATGGGCTTTTTTTTTTTTTTTGTAGGGGGGAAGACAGGACAATTGGGGTTAAGTGACTTGCCCAAGATCACAGATTTGAACTCAGGACCTCCTGACTCCAGAGCTGATGCTCTATTCACTGCACTACCTAGCCACCCCCTAAAATCTTTTTAGGTGATGAAATTTTTTGGCCAGGACAATGCATGAAGCAATAAAGAAAAAATGACTTTCAGTCCAATATGGCTTCTTCCTGCTTCTTCTGTGATACAGAGCATTAGGAAAGGGAGCTGAGGGTGCTAAGAATCACAATTTAGGAACTCAAAATATGAAATCCTGTCCAATGACCAATGAGTGGATATATCATTGGAGGAGCTGAATCACATCAATCTTGACATTCTTGTATAAGCAAAATGAAAAGAAAGGAGGAAGTTGCAGCTAAGTGGAAGAATAATTCATAGGTACTCCTTGGAAAAGGAAAGAAACACACTGTTATGATTCCCCAAAGCTACTAGAAATATTATTTATCGGAAACTTGGTTATCATTTACTGCACTATTGATGATAAGTCTGCCAAATGACCACCTTGAAAATAATTACAGCTTAGACACTAAAATCAATTATTGAGGACAAAGGGGTAGAGAAATCCTATGAAAATCTTGATGAGACTTTGCAGATCAAATCAACATAAACTCTGATACTTAGTGACATCAATTTAAAGGTAGGAATAGTTGAGGATGAGGAAAAATATGTGGGAAAGTACAGTTCAAAGTAAGAAATGAAAAAGGCCAAAGATGTGTAGATTATACAGAAGCCTCACATCTTTATAACATGAATACTTTTCTCAAAGAAAAAAATATTTGATGCTGAAAATGATGAGTGCCAAATAAGAAATACAAAGAATAAAATCAACCGTATTTTGACATGAAAAGACTTATTTTGGACATGGGAGCTAGCCCTAGACAGCAGTTAGGTGGTACAGTGAGTAGACTGCTGTGTCTGGAGTCAGGAAGACCCAAGTTTAAATCCAGTTTCAGACACTTATTATCTGTGTGATTCTGGGCAAGTCACTTTATCTCTATTTGCCTCAGTTTCCTGTACTGTAAAATGGCAATAGTAATACCACCAACTTCCCAGGGTTGTTGTGAGGATGAAATGGGATAGTATTTGTAAAGCATTTAGCAGAGTGCCCTGGTGCATTAATGATTATTTATTCCCTTCCCTTTATTCCCTTTTTCTGACTCAGCTCTCTCTGCAGTCAGACTGTGGACTCGCCAGAGCTAAGATTAGAATTTATAATAAATAGGAAGAAAGAATAATAATGAGAAAAGATATGGTATTCAATTGAAAAGATTTCAACAAGAATTAGTTGAAAAACTATTGAATTCCTTAAAAAGAGAAGTAGACAATATAAACATCAACATCAACACTGACTCTACTAATTTCATCCAGAAGTAAAACCAATGTAAATTAATTGCTAAAACAAGGAGATCAAGAGACTCAATAATATGCCCTGGTCTAAAAAATAGTTCATTTCCTTGATGAGTGGAGATAAGCAGTTGTGAAAGGCAATACCAGGTTAGAATAGTAACTCATTTGTAAAATCTTACAAAGAAGAATGACAGACAATTATGAGCAGTATCTTCTCATATAGCAGAGAGAAAGCTTGGCAAGATATTTAACTAAGCAAATCCATACCAATGGCATTCAAAACCCATAAACAGCAGAAAAATGGAAAAAATTATTACCGTACATTATTTTCACCCTCAGGGATAATGGAACCAACACAACTGGACACCAACATCACAGTGCCTGAAGTATTTACAGAGGAAGTAGTAATCATACTAAAGAAAGCAAAGTGGGGGCGGGGCGGAAAGAGGGAACAGCCAGATTGAATCAAGTATAAATAGAAGAGATTAATGCTGGAAGCAGTAAAAGCAGATCAGTTTATAAGGTAGCTAAAGGGAGGGATGATACCAAAGACTTAGGGGAAAAAAATCTCAGACCTTACTGATTTTGAAAAAGACCACTAAGAAAACATCACCTGACCATTGACCCACAGGCCTACTCTCCCTTCTATCTAAAACATAGGCTCATCAATCTATCAAACAAGAAGCAGTTCTCAAACACCTACTATGTGCCAAGCATTGTGCTTGGAATAGTGCTCCAGAAATACAAAAAGGGGCCAGAGACAGTCCCTGCCCTCAAGGAGCTTACAATCTAATGGCGGAGGTAACATAAAAACAAATACAGGCATAACTTCTTTCATTGAGCTTTGCAGATACAGTGACTTTTTTTTTTTTTGCAAATTGATAGTTTGTAGCAACTGTGCATCAAGCAAATCTGTCAGTTGCCATTTTTCTGATACCGTGTGCTTACATCCTGTCTCTGTGTCACCTTTTGGTAATTCTTATAATATTTCAAGCTTTTTAATTAATATGTTACTATTGTGATTATCTTTGGGGCAGCGCAAATCATGCCCATGTAAGACTGTGAACTTAATTGATATTGGTATGTTCTGACTGCTCCACTGATCTGCTTTTCTCTGTCATTCTCTTTCTCCTTAGGCCTCACTGTTCCTTGAAACAGAACAATATTGAAATTAGGCCAATTAATAATCCTATAATGGCCCCTATGTGTTCAAGTGAAAGGAAGAGTTGATTGATGTGGTCAACTTTTTTGTTATCTTCTTTTAAGAAATTCTTGCAGCCTTCCCAATATTCAGCTGATGAGTCAGAAACCATCAACATCAAGACCCTCCACCAGCAAAAAGATTATGACTCACAGAAGGCTCAGATGATAGCATTTCTTAGCAATAAAGTATTTTTAAATGAAGGTAGGTACATTGCTTTTTTAAAAGACATACTACAATTGTACACTTAACAGACTACATCATGGTATAAATATAATTTTTATATTTACTGGGAAGCCAAAAAATTTTTATATTTACTGGGAAGCCACTCACTTCATTGAGATAAGTGCTTTTTCTCAATGGTCTGGAATTGAATCCACAATATCTTCAAGGTATGCCAGTATATACAAATCAAGGTATTTACAGGGTTCATGTTAAATAATTAAAAGAAAGAAAGCACTGAAATTAAGAGGGTTTGAAAAATGCTTCCTGTAGAAGGTAGGATTTTGCTGTTGTTCAGTCCTGTCAGACTCTTCATAACCCCATTTGAGGTTTTCTTGGCAGATACTGGAGTGGTTTGCTATTTCTTTCTCCAGCTCATTTTATAGATGAGGAACTGAGGCAAATGGGAGTAAGTGACTTGCCTGAGGTCATCCAGCTTTTAAGTGTCTGAGGCTGAATTTGAACTGAGGTCTTCCTGACTCCAGGCTTGGTGCTCCATCCACTGTGCCACCTACCTGCCATTAGCTGGGACTTAATGGAAGCCAGGAAAACCAGAGATGAAAGAGAGTGTTCTAGGGAAGGAGAACAGCCAGAGAAAATACCTAAGTTTAGAGATGGAGTGTTTTGTTTGTAGAATGGTCAGGAGGCCAGTGTCATTGGATTAAAGAGTACTTGTTGGGGAGTGAGGTGTAAAATGATTGGAAAGGTAGAAGGGGGCTAGGTTCCGAAGGGTTTTGAATGCCAAACAGAATATTTTGTATTTGCTCCTGGAGGCAATAAGAAGCAATTAGAGTTTTTTGGTGTAAAAGTTGTAAAACAGGAGATGTAGACTCCCTAAGAGCAGTTGCCACCATGATGAAGGAGGTCCAGGGCAGAGGCCATATTTGGAAGGATTCTCTGTGGCTGCTCCAGATGCTTCTATTTGTAAATGACATGTTGCTTGTGTCAAGCCCTAGGACATTGCATTGTCTTCTAAAAGAGATCAGTGGTGATTCAAAGGAGGTTGGTTGTTGTTGTTCATCCTTCATTCTCTAAGAGGACCAATCATATGACATCTTGACTTGGCAGTGAATTTGATTTAAGTGAGGCAGAACTGAGCAAAGTCATCAGGAGGTTGGCCTATTCATCCAAAAGGAAAGACTAACTGGATAAAGATTGTTGCTCAGATTTCGGCATGCATCTGAATGAATACCCTAAATAGCTTTCTAACAGTATCTAAATTTGGAAGAGACAATACAGATGGACAATGAACAAGGCCCAGAAGCATTTTTACCAACTCCAAATTTCTCATAATTACAAAGACCTATCTTTTCGGTACAAACGTTTTACCATTATTGCTGTATGGCAGTGAGACCTAGACCACCATTACCTCTGGAGATTTAACCATGAGCAACACACTGAGGTTAATGGAAAGGTGAACAGTAGGCAGCAACATGTATAATTAGTAGGAAATGTATTGAATTTTGTTGCATGTTTTGTGATGGGGACAGTGTGGGCAAGAGTGGTTAGGACTTTCATCCATTTGGGATCTCTGAAGAACTATGAAGAAGAATAGGAGTAAACAATACCATCAAAGAATTATATATCCAAAAAAAGAGGGGAAAATCTTTTATTAAGTACCTACTATGTGCTAGGCACAGTGCTAAGTAAGCACTTTAAAAATATTCATTTTTGAGCCTTACAACAATCCTAAGAAGTAGGTGCTATTATTATCCTCATTTTAAAGATGAGGAAACTGAGGCCCAGAGCATTTAAGACTTGTCCAGGGTCACATAGCTAGTAAGTGTCTCAAGCCAGATTTGAACTCATGTCTTATTGACTTCAGGCCCCCCACTGCACAACCTAGCTGCAGTCTTCTCTTTCTATCTCTACCTCTCTTTGTTAAAATTGCAGATCCATTTAAGTATTTATTACAAAACAAAAGACTCCTTTTTTTTTTTTTTTTTTTTTTTTTTTTAGCAATTGGGATTAAGTACCTTGCTTGGGGTTACAAGGCTAGTTATTTATGTGAGGGTGCTAAGTCTGAGACCAGAACCTATCCTGGGTTGTCCTGACTGAAGGGCCGGTGCTCTTTTTCTTTTTTTTTTTTAAATAGCCACTTTATTATTATTATTATTTTTCTTTGCTTTTTGGAGGGCAATTGGGGTTAAGTGACTTGCCCAAGGTCACACAGCTAGTTTTTGTGTTAAGTGTCTGAGGCTTGATTTGAACTTAGGTCCTCCTGACTCCAGGGCTGGTACTCTATTCACTGCACCACCTAGCCGACCCAAACAAAAGACTCCTTACCTTCGCAGCTACCTTCAAGGAGCTTGGAGCTCTTTCTGTGACTACAGCCTCAGCAATGACCCTCTGCTTGCATTCTCAACCCCTCTGTATGGCTATTAACACATTCCCTAGATCAGTCTTTCTGACAATAGCATGAACTAATTTCCTATAGGAGTGAGGTTGTATATGGGGACAAACTATACACAGGTAAGTCATTACAGAGATATATACACAGACCAATTTGGAAGATGTCTTCCTTAGTGACCTCTGTTCTGGATATTCAGTCACATGAATTCATCCAGATTCATCCACCCTAGATTAATTGATTTCTTCTTTCTAGACCTATCTAAAGAGTTTGTGTATGTATATGTATGTATGTATATATGCATGTATGTATGTATATGTGTATGTAAGTATATATGTATTTTAAAGTTATACCCAGCTTCTATTTACTGATGCTTCTAATTCACCCTAAATAAGTAGTCATAGGAATGTAGATTTTTAAATCTTCCCTGCCCCTAGGTTAAGTGCACCTGGAACCTGTGGTGGGAGCCTTGTTTTTCAGGACTGCCCATACCTTGGTGCTTTGTGACTGGGCAGTGGGTCAGGAGGGTTGTTACATTCTCTCACCTAGGAGAAAGCTATATAATCTCTGATGTGAGACTTTGTTTTGGGGCTCACTTTGAGAAGTGTTGTGTGATTTGACCAGATGAGACTCTGGGCAGCTGCTGAGAGCCCCCAGGCTTTGAAAAACTTAGATGTTGATGCTTCCCTCTCTGGTAACTGACTAGGTATGGATGTAATGGTCAAGACAGTTGGAGGCCTGTCTCCTTGATATGTTTTTCTGTTTTCTTGTAACTTCTGTCTGTATACTCTGAAGTTCAGGGTGCTGACTTTTTCCCCTGAACAAGGTAAATGATAAATTTGATTGATTAAAACAAGATTGTTAACCCATTTTGAGTTGCTTTCCTTTAGAAAAACAGATCTGAGAACCTGTGTTGGCAGCCACCCTGGGGATGCTGGGGTGCTTACTGCAGCACACCTTTGTCTTGGTGTGAGCTACATAGTTCACCCAGCCCCAATCTCTTGTGTTCACTCATTTCCTGCAGAACTCTTGCCATTCGTTCCTTTTTTTCTATTCTCTCTTCATCTCCACAGTAAACTATTGTTTACCTCCCATCTGGAGGCCTGGGGGATGCTTTTCATTTATTATTGAGATGGAACCCTAACCATTAAGGATCTTCTATTTAGCTATTATCTCTCAATTCTTACACAGAATTCCAATAACTTATTTATGCAAAATAGTAATTTAGCATAGATATAATAAAGAAAACAGCCTGGTTATCCCAAAGCAATGGCAAATACTGCCATCTGCAATAGAGAATTTTCCTTCAAAGTGATTAATTGAAGAAGTGTCAGCCTCAGGGATACTAGAGTGACCAAGATTGGAGCTTCCCACCTGCATTCCACATTTCTATAGCACTTAAAAGGTCTGCAAGTAAGGATAATAACCTGACATTGAAGAGTTTACCCATAAAGGGAGTTAGGATTGCTCTGGAGACCCCAAAATACCAACATGCTGAGTCCTGCTGAATGAATTCGACTCAAGTCTTTTCTCAGCCAAAGAAAAGTAAAATTTATTAAAAGTTCACTTGTATTGGACAGAGTAAGTCTGTGCCAGGTAATTCTATGGCGCTCTCTGACACGTGGAGGGAAGATGGGGTCTTATATTCAAAAAGCTGTGGGAGGAATCTAGGGGTGGTCTAGAGGAGGAGTTTGGGGAAGGTCTTCAGAAGTCAGATGAGGTCAATGAGTGAGTGATTAAGGGTGGAAGTTGCTGGAAGCTACCTGGAGCGGAGACTGACAATGGTGGTCTAGGCCAGTTCAAGGGTGGATTGATATTTTGATAGGCTCAAAGGTGGGAAGTTTAGTAACAGAGGTCTGGGCCACTCACAATATAAAGCTTATGGCCTCATGCAAATGCCTCATCAAATGGGATGATTTAATCAGAGTTCAAGGCGGGGGTTCCCAGAGCCTACACCTCATCATTATTATTGTAAAGTTTGTGAACATAAAACAAATCTAAATATGTGAACTTCTCACAGGGTGGGTAATGCATTGCTTATATTATACTCATTTGAGCCTCAGAAAAATAATCTGTGAGCTTATTTTCTCTTCATTTTACAATTGAGAAAAGTGACATGCTCAGGATCACACTGCTAGTAAATATTAGGATCAGAGTAGGAGCCAAGCTCTTCTGACTCCCAAGTCCAGTGCTCTTTCCACTATACTATGCAAAAATGACAACATACATAAAGCCACAAGGCTAAGCTATCCATCAGAGCCACTTACTATCTGTAAGACTCCATTTGCTACTACTTTGACTGTGCTGTGGGGTAGGAGAGCTACTTCTATACTTTAAAAAGAGTGTGTGTGTGTGTGTGTGTGTGTGTGTGTGTGTGTGTGTGTGTGGTGGTGAGAGAGATATGCATATATATCTTATTTTATCTATGATTATTTTTTGGAAGTAGTATAATACCAGAGACTGCCCTTTTAAAAATTTCTGAAGCATGGTTATGCTTATGCTTTAGAAGTGATTATGCAGGATGCTACCTATAGTAGATTAACCAATAATAGATCAGAAATGAGTAATTATTCTCCTTCAGACTATATCAGATTATAATTTCCTCTTGCTTGCAATCAGTTCCTAACTTGCTTTCCTGGAAAGGTGTTTTGCCTGTCAAAGTAAACATCAGTGGTTAGTTTCCCATTAAAAAAAAAGGCAGCTTTAGCCTATTATTATCTACTTTTGTTAGGACTATCAATGGGCTTCCCTACTACTGACAGACAGCAACAAAATAGGGAGTTCTTTTTCTGCTTTACTTATGAAATAGGATGCGACCTGTGTGTTATTTTAGGGCAGGTAAATACAAAGGGTCAGAGAGGAAGTGGAGGAGGAAATCAGGGAGATAAAGATGACTAAGAATGGTAGTTAATAAAATGTATAAAAGTAAATTTGAATGTGTATGAACTCTCACAGGAGTGGATGATAGGGGAATTGGCTACTGAATTTCTTTTCCAGCCAGAGATCTGTCTCCATTCTATCTTTCTGACAGGTAGCCAGAAAGAACAGAAATGGTAGACTGGAAACAAAAATCAAGGTAGGCTTGGGAGATTGGGTTAGACAAGCTTATTTTATCAGCTAGAACTAATATTCTGTTTACTTAGCCCATTTATAGGATTCCAGTTGTCTCCTGACCAAAGAAGAAAAAGATAATGGAGGAAGGATTTCAAGTCCACTAAGAGGATTCTTCCCCTGCCCTCAACCCTCACTTTACCCAAACTCTCATTCCTGATTATTTATCTTGACTTCCTTTAGTGTTTTTTCTGGTTTGTGTCATGAAGAAATACCTTTGGACCCAAAGGTCCAGGAAGGGTAGGCTTGGTGGCACTGGGAGCATGCAATGGTAATGTAGCCAATCACCCATTTCTATTCACTTTCTTTACTGATGAGGGTATGGGCTCTGGGAGCCCCCTCGAGCTCTTCTTGAGTCCTTGAGGTACAGGCGCTGGGAACCTCCCCTGGACTCTTGATTAAATAGTCTCATTGGATGAGGCATTTGCATGAGGCAATAATCCTTACATTGTGGCTGGGGCCCAGACCCAGTTACTAGTTACTAACTGCTAGCTACTAGCCTAGTTACTAGCCTACCCCTCCATTGTTCATCTGCTTCCCACCCTTGAGCCTATCAAAATATCAATCCACCCTTGAACTGGCCTAGCCAACCATTGTCTGTAGCCTCCAGCTACCTCCCACCCTTAATCACTCATTGACCTTATTAACTCCTCCTGAAGACCCTCCCCAAACTCCTTCTCTAGACTACCCCTGGATTCCTCCCACAACTTCTGTATATAAGACCTCATCTCACACCGTGTAGTGGGAGAGTGCCATAGAATGCCATAGAATACCATAGAATAGTGAGGGCGCCATAGAATAGTGAGAGCGCCAAAGAATAGTGAGGGCGCCATAGAATGACCTAGCACAGACTTATTCTGTGTCTAATGCAAGCGAACTTTAAATAAATTTCACTTTTCTTTGGCTGAGAAGACTTGAGTCAAATTCATTCGGCAGGACCCAGCGTGTTGGTATTTTGGGGTCTCCAGAGCAACTCTAACCCTCTTAATGGTAACCTCTTCATTTTTATGGTTCCCTGAATGGGAAGAGCCCATATCTCATCATTTACTGCTTTGTCCTTGAAATTCCTTTTACTACTTTCTCTGTGTGTTTCCTTATCACAGTCTTACTTTTTTCTCTTAGCCCTCAAAGTCTCACTAGGAGCTTTGTAACATGTGTTACTGAAATCCTGGTATACTATGACTGTGATATTTCCCTGATCTAGTAACCTTATTTAAAAAAAAGGAAAAGAAATTATTCTAGTATAATGACTATTCCCCTGCATATTAGTGAAGTAGTTCATAGATATCACTGCTTCTCTTTCTAAGTGCTCATAAACCATCCCTTTAATAATACCTCCTCTTATTTTGACAGTTCGGTCGTTTGTGGGATTGCTCATCTTCCATTTTCAAAAACTGGGGCAACCTTTACCTATCATAGTCCTGTGGTACCCTTCTAGGTTCTTTAAAGATCACTCTGTCGGTGGTTAGTAATCACATTTGCCAATTCCCTGTCCCCCCTCCCTCTTTGGTTGTTTGCAATATGATTTTTCTGGGCCAGCTGACTTGAACTCATTAAGGCCATCTAGGAATTCTCTTTACTTAACCGTGGTGTCAAATCCCTCTTAGCCTTTTGCTTAGTGAAGTATTCTCCTTGAAATAGAAATAAGATAGTAATCAAGGTATTTCCATTTTCTCTCTCCACCCAAAGCAGTGAGTATACCCTATCTCGTCCTTCTTTTTGACCCTACATAATTAAAAAAATCAAACAACTTTTTGACTCTCTCTTATTTATTCATCACATGCATTTGGTTTCATATACATGTATCACCTCATCATATAGAACATTGTATAACTTCATGGGTTTCTTTATGTGTCCCCCTTTTCTTTCTCAGAATAATTTTAATTGAACATAAGAATTTTAAAAAATGATGTAAATTAAGTTAAAATTTTTTATTTAATGAAATTAACTTAATTAAATTTAAAAGTATCTAAATAAGGGATTTTACCTACCATTCCACTTATGCTGACTTCCCTTTTCAAGCTTCGAGTTCATATCTATCCTTTCTCTGAACTTTGAAATCCACTCCCCTAAAGGATAGGGCAAAGGTGAGACCCCTCCTGTTTTCAGACTTAAGATGGTGTGATTACTTTCTCTCAAGGTTCCTGCCATTTTATTTCAATTTTTTCTTTTCCTATCAGTTTCAAGATAGTAGTTTATTTTATTGCTTTGCATGCCTTCAGAATGATGAAATTGTTGGAAAGGCAAGTCAATAATTGATTGCCCCTGCTTGCATCACAGAGATCTCCAGCTGCTGTCTAAATAGTTGAAGTCCCTGAGCCCAAAGCATCCTACCTCTGTGCTGCTTTGTGATCTGTGCCATATTTTCTCTACTTGACCAGGTGGTCTGTAATATGTTCTGGCAACATTATAATGGAACTATCTTTTACCTTCTTAAACTTGGTGGGGGACTCAGAGGTCACTATATTCTATCCCTAGCAGAACTCTCTGAGATCCCAACTGTCCATTTGATCTTCACTAGAAGTTATGGGGAATTAACTCATAAAAAAGCACATTCCATTTTGAGACAGCTCTAATTATTTGAGGTTATCCTAATAATGAATGAAATCTACCATTCTGCCACTTTTAGCCCTCTCCTTCTCCCTCCCCCTTTCTCTAGTTCTACTCTCTGCAGCCAAGATAGATGAGCCTAATTAATTCTACATCCAAGTGAGAATCCTTCAGGTACTTGAAACCAACTATCAATCCCCTTGGGGCAGGCTGGTGGCACAGTGGGTAGAGCTCTGGGGTAGGAACCAGGAAGACAAATCTCCTTGAGTTCAAATCTGGCCTCAGATGCTTACTAGTGTCCGTTTGTTTGTTTCCCACTTAACCCTGTTTGCCTCAGTTCCTCATCTGTAAAATGAGCAAGAGAAGGAAATGGCAAACCACTCTAGCATCTTTGCCAAGAAAGCCCAAGAAAATGGGATCAGAGAGTTGGACAGGATTGAAATGTCTGAACAACAACAACAACAACAACAACAAAAATCAGTCGCCTTCTCTCTTTCTCCCACCCTCTTCCAACTTAAGTCCACTTTTCTCCAGGCAAAGCATCACTGTCCTCTTCAAATGATTCTTAACTGATGTTTGGTCTTGAGTACTCTTAACCTCCTGGTTCAACTTCTCTGGACATGATTCTAAAATGTGGTGCCCCAAATGGAACATAAACTCCAAATGAGATGTGGTCTAATCAGACCAGACCCCAGGTTGGGGTATTATGCTTCTATTAAGTGGCTTAAGATGCATTTATTTTATTACAATTTTTTTTTTACTTCTACATCATACCTATGTGGGATGAGCCAATAGATTTATTCATTGTTTTCCTCAGATTGATCCTATATTTTTTTTTATCATGAAACTAGGGAGAGATTATTTCAAGTACTTCAGTCTTTATCTGATGTTGGAATTGTATTGTGGTATATAGATTGTAGCAAATTAAAATGAAGAGTGGATGATATTCAGAGAACTCTCATGATTTATCACAGAGTAGTTCACATTTTTTTCTTTAAAGCCATATAGTGGAACATCACTAATCCTCAGCCACCCTGTCACTGGGAGCCACCTTCTGTCACTTCTTCCCTCTAGGAGCCAGGGATCACAGATAACATTTTTCCATATGTTGAGCAGAGATCATTCTGCTGTAGGAAGGATCACAGAATCTCAGAGATAGAAGGGACCTCAGAGGCCACGGAGTCCAACCTATACCTGAATAAGAATTCTCGCTATAATGTGTCTATCAAGAGGTCATCTAGCCTTTGCTTAAAGACCCCTAGTGAGAGGAAGTGCACCAGCTCTGAAGGCAGCCCCTTCCATTTTGGGATAGGTCTTACTTGGCAACTCACTTCACCTTTCTTGGCCTTAGTTTCTTTATGTGTAAATGGAGGGACTTGGATTCAATTCTCTCTTCAGTTTTAAGTTTAGTTTATCCTTTTTTAGTTTTATTCTCTGAAAATATTTCTAGGTCCTTTGCCTTTCGTTTGCTATTCCTGGATTCTTTACTAGTTAAGTATTCATTCTCAGTTCTATCTCCTTATAACTACCCTGGGGAAAAAAAAAAGTACAAATGTGAGCTACTGCCTAATTGGAGCCTGGGCCAGTGCTAATTTAGGTATTAGTTACTGGTGAAAAAAAAAGTGGTTTTACCACAAGATGTTAGAAATTACATTCAGTGGCAGAATATTCCTTATTATTACAATCACAGTCTTTTCTGGCTATGTTTAGCTGCTATTGGTAGAAAAACGAATTCAGATTTCGCTTTTGATAGAATTAGCCACATATATATATAAAACTTTTTTTTTAATCCGTATTATGAATGTAAGATAGACCAATGAACTCCTAGAAAATGAGTAGAGAGTCTGTCAGGTGTGTTTCTTCATGAGTCACTATGGAACATAGTTGAGTGCAATAAAATTGAGGTCAATTTTTAACTGAGCCCTTTCTCAAGCCACACTGCTCACAGTAATTGTGTTTCATCTCGTGACACACTACTTCAAATAAGGATATTCTATTTTGAGCAATGAATAATAGGAGATTTCTTTTGGGCAGGGGAGGGAGAGTGTATGTGCTTGGGTGGTGGCTAAGGGAAAGATTGAGATGAGCTAGTTCTACAAGGTGAGCAGCAGAGCCTGTGTGTAAGTGTCATTCCTGAATTAATGGTTATTTTAAGTCATTCAGTGAACAGGGAGTCTTCTACTCTGGCATAGGGTCTTGCTTGAGTTGGTGCTATTTCTTTCTTTCTTTTTTTTTTTTAAAGCAATTGGGGTTAAGTAACTTGCTCAAGGTTACACGGCTAGTCATTATTTATGTGTGGGTGCTCATTTTCTGAGGCCAGATTTGATCTCGGGTCATCCCAACTCTGAGGCCAGTGCTCTTCCTCATTGCGCCACCTAGCTGCCCCAAGTTGGTGCTATTTCTAAGGATGGTGAGGCGCTTATTTTTACTTCAGAGTAAATCACCTGGGCAGGCCCTGTATAGAATTGTGAAGTGGACAGAGTTTTATCTTTCTGTCACTGTCATGTCTTCCTCATTGTTTGGGTTTCTTTCTTTGGTCTGATTCCTTCATATTGCCCAAGTGGTGGTTACTTACTCACTAGGACCTGCTATTTCTGGTTAGCATCCCATGCCACCATGTCACACTGTCCTCCTTCCCCACCTCTACCCTCATCCCACAACTAAAATGAGCCTTAAATACTTGTATTATATAGATATAGGCAGCAAGGTAGTCCATAGAGTGATGGACTCTAGTCCATCAGGAAGTCAGGAAGACCTGAATTCAAATACTGCTTCTGACATTTACTAGCTGTGTGACCTTAGGCAAGTCACTTAACCTCTTTTGGCCTTAGTTTCCTTATCTGTGAAATGGGGATAATAATCATCAAGGTCTTATAAGGTTGTTTAGAGGATTGAAAGAGAGAACACATTTAAAGCACTTTGTAAAGGTTAAAGTACCATATACTTGTTATTATTATGAATATGATTATATATTAGTAAATAATATAATATACTAACATTATATTATATAATTTATAAACATACATTTATAACATTATGTTTTATAGTTTATATAATTATTATAATATATTCTGTTATATAATTAATATATTATTGCTATCATTATTATAATTATTGTTCTTGTGCCATTGCCTATGTTGTACAGCCTAATGTTCTCATTGTATAGCCAGTAGTTCTCAGCAGAGAACTCCAGACCAGGCAGCAAAGGAAGATAATGCCATGTCCAGTCAGCAGAGAGATCCACCTAATCTGCCAATACAAGACGACCTTGTTGATCACAATTATTACTTGCTTTCTTTAGATATTTACCTAAGTATGGATGACTATGCATATCTAAATTAAGTTTTCAGATGGAGATAAAAACCAAATGCTTTTCATAAGAGAGAGGGCAAGGACATAGATTAGAACTATAGGATATTGGAGTTTACAGGAGTCTCAGAGATCATATAAACTTCTTTTTTTTTTTTTTTTTGCTTTTTGGAGGGCAATTGGGTTAAGTGGAATGCCCAAAGTCATATGGCTAGTAAGTGCTTCAAGTGTCTGAGGCTGTATTTGAACTTGGGTCCTTCTGATTCCAGGGCCAGTGCTTTATTTACTGCGCCACCTAACTGCCCCCTAAATTTCTCATTTTACAGATGGACAAAATGGTCCCAACAGGATAAAGACTTTTTAATGAGGACAATGATATAATTACAATGCTAACTGAAATGTGGATTAATATTAGTCTTTGGCAAAGAACTCTCTCCTGTTGTCATTACATTAAAAAAAAAAAAACTTTAGTTTTCATATAAATATTTGCCATCATATAATTTTTTTTGGGGGGGGGGGAGTACTGCTGCTTTTATAACCAAAGAAGGGATAGTTGGAAGGGATCTCAGAGGTCAGCTTGTCCAAAGCCTATCTGAAGACGAATTTTCTCTACAAAATATATGATGATTTGTCATTTAGCTTCTGTCAGAAGGCAAGACCTCTGGTGAGTTGGAACACACCATCTCCTGAGGCAACTAAATATATTCTTGGCTAATTCTAATTGGTGGGAAGTTTTTCCCCATACATCAAGATGAAATTTATCTTTCTCTAATATATACCTACTGGTCCTGGGGTCAAGAAGAATGAAGCTAATTCCTTTTCCACATATGATCCCTTCAAAACTTCAAAACAGCTATCATGGCCTCCTTGAATTTTTTTCCCATCCAAATCACTACTCATTGAGTCATATAATTCAATCAGAGTCATATCTACTTAACTGAATATCACCAAGCCTATAGCCTTCCATCTTGTCTACAAGATTACAATAAGAAACTTTTTCCCCCCATTTTGTCATTGAAATTTATTTGCATGATGTCAGTGACATTTGCCTGACTTACCTCTCTAATAACTTTCTTGAAAAAGTTGACTCCTTACTATTACCAAATTTAATGAACAGGACTCTGAACTAAATGAAAAAAGAGCTTGCAACTAAGTATTTTAAGTAATATCTGCAAGTACAAAGAGACCTCCTGAAAAAGTCAAAGGTTTTGACAAAGTAGAAAAGCAGCAGACTTCCATCTCAAGGCCTCTGTTGGCTTTTTTTTCTTTTCTTTTCCTTTTTTTTTTTTTTTTAAACTCTTCCTAGCCTTCTTTCTGACCTTTCTAAACACACAAGGTTGTTCTATTTCCAGTTGAAGGTAACAGGCAGTTCTCAAATCCATTGGTGAGTTAGGGGAATGTTTAACCCAAGTATGTGAAGCTTTCCCCTGGTAGAACAATTTGTTCCAATGGCCGTGAAGGCAAGAGAAGCAGATGCCATGGAGCACTTAGAGTTTGGTCAGATATTGAAGATATGTTCCACTGAATCCTGGGCCATGACCAGTGTCTTGCCTTTTGTCTTGTCACTGGACTTTAATGACTCCAGAAAAGAGAGTTAGGATGACAACTTTATGCAATTCTGCCTTACTTGAATTCAGTTCACTCAAAAGTCAAGACACCACCCTTTGATGTCATTGTTCCTCTTCAAAAATGAAGGAAGAACAAGAACTCCTCTTCATCTAAGACTAGGAAAGAATAAGCATGATGGAGACAGAAGAAACATCAGGGTTTTATGTTTATAATCCTCACTGGAATCCAGGTTGGGAAAAGAAGATATTCAAAACTCTCTCCCCCAAACCAGAAACTTACAACAGTTCTTTCTCACTCACCAAGTCAAGTCAAGGTAAGTCATGAAGCATTTATTAAGTGCTTACTATATGCCAGGACCAGTGCTAAGTGCTAGGAATACAGAAATAAAAAGAAAGACAGTGAGTGTCCTCAAGGCACTTATATTCTACTAGGAGAAGACAGTACATAAAAGGAAGCTGAAAAGTGGAGGAGAGAAGAAGCAGGGATCATGGTGGTGAAAGAAATCTGGAAAGTCAGGAGCAGAACCCATAGAGGAATGAAGGAATGAACATGGCACTTTACTTACATCCTGGACACTTTACTTAAAATGGAGATTCTGGGAGGAGTGACTAATCAGAAGAAGGGGCTACAGGGATAGAGTGGAGTTCCAGGGGGAGAAGGCTGCCACATTATGACAGAGAAAGAAATCTAGAGAGACACTGCCAGGAAGAAAGAGAGGTTGAATTCTTCTATTGGAAGCCTTTGTGTGCTCACGGAGGTCTTTCTCATCAGCCTTCTAGAAGGCTTCCTCTCCCTCCCCGCCCCGCTTCCCTGCCATGTAGTTACTGGAGAGGAAACAGTCACAGAATAACTGCACACCCTGAATCAGGGTCAGGGTCTTCACTCCCTTTGTATACCATCACCCATTCCTAGAAGCAGGGCCTCTAAGAATCCATGTGGGCTGGATCGAGCAGAGCAGACTGGAGCTTGCAGGGAACCAGGGCTTCTAAGAAGGGTAGTAAATAGGGAATCCATTCCAGGAAAAGGAGTACAATCCATGCAAAGGCACAGGGGTGGAAGGGAGAGTGTCATGTGTAAGTCCATATGGCTAGACCTGTAGAATACACAGCAAGTTGGGAATAGTATGCAAGAAGAATGGCAAAGCAGGAAGGGAACAGCTTTTTGTGAAGAGCTTTAAATGCCAAGCAGAGGAGTTTATATTTGTTTCTAGAAGTAAATGGGGAACCAATGGAGTTTATTGAGTTGGGGGAGGTGGTGGACATGATAAGACCTGTACTTTAGGAAAATCATCTTTCAGGCTAATTAAATTAAGACTGGGAAGGAATGAGGAGCAGAGTGAAGAGACCATTAAGTCACCTTCTATCTTTTATCCCCCCTCTTTTATTTGTTGTTATTTTGCCTTATTTTACCAAGAGACATTGAAGAATATTGTTTTCTAAGAAAGATGATTTCAAATAGTGGATGTTGTGTTTTTTTAATCCTGGTTTTCCCAGCTGTTTGTCCAGCTGCTGCATATAGCCCATGCTTACAAACGCAGTTACCATGAATTTTTAAATGAATGTGCACTGCAGTACATGGAGGGCAGGTCATACAACCCACCGTTAGCTTAGGTACTTATGACAGGTAGACCTGGAAGCATCTCCGGGAGCCAGAAGTCAGAGGTGGACGACATGCTAATTCTTCAGAAAATCTCTGTCTTGCTAAACCCCTTGTGTTTGGGACAGTGCTAGGCTACTGGACAAACCTGCTAGAGGGTCTGCTGTTGTGGGGGGTGGGGTGGGGGAGAAGTGAGTCCCTACCTTAAGGACTAGCCCTAACACTGCTTCAAATTTCAAGCCAATGGATGTGCAGGGAATTATTTTAAAGGGGAAATTTATAAAAGTGAATGAAAATGGCTCTTGGGTAGGGAAGGTGACTGAGGGGATAATCTAACAAAAACAATTCTTTATGTACAATGTCCTTATGCTGGTTTGAAAAAAAAAAGTGTTCTGTGGAAACTTAGGCCTTTTTATAAGTGGTCCTAGGTTTAGTTGTTTTGAGAAATTATAGAATTTGTTCATGGTTAATTTTCCTCCAAGATGATATTTCCTAATCTAAATCCTTCCCTTCTCCCTTTTACTTCCAAGTTATATTCTCCTCTTCACCCTATAGCAATGTATTAGCTTGTTCTCACATGTAATGGAGGACTTTTCCAGAAAGAGAACAGTATAAGCTTAGTGAGTGATTAAGACTCCTTGTCTCTACATCATCTCTCTACACCCCACCCCTAAATCCGCCCATGAAGGTTGGCAGCATATTCTGGTAGAGACTTAGACTTAGACCCAGAGGACTGAATCTTGGGTCTGCACTTGTTGCCTTTTTGACCTTGGGTAAGTCATTTAGCCACATTATCTATCAAAAGAAGTCATCCTACAAGTTCCTTAATGACCTATCCAACTCTGAATCCTTTGATAAGACTCTACAGGATCAAAAAGCTTGAAAGGCTTTGGTCTAATGGAAAAAAAGGACTGAAGTAGGAGCCAGGAGATTTGGGTTCTAATCTCTTGTCTGCCATTGATTTACTCTGTGATGTCAAGCTAGTCACAACCTCTCTGAATCACCATTTCTCTGGCTACAAGATAGGGATAATGTTTCTTGCTCCTACCTACTCCTGAAAGATACTGTTAAGCAACATGAGATAATGTATAAAAATACTCTCTTAAAAAAATACCAAGCAATTCTCTCAGGAACTATAAAAATTGCCTTATCCTCTGAGCAGGCACTCATTCTGAGGCACACCACAACAGGCATCTCTTTGTGCCCTCCACACTTCCTTATAGTAGGTGACACATTTCTTACTTGTACTGTTTTGGAATTGTTCCTTTTCCCTGCCCTCCAATAATGGCCCTCTGTGTGATGGTAAGTGATAGGACTGCCCCAGGGCAATATACTCACGGTTCTAATTTTTTCTGGAATCACTGAACGTAGGTGACAACTGGCAATGACAGGTTCAGGACTTCCTATTAAGTCTGCCTCTTCTTGAAAAAAATAGGCCTTCAACCTGCCTACTCCACCCCAAACCTAACCATTTGGTCTGAAGCTCTTTCTGAATATTGTGATTTTGATTGGAATGTTGTTGTTTTTTTTTTAACCTTAAGGATTGTCTAAGCTCATCGCTTTAATGTAAAATTTGTATTTGAATGAATAAATTGGACGTTAATAATTTTCATTGTGGGAGACCCCATAGCACTTAGCAAATATTTTAAATTGATAATCAAGGACCACTTCAACTACTATTCAAATTCAGACTATGGTGATATACAGCAACAGCTCAGAAAATTTACAGACAAGCTAATAGGAAGAGGTAGACAAAGAATTTTGTATCCTAGAAATTTCATTTCTTTTGGAAATGAAGAATGACTAGACAGGTTGGAACCTGGGCCACCAAGGGCAGTATTCTACTCTTAGAAGAACATCATGTGATTTTAATGATCTTGAGAGGTTAAGACCTCAGGTTTAATCTTATCTAAAAAAAGTCACCAGCCTCTAGATAGAATCTAGTCCTAATTCCCCAGGCCTTAATGATGGAGATAATGGGGTATGTGCATAAATACTTTATCTACCAGGATATGTAAGGGCACATTTTTCCTATGTCCTTTTTCCTACATTTAATACAAAAGATGCTAGGCCTCACATGACCAATACCAGAGTACTAAAGGACAGATCTCTTCCCCTCAAAAGGCTTGACAATCTTTGAAGGTTTCCTTCTGCAGTGCTGACCTATATTGTAATCAGAAGACTGATGTAGACTTAGGTTTCACAAATCAAATACAGTTTGGATAAAAGTCATCCATCAATCAAAATATTACTTTGTAAATCTCCACACCTTTCATTTGAAATGTCTGTAATCATTTTGTGGAAGTTATTTTCAGATTTTGCATAAGTTATTTTTGAAAAAGAGTTAGAACAGACATTGGAGATCATATACTCTAATCCCTGCTTTTTATAGATGTGGAAACAGAAGCTCAGAGAAATGATTTGCCCAAGATCACACAGGTAGTAAGTGACAGCCATTCAGACCCAGACCTACTCCTCTGGATCCAGTGCCTTCTATATTCCCCTCATTACACTGCCTGATCAAGGGGAAGCAGTCAGCCAGTCATTTTAGGGCTGGAAACAAAATACATAGAAATTCTGATCATGCCAAATAAGCATTTGTGTTTGTATGGTTAAAAGTTCCTTTCCTCCCTCCCTCCTTCCCCTCCCCTCCCCCTCCCTCCCTCTCTCTCTCCCTTCCTTCCTTCCTTCCCTCCCTCCCTCCCTCCCTTCCTTCCCTTCTCCCCTCCTCCCTTCCTTCCCTTCTCCCCTCCTCCCTTCCTCTTTCTTTCCCTCCTCCCTCCTTCTTTCCCTCCTCCCTCCTTCTTTCCCTCCCTCATTCCCTCCCTCCTTCCTTCTCTCCTTCCTTCCTTCCCTCCTTTCCCTCCCTCCTTCTTTCCCTCCTCCCTCCTTCCCTCCTCCCTCCTTCCTTCCCTCCTTCCTTCCTTCTCTCCTTCTTTCCTCCTTCCTTCTTTCCTTCCTTCCTTCCCTCCTTCTTTCCCTCCTTCCTTCCTTCCTTCCTTCCTTCCTTCCTTCCTTCCTTCCTTCCTTCCCTCCTTCTTTCCTCCTTCCTTCCTTCCTTCCTTCCTTCCTTCCTTCCTTCCTTCCTTCCTTCCTTCCTTCCCCCCTCCCACTTTTTCCTCTGTTCACATAGGGTATCATACCCTTACCTGTGGGTGCTCTGCCCAAAGGACTGTAAATTTTGATCACTAAAACCTTGAAAGATATCTTGGGCGTTACAGGCTAGATTTCTTTCTTAAGGACTGAGATGCTAAAATACAAAGAACATATGCTTTGCTTTGTTTGTTCTGGTAGCAGAAGTAATAGGTAACCTTAGATGCTCTATGGTTTCCTTATTACCAGTAGCATGTATTTGTGACATGGCTGTCTTTCCAAAAGGCCATCAAAGTCTATGGAATAGGGGCTTTGTGTAAACTAGATGGACCTTACAGGAACCAAACCCAAGGCATGGGTTTCATTAGGACAAGGTGCTCTCTTCCTGAATTAACTGCTCTAAATGAGGCTTTGTAAGTTTGATTTATCATAGCAATACTATGGCAAATTAATTTGGTTGATTGGAACATGGTTTCCATTGATAGTGAAAACTAAGGGTTACAGTCTGTGGCAGAGGCCTTGCCAGAGTGCTGTGTCAATTTTCAGTTGATCCAGAGATAGTGGTGAAGTCTGGGGAGAAGGGCTAGCCTACATACCACTAACTGAGGACGTTGTTGTAAGGGGATGTTGAGGACTGGTCAAAGTGAATGGATGCCAAAGTCAAGACTCAGTTCAGGTATCTTTCCTTCAGGAATCTTTAATCTCCCCCCAACCTCAATCCCTTATCCTGGGTTCTTAATACTTGCTCCCTCTTCAACTTTGGAGGAGAGGCAGAATCATACTGTGGGAAAGAGTAATGGATTTAGAGCCAGGAAACATCTAGATTCAAATACTGTATTAGTTAATATTAGTATCTGTATTCTATCTCTGTACCCTCCAGCCCCCACGTAAGTGCACAGACTATTTGACAATTTATCTTTATATCACCTGGCCCCCCCCCCCCCCACAGGGCCTTGCTTATAGTAGCCACTTCATTCACTTCAAGTTTGCTGAATTGAATTGAGTAATCAGGAACAGATATTGAGTACTCCAATTAGAGGGACCTGTGGATCAGGTAGGGCTGCAGATGAGAATAGTTTATCCTAAGGGTCATCCTGACTGACATGTGCCAGTGATTAGGCAAACCTCTCAGGCAGAGAGAAGGGCAATTGTTTTCAGGGACTGAGGGGACAGAGTCTAAGATGGGAAGAGAGCAACTTCATGTTTGAACCCCATGAATCCCAAACCTAGGCCTCACTCTTTTTTTTTTTTCTTTTTGGAGGGCAATTGGGGTTAAGTAATGTGCCCAAGGTCACACAGCTAGGTTTTTGTTTGTGTGTGCGTTAAGCATCTGAGGTTGGATCTGAACTCAGGTCCTTCTGACTCCAGGGCCAACGCTCTACTCACTGCACCACCTAGCCGCCCCTCTGGCCTCACTCTTGCTGAGGAAACAGGGCAGGGGTTGGGGTTGGAAGGGCAAGAACTATAAAAGGTCTAAAAGACTGATAAACTTAAAGACCAGTTGTCAGAGAGTGCATTCAGTTCTGAGTGGGTATTGGTGTTGGTGGAGCTAGTGGTAGGGACATCCAAATAAGATTAGGAAATCAAAATCCTTGATTGCCCAGGAACTGGTCAATTTTCTGAAGCAACCTGAGTTTCCAAAACTCTAGTCTTTTTCACTGATGTTGCTTGAATTCCCTAACATCTCCTGGTACTAGAATGCCTCCACAGACACAAAATGAGTCCATCCAGTCACTCCCTAATTTGGCTTGCTCGCTCTATCTATCTATTTATCTATCTATCTATCCATCTAGTTATGAGTTCATATACTATCTATTCTCCTTAGACTACTTCACCAGACTGTGGTTTGTTATTTATATGTACTGCCTCTTTTTCTAGTGTGAGCAAGTCAATATGTCAACATGCATTTATTAAGCAGTTAACTAAGTGCTAGGCACTGTAGATATAAAGATGATGCCTACCCTCAAGGAGCTCAAACTCTGATAGAACACACTGTGCCTTCACTAGTCTCTCCTTAAGCCCATACCTCAGCTAATCTGCTAGGTCCTGTAGGTAGCTCTACCAATATGGTGAATTGCAGATATCCTGAAAAAGATATTCTTTCTTCTTATCCACAACTAGTAGAGATTAGGAAAAGGGGATTGATACAGATGAGATATAGTTCCATTGCAAAGGCCACTGAGTCTTTGAGTGATGGGGAAGGACTTGTCAAAATTTTTCTTGGAAGGACTAGCGAATCCTGTATTCTCACCTCTCTCTATTTCTCTCTCTCTCTCTCTCTCTCTCTCTCTCTCTCTCTCTCTCTCTCTCTCTCTCTCTCTCTCACACACACACACACACACACACACACACACACACACACACACACACACCCCACATTTCACTTCATTAATAACCACTACATACTTTGTCACAGATATTCATAGAGGAGCATATTGAAGCTCTTTAGCTGGAATTGAGGGATAATTAATGACTACAGACAGCTGTACAAATGCTGCATCTTACCCGAACAGCTGTCTGACTGTTAGTCTTCCCTTGGGATTTTCAACATTAATTATTGAGACAGAGGGCCATGGAGCTAGAAAATTCTTTTCAGGGATAGGCAACCTCAGCCACAATAGAAGGTCCAGAGCCAGAGAAAAAATGAGCCACTGTTGTCAGGATGTCACCACCAAGGTAGCCTCATACTCCTGTGATAGAGACAGATCTATCTAAGAGATCTAATGCTTTCAACATTGTGGGATAGGGAGGAGTTGCCAAGACTTGTAGGAAGCCTGCTGGCTGAATCACTGACTTATAGGCCTGAGTAAATATTTCACAAACATAGGGGAACAACTGCATCCACAGTTGCATGGACAAACTTGATTGAGCCCATGGGGTCTTAAACCCTTTGGCCACCAATGTTTGACTATTGTGGCAGAGATGGAACAATTTCCATTTAGGCCTCCCTAGAGGAATGTACAGTATTCCATCTAAAACTAACCTTCCCATGGCTGTGAATGTTGTTTTCTCTTTGAGGGCATTTAACTGGACCACAATATTGGTGTCACATATCTGTTGGTGATAGACTAATTCTAGTAATTCTGAGTTTTAATGACCTTCAAGTTTATACTCTTAGGTTTGTTGGACTGCCTAAGTATTCAAATCTGGGTATTAGCGATAGCACATTAACCTGTAGATTGCTCTGTCTGGGAGTGTAGATAATAATCAAGTTGAGTTCAGCACTGTTTGAGCCACTGAGCAGCCTGAAAGCATTCTAAGTTCTTAAGGTCACTGGACAATGATGGAGTAACACCCTTAAATTGGTGCTTTCTATGCTTCAAATGTAACTTTGATCACAAGTAGCAATTTCTCCTTGAGCATACAGTTCTTTCTGCATAAGTTAACTTTTTTTTTTGTTTGTTTTGTTTTTGGAGGGCAATTGGGGTTAAGTAACTTGCCCAAGGCCACATGGCTAGGTTTTTGTTTGTGTGTGTTAAGTGTCTGAGGCCGGATCCGAACTCAGGTCCTTCTGACTCCAGGGCCGATGCTCTACTCGTTGTGCCACCTAGCCACCCCTTAAGTTAACTTTCAAGAGGAGCACAAAAAGGACTAAGATATGGAAGGTGACTTGTGAAAAAATGACCTCCATTGGTGATGTTGGATCCATTGATTTCAACTGCTAACTACTTGTGTGGATCTAGAAATACTACAATAAGGTCTGAGGTTCTTCAGGTCAAATGATCTTTCTGCCTCTTGAAGTTAACTGGAAAGTGGAGGGACACTCTGGTAGATCAGTGTGGGGTGTCATCAAGGTGCAGAGCCTGGGAAGAAACTGAAGAACCTCTACAGAGTTTTCATGGAGGTGGCTAGTCTCCCACCTCCAACAGGATGTATTCATTCGAATCCCTCATCAACCACTTAATAGATGGTGTTGGCGGAGGTACTTGAGAATGGCTTGGATGAATTTGGTATGCTTGGCAGGATCCTTTGAGCAGAGATTCTTGAGATAAACCACACCCCACTACCCACTGGTCCAACAGGTTTTGAAACACTGAATTTATGAATCTCTGAAAAGCAATAAGGGTGTTGTACAACCTAAAATGGCACAAGCAAATATTCATATAAGTTACATTGGATCTGGAAATCAGTTTTCTATTTGTTGCCCCTTTATAGTAGGATGACTCTTTTGATCTGTAGAAATTCAATTTGATGAATATTCCTGTCACTGACAAAGTAGCATCAAAATATTAAAGAACAAGTATCAAAGGTAGGGGTGCCTAGAAGGGAGAGGGGTTGTCATGGTATTTGTTTGGCTCTAGGAAGCAAGAAGTTGAAAAGTGGCAAATATAGGCTTGATTTCAGGGAAAAAACCAAACTTCCTAACAACTCAAGCTGTCTAAAATGGGAATAAAATGCCTTTAGAAGAGGTGGGTTCCCTTGCCTTAAAATACTTCAAGCCAAGATTTGAGGTGGATAACCACTTGTTGGGTATGTTAAAGTGGGACTTGCTTTTGGTATGGATTAGACTGGATAGAACTCTCAAATTTCATGATTTTGTGATTCTGGTGATGGTACTTGGGGCTCTGTGGTCATGGCAGAATCTTAGATCTCTAGTTTGTTTTAAAACAAATAGTATAGCAGGGGAGAAGAAGTAGGTAGGTAACTATTCTTCCATTTCTTTTCCAGGAAGTCTTTCCTGTTTATTGTTTTTCATGAGAACAAACTCCAAAATCTGAAATAGTTTTAGAAAGCAATTTATTTGATCATTTGGTGAAGAGAGCCAGAAAGAAGAGGAGGTTCCCTTTATAAGTCTTTATGAAGTTATATTATATAAAGTTCAGACAAAGGTGTAAGGACATTTGCCTCATGTAGGCAGTAGGTAGTCTCCAAGAAAGGACAGTTTGAGATGTATATCAGCAAGGAAGTCAATCTGTTTTGGGAAACTCAAAACACAAGCTTTTGGTGGACCCAAAATAAGCACTGGATGGAATCTAAGCTTTCCTTCCCTGGAGTCTCTCTGAGATCAAACGCCTGACCTCTACCATAAGCTTTTTTGATTAGACAATTTTCTAGCCATATAAGGCTAGGTACAAACGGTATTAATAAGTGACAAATAATAATCCATGTTGGCATCTATATCCTGGTTAGTGAGTAGATCTGACTACCTGGGATCAGTGTTTGTAGAATTGTCAGATCACAGGGACACAAGATTGGCATTTTAGATTGGAAGGGACCTTGTGGATGAATAAGTCCAACCCCCTCATTTCACAGATGAGACTACTGTAACTCAGAGAGGTTATGTGAATTACCTATGGTCATAGAGTTACTAAATGTCAAAGGTCAGGCTCAAATCCAAGTTCCCTGATTAGCAATCTGCCACTCCTTACATTTGATTGCTCAAGGAATAGACTGAGGGGCACCTTCTTTGCCTCAACTACACTAATTATATCCTAATAGTTCTAATGTTGAAGACAGAGTTCTGGTTTGGCATCTAGCCGGGGATGATAGGTAATGTATATAGAAGCCTCAGGAGAGGAAGGACTGGATTGTGTTCTACCACTGTAGCTAACCAATTTCCAGAACTATTGAGAATCATAGGGAACAGAGGTTCCCCAGGTCTGTCACAACTGAGACATATAATCCTCAGGTGCTTGGTCATTTAATCTTTAGGGTCAGGAGGATTAGCTATAAGTGGAAGGTGAAATATGATAAATCCAGGGATGGGGGCTGGAGATGGTGAAGGTAAAGAGTCATACCCATGGTGAAAAACTATTGAGTCTACGGGTAGCTTTCTGCCTGGATGGAAATTCAAGGAGAGACAGCGTCTCATATCTAACTCTCTAATGTGTATATAATGATTCTGACTCATCATACAATTGGAATCGAGTGGGCGGGTTAAGAGAGTGTTGGATGGTGTACCACAGGTCTGGCCACTTCTGGAGGCAGGACTGGATGTTGATACATTGCTATAAAAGTGCAGGTAGGTCCACATTCATCTAGATAAATTTATCCTATGTAGCTGTGGCCAAGCATCCAATATTTGTTTTTTCAAGTAAGGTTACTATTCTATGTCAAGTCTTGGTTCTTCCTTAACATAAAACAACTCTTTGGGGATCTTGTCTCTCTTCCTTATCTCTGTGTGAGCCACAGCATCTGCTAGGTGGAAAGGTTGGCTCTAATAAGTTAGGAAAATATCTTCTTTCTTTTCTGTAGAAATTTCTCTACATTATTCAAAATCAACAATTAGCAAGTACTTGTAATATGCCTACTATGTACCAGACATTATAGTAGGAATTAGGGATACAAGTATAATCTCTCAAAGCACTTACATTTACATGGGAAAGGGTTATTAGCTCATTACTAGCCCCTGCCTAGATTATTGCAGTAGCTTCCCCAAAGGGCTTCTTGTCTCTATTCTCTTCCTTCTCTCACTCATCTTTCACATGACTGTCAGCAAAAATCTTTTCTTATGCATAGAATTGGACATGACACTCCTCTGCTCAGCAATTGTTATTAGCTCCCCATTGCCTACAGAGTGAAGTTTAAATTCCTCTACTTGGTATTCAAGGACTCCAAGATCTGATGCCACTCTATGCTACCTTTCTAGATTAATATCCAATGATTGTTCTCCATGCCATCAACCATTCAACCAAACCACATTTTTCTCTGCTTGCCTCCCCTGCCTTCCACCCCACACAACACTCCCAGTGTTTTCCCACCTGTGGGCCATTGTTCATTTGTTCCCTCTATCTGGAGTGTCCTTCTTCCCCCTATTTGGTTTTCCTGGTAAATTTCTGCTTGCTCTTTAAAGCCAAATTCAAATATTAACTCTTCGATGAAGCAATATAGGGGAAAGAGCACTAGATTTAGAGTCAGAGGACCTGGATTTGTTCTTAGCTTTGGCTCTTCTACTTAACTTGGTTAAGTCATTAACTTTCAAGACCCTCTTGTACTTATCTGTAAAAATAAGTGGGTCATACCTGAGGATGGATAAAATTATTTTCTGCTCTAATTTCTGTGATCCTTCCCTGATCCTCTCTGCCTCAAATCAGTAATGACTATCTTTGTTTTGTAATTCTCTCATGCACTTATGTAATATTATATAATATAGCCATATATATAGTTATTGTATCTCCATACCAAACTATAGACTCCATGAAAGGAAGAACCATGTATTAAATAAAATTTGTCTCTCCCCAGAGGTCTAGCATGGTATTCTATTTGCTGTAGCCTCTTAACAAATGTTTGTAGAATGAGTGCCCAGAATGATGAGGTGTTCTCTTTTTTTTGCCTAGGCAGACAAAATTTGGAGTATTGTGTTTTGGCATAATATTTTCGGAAAGATATCGACAGTTATTTTGAAGAAGGTGTTCAGGATGTTAAAAGGACTGGAAATCATGACATAACTCAAGAAACTGATGGAGTGGAGCAATGCAGATGTGTTCAGGTTGTGTTTGTCCTTCATTCTCAAAGAGGACCGTGAAATCAGGGAAATGATGATATGGTTTACAGTTGCCTTGGATTTGAGTGAGGGAGGGCAGTGCACAGTCACCAGTCTCACTTTCTCCTCCAGAGCCATCTGGTAGCAGTCGCCAGATATTCATCAGGATGACTGAAGATGGCCCAGGATGCAATGGGAGACCATGACCCTTGTAGGCTAAGGCCTTTTCACATACTCACTTAGAGTGAGGTAACACCCATTCAATGAATAGGCCTCTTTAAGAAGTTAATCAAGGGGTGGCCCCTTTAATAAAAAAAAAAAATCAAACTGGGAGGGGAAGACCCTCAGGGTTCCTGGCCAAAAGAGAAACAGTTACTATCAAGTATTTGAAGGGTTATCATATCTACTTGGCCCTAGACCTGTGGACTCTAAACTTTTTTGATCAAACACCTCATCAATAACATTTTTAGCATGTTCCATATGTATGTATGTGTATGTATACATATATGCATACATGTATTCACTTATTTATGCATTATATAATGTACTACTGTATCAATAAGCATATATATTATAATGTGTAAAAATAGATATTTTAAAAATGAGAAAAAGATTGAAATAACATTTGATCTTTGAGATAACAGGGAGAGCCAGTGGAGTTTATTGGATGGGCAAGTAATGTGCTCAGAACTCATGTGTGAGGACAGTCACTTTTGCTGCTTTGTGGATGGTGGATGGGGGGATACTTGAGGCCGGGAGGCCAAACACTAGGCTGTTAGAATAGTTGAGGTGAGAGGTACCTGAAATAGGGTGGTGGTCTAGCAAGCATCGAGAAGGGAACTTATACAAGAGCTGGTGCAGAAGTAGAAGTGACAAGAGTTAGCAAGCAATTATCTACATAGGGAGGAGGTAAAGATGATATTGAAATTGTGAAACTGGGTGAATGGAAGAATGGTGTTGCTGTGGACAGGAATAGGAAAATTTGGAAAAGGGGTAGATAAGGAGAATGAGATGAGATCTGCCATGAAGAGTACATATCCTAATCTCTGAGGAGTACTGATCACAGGTTGCTTGGTGACCTGTGGTGGAGAGGTTGCATATGCTGGTATGTGTGTGTGCACATGTACATGTGTGTGCACGCATGTGCATACACGTGTGTCTGAATTTTCTCATTGGCACCTGTGCAGGTGGTGTTGTTTGTGCTTGAATAGCAAGTTATAACTTCTCTGAGGGCTTTCTATCTTAGAAGGGAAAAGGAGGGAAGTTTCAAACTTGTACAGCTGAAGGAGGAAGTGAAAGGGGAGGATGCTAGGGGAATATAAATAGATATGATTGTGTAGGAAGTAATTCTCATTTTTAGTGTTTTGAGATATAACTAATTGTGTGCTGGAATCAACTCAAACTGGCTTGAGAGAGCTAATTAATAAATTTTCAGTATGAGCATTTAGGGTTAAAAATTTAGGGTAAAAAAATTGGCAAATGCTACAGATAAGAACTTGATTTATTATTTGATTGATTTCTAGGATTGAGAAAGTGATAGAAAATATTAATAATGCAGATTAAACTTTAAAATGTGTGTTATGTGTGCACTTCCCCCCCAACCAATTATTAACATTTACTAGTACACTGTTGGGTGTAACCCATCTTCCTAACTTCTGATTGGTTGATCACCACACCTTTGGGTCAAGTCAGGTTATAGCCCCCTCACCAATCCTTCCTTTCCTTTTTGGATAATATTGTCCTAGAAGACAGAACTTAGAACAAGGCTTAGAAACTGTAAAGAGGCCGTTAGAGTTTGGTACAGGGAAAAATTTTCTCACAAATATAGCTAATAAAAAGTGGAGTGGACTCCCCACGTAGGTTCCCTACACGGGGGGTCTTCAAGTGGAGGATAGATAATACCTTACTGCCATAGATAGGTAGGAATCATAATAAATCATCAAGGAAGGGGATATTGAAGGCAAATGGGTGGAAGATTCCAAGAAGAGGCTTTGATATCTACTAACATGATCTATTATGACTGTCACTTGGACTGATGGAAACTAAACATATATAAAACACAAGAAATGGAATTATCTGTAAAAAGAAATAATGTATAGGCATTTTTATTCTATGCTGGTATATTCTTAGGGATGTGTGTGTATGTGTGTGTGTGTGTGTGTGTGTGTGTGTGTGCATGTGCACATGTGCATGTGCATGCATGTGAGAGCATGCGCGTATTTTCAGCCTAAGAGAATGTTGCCACTGCCTATGGTCCTATGCAGGGAATGCTTGAGGAGTATTTGAACATAAAGACTTATGGCAGTCTGGTAGACATGTTTCCTACCTCTGTGTTTTGCACCACAATTTTCCTCAAGTCCATATGTAGGAGTATGAGATAATTAGTAGGGGAATTGTAACTCCAAGAACATTTTTATATAAATAAAGAGAGCAAGACAGCAGGATCAATCTAACAGCAGTTTCCAAGTTTGGAGTATAAATGCTACCCAGAAAGTTGTTATTTTGTCTTTAATTCCTTTCCTTGCCCAGACAGTTTTATTGTCCTTTATCCCCAACATCAGAGATGTCTGGCAGAGAGGAAGGAGGAGTGTGCTGAGGAGAGGGCAGTGAGGACTCCCAGAAGGCTGCTTTAGAATAGAACAGTATAAGTGAAAATTTGACTATCTCCCCTTCAGTGTGAAAGTAGGACTACACAGGGGCTACTCACTGGGTCCTGCTAGACAACAGCTAGCTGAGAGGGAGCCTTTGAACAAGAAGGGGCTTCTTGGGTCGTCTACCATGGGCAGATTGCTAAATGAGTGAATGGGTAATCAGGGGGCAAGTCAACTTCCAAAGTTGGTCATTAAGAGTTATGATTCAGGGGGTGGCTCGGTGGTACAGTGAATAGAGCACTGGCCCCAGAGTCAGGAGGGCCTGAGTTCAAATCCAGCCTCAGATACTTAACACAAAAACTAGTCATGTGACCTTGGGCAAGTCATTTAACCCCAACTGCCCTCCAAAAAGCAAAAAAAAAAGAGTTATGAATCAACAGATAATCAGAGTAATAAAAAGCAATCCAAGTGTAGGCTTGTGAAATTTCTTCTGGTAAGGACTAATGGCTTGAGATAAGTTTGCTTCAAGGACAAATCAGAAAGTAAAGAACACCCTTGATGTAGGCAGAGATGAAATTCCGGGAGGAAATACTGAATGTTCAGTATCATTCAGGAGGACATAGTCAGGGTGTCCATCCTTTGGGCTTAAGGGGCTGTGTCTTCCTGGAAATACCTGTTTACAGGGGAGATGTTGCCTGTTACTTTCTCATTCCTGCTTTTTCTCATCCTTTCCTTTTGGAATTGTCAGAGACAGTCACAGTCTCTTGCCAAAGACAAGGATCAAACTACCATTTATAACATCTCTCTGTCAAAATGTTTGGAGTTTCTGAAGTCTGGATGTAAGAGTCAGCGCAAGTGTTACCTTCTATATAAGGCCTTTACTCTTCCTTCTCCCCCAGCCATTAGTGCCTCCTCCCAAATATTAACTTGTATGTATTTTGTGTATATTATGTAGGTGTTATGCATTATATGTTTCCCCTGATAGGTTCCTAAAGGGCAGAGATTATTTCATTTTTGTTTCTGTATCATCCCTAGCCTGAGAGGTGGTATGGCCTAGAGAAAAGAAAGAAAGAAAAAAGCATTCAGCACCAGCTAGGCACTATACTGAGTGCAAAAACTGAGCAAATTGTTGGGCTATGTCCATTTCTACACAGTGCATTAAAGGGGCTCGTGGTACATCTAGACCATGTCCAGAGGGGGAAAAGCAGGATGGTGAATAAATTCTAAATCATTCCAAATGAGGATTAGTTGAAAGATATTCAACTTGAGGAAGAGCCAGTTACTCAAAAAGCATGTTTCTACTTATTTGCTAGGTTCTGTGCTAGGTTCAGGGGATACAATGACAAAAGTGAAAGAATCCCTGACCTCAAGAAGCTTACATTCTTTGAGGAGACACAATATGTACTTGTAGGTATGTACAAAATAGTTTGGGGGAACTAATCTAATAAGTCACTTTAAAAATAATTTTTGAAGGACTAGAATTGTTTCACTCTCTCCAAGAGGGTGGAACTATATAGAACTAGTGGCAGCCAAATGTTGGCTCCAGATGAGGAAATACTTCCTAATATTCTAAGCTGTCCACAAGAGGAATGAGATTCCTCAGGCCCTAGTGAATTCCTTGCACTGGTGGTCTTCCAACAGAGGGTAGATGACCTCTTGTTAAGCATCTTGAAGAAGGGATGTGTACTTCATGTAGAGTCCAGAGTAGATGGTTTTTGAGTCCCTTTCCACTTTGTAATTCAATGTATTCAGTTATGTGACCCTGGACAAACTACTTAACCCTCAGTTTCCTCATCACTAAAATGGGAATGAGAATACCTGTGGTATTTAACTTTAATGTTGTGAGGTTCAAGTGAGGAAAGATAGTCAAAGTGCTTTGCAAATCTTAAAGTGATACATAAGTGTCAGCTACTGTGATTATTACCCCATGGTCACTGGTGATTATTTAAATGTGAGTAACATCAGATGGATCTGGGAAGGGATACAAAAGAAAAACATCTATTATGTTTTTGCTAATTTGTAGTATTCTGCTAAGGAATTATATTTCTGTTTACTACCTTAAAAATATATATTAAATTCACTTTTGTTAGAGCTCATTTTAGTGTTTACTGAAAAAAAATTATTGATTTATTGCCTGTTCATCCTATTTCTGTTTATATAGAGAATGGGGGCATTCCTATAACATTCTAATTATACTGGTACCTTCTGCTTGTGCCAAAGAGTCAGTGACTTTAAAGCCTTTAAAATGCAGCTAATTTTTTAAAATCTCATTTTGTGGCAAGCTATGGCACAAGATAAAGGGGTAGACATATTCTAGCTTTTTGTGTGGGCCTGCCCAAGGGATATATTTGACATTTTTTCCTGCTGATTACTTTTCAGCAGATGGATGAGTGGGCTAACCTCATTTAGTGTTGCTGTTTTTGTTCAAACTTAATTAGAAATACATAAGGTAGGAAAAAACCACATTTCATCTCTCTATGAAGGAGAGCAGGGAATAATCTTTCCTCATCCTTCACACATCATAATGTGGTATGTTTAAGGATCAACACTTTCTCCATTTTCATCAATCACAACTGAGTAAATTCTGTAATCTAACATATTTGGGGAACATAAGTATTTTGGTTAATAGGAGATTATGAACATAGAAGTGTCTAGCCACTGGTCTTTCTCTGGGGCCTCCATTTTAAAATCTGTATAATTAGAGGGTCTCTCCAGATTAGCCTTTTTTTTTTTTTTTGGTAAAGTGTGGTTTTTGATTTTTTTAAAAAATAGATAACTGTATTTTGATATAATTGGTTTCCATTTAATCTTAAGTATTCTGTTTTCTATATTTAAAATCATTATTCTGAAAGGAGGTTCCATGGATTTACCAGACTGCTAAAATGGTCTATGAGATAACCCAAAAAAAAAAAAAAAGAACTTCTGCTCTAAATGATCTCAAAAGCCCCTTCTAGTTCTATATCCCAGTTAAGTTGGGTGGGAGAAAGGAAATAGAAAGAGGCTTGAGACAGCTATCACGTGCCAATTACCTTTGCCCCATCCCACCATTCAATCCTGACTGAGCCCTTGGTTTCCCAACTACTGACTTCCCTCCTGATTCTTCTGCATCTTGTCAGGCCTACATATTACATTTTAATATAAGTATCTTGTTTACAATAGCTTGCTCTTTCACACTTGGCATCTAGACTCCTTTGGAGTCTAGAACTTGACTAGTTGTTGATGTAGATTGTACTGATCTGAGCCAAATTCATCTCTCAAAGGGATTGGTTGCTGAGTCTATACTTTTCATCCCAAGGTACTGATGCTTAAAAGTGGACTCTCAGTTTAAAAAAAAATAAAAATACAGTGAAATGCATTTAACATGAAATTAACCTGAAACTAATTTAACTTTTCATGAAAAAAGCAACTTTGACAACATTCAGTTCCATCATTAACTTGATTTAATAGTTATTTATTTATGAAGTACCTTCATATGCCAGAGAAGTCTAATGATTTGGTATCTGAAGATCTGGGTTTGAGGTGTTTTGTTTTTTTTGCTTTTTGGAGGGGGGAAGGCAGGGCAATTGGGTTTAAGTGACTTGCCCAAGGTCACATGGCTAGTAAGTGTTAAGTGTGTGAGGCCAGATTTGAATTCAGGCCCTCCTGACTCTAGAGCCAGTGTTCTATTCTCTGCATCACCTAGCTGTCCCTGGGTTTGAGTTTTGATTCTGTCTGGATAACTAGCCATGTGATGTTAAGTAAGTCACTTAACCTCTATTTCCTTGTCTAAAAAACCATGGAGTTCCATGAGGATCTCTAAGCTGTCCTCAAGCTCTAAGTTTTTACGAAGATTTGTGACCCTCTAGGGATACCCCTTCCTGAAGCACCTCTTACTTCTGTAATATCCCTAATTCTCCACAGCCCAGGCTTCACTTGAAGTCCGTCAGGAAGCAGAAATTATTAGCTCATGCTGTAGCTCATTCCATGTATGGACAGCTGGGGCTGGGAGAAGGGAAGAAGCCTTACATTATGTTTACTATAGGCTAGGACACTGTGCTAGGCACTTTTAACCACTATGATCTTATTTGATCCTCACAACAACCCTAGGAGATAGGTGGTATTTATTATCTTTTTTTTACATTTGAGGAGACTGACTAAAGCAGAGGTCACACAGTATCTGAGGTCAGATCTGAGCTCAGGCTTTCCTGACTCCAGGCCCAGCACTCCATCCACCGTGCCACCTAGCTGCCTCTAATTGTTAGAAACCTTCTCCTGACATTGATCCTTAATCACTTTCCCATGACAACTCTTCAGATATTTGAACACCACAATCATGTTCTCCATAATGGTTTTCTTCTTCAGGCTAAACAGTCCTAATTCCTTCAGTCTGTCTGCATATGGCATTGTTTAGGATCCCATCGATATCACAAATGTTTTCTGGTCATATCCTACCTTGTCATTGCCTTTCTAAAATGTTACCATAAGAACTGGACAGCCAGAAATGGTCTGACCAGGGAGGAGAAGCAGCAGGACTGTCACTTCTCTTTTTTATTAATATTCAACTTTTACTAAAATAGCCTAAATTCATACTAGCTCTTTTGGCTGCTAAGTCACCCTCTTGGTTCATAGTGGTCTTGGAGAGGCCTTTACAAGCTGTTGTCTCACTAAGTGTCCTATTCTGAGAGCTAGAGCACAGCAGGAACTGAGGCTGGTGCTGACTGTTCAGGCAATAGAAAGGAATATTTTGCTTTGTTATTAGTTATGGGCTAGGAAGATGAAAGAAATCCTTGAACTGCTGTTTGGGATAGATGGAAGGATAAAAATAATAGTATTGCCCTCTCCAGCTTTGTCTTTACCTATATTTTCTCTGCCAAGAATAATAATCTTTAACTGGGATGGATAGAACAGAAATGGCTAACAGGTGGTTGAAATCCAAGAAAATGAAGAGAGCTTACCTATATGATCTAAATTCATTTTAGCAGGCCCAGACAAACTACATTCAAGTGTACTGAAAAAAATGGCAAGTATGATTACTAAGCTGGTGTCAGTATCTGTGTGTATGTGTGTGTGTGTGTGTGTGTGTGTGTGTGTGTGTGTGTGTGTGTGTGTGTGAGAGAGAGAGAGAGAGAGAGAGAGAGAGAGAGAGAGAGAGAGAGAGAGAGAGAGAGTGAGAGAGAGTTAAGGATAATTGAGAACAGGAGAGATGCTATAGACATGGCTAGAGAAGAGGGGAGAGTCTGGTGAGTCTGACTCCAATTCTATAACACACTATTAAAGGGATGATTTGTAAATATTTAAAAAGGAAAACAGTCATCACTAAAAGCTAGCATACCTTCTTTTTGTAAATTTTTGTTTACTTTATTTTTAATTTATGGAATAAAACAAACATTTCCATAATACAGTATAATAAAAAATGGCAAATCTGTTATGTACAACTTGCTATTCATTTTAAATATATAATAAAGTTATCATGTAAATTTCTTTTTTCCTTTTTTTCCCTCTAACCCCTTCTAGAGATGTCTACCATTAGACAGACATATGCATATATATAATATGTGTATATATATGTAAAACTATTCTATACATACTTTTATTTATCAGTTCTTTCTCTGATTGCAGATAGTATCTTCATATATTCTTTGTAGTTAGTTTGGGTATGTAAATATTTGGGTATATTGGGTAGTTAATTTGTGTATTTAAGAATTTGTGTATTTAATATTTAAAATTTTATAATTAAAAGCCACATAACATAGCTTTTTCAAGAACAAGTCATGCCAAGCTAATCTCATTTCCTTTTTTGACAGAGAAACTAGAATGGTTGTGGTATATTCTTCTGGAGAGAGTGTCCATGCAATGATATCTCAGATCTCTTGAAGTATTGAATAAGACCGGTGGATTAGGAGAATTATAAAGACAATGCTCATCTGTATCTCAGTGAACACTTTTATCTCCTCTTATCATATCCTTGGAGACAAGATGTGAAGGTATGTCATAAATGATAATACCTATAGATCTATTCTCACTTGGTTGAACGACCAGAACCAAAGAGGAGGAAGTGATTTGTCAATATCATCTTGGGAAGGGATGTCCCCAGGGGCGTGCACTATGAATCTGTCCTGGGCCCTATACTGTTCAGTATCTTTATGAATGACTTGAATGGAGGCCCAGAGGATCTGGACTTCCAATTTACAGATGACATGAAGCTAATATATTGGATGACAAAGTCAGGATCTGAAAATATCTTAATGGGGTAAAATGAACTAAATATAATGAAATCATACTGAACAGGCTTAAATATAAAGTTCATAAACATCTGGGAAGATCTGTATAAACTGACAGAGTGGAGTGAATAGAACTAGACAGTTTATTCAGCAATATTGTTGTTCAGTTGTTTTAGTTGCATCTCACTCTCCATGACCTCATTTGGGGTTCTCTTGGCAAAGATCCTAGAACAGTTTGCTATTTTCCTCTCCAGCTCATTTTACAGAGGAAACTGAGGTAAACAGGATTAAAAAATCCTTCGACTTGCCCAGAGTCCTACAGGTAATAAGTGTCTGAGGCCAGATTTGAACTCAGGTCTTCCTGACTCCAGGACCCCAGCATGCTATCTACTGGGCTTAATGCATTAAGGCCCCAAATTACAGAGACAATCCAGAACTTATTAGGAAGTCCCCTATTGGGGATTTTGTTCTTATTTGCTTAACTGCCTGTTCAAAAATAATAGCATTGTAAAGACAAATAAGTTTGACCAACCAGAATTCTGGAGGACCTATGATACCCACCTCCTGACATTGAAGTGGTGAACTCAAGACGCAAAATGAGACTATCTATATTTTTGGACATAGCTGATGTGGGACTTTGCTTGACTACACATATCCATTATGAGAGTTTTTCCTCTTCTCTTCAGTTGCAAACTCAATATATCAAAAGGGTGATGTGACAGCCAAAAAACTAATGCTAGATTGCATTCAATAAGGCATATTGATTATGTGTGTATGTGTATGTACATATACATACACCCATATATATGGAAGAATATAGGCTGGCTATACTCCATCCTAGTGAGACATCTTGAACATTATATTTAGTTTTGAGTCCCACATTTCAGAAACATTGATGAGCTGGAATATGTTCAGATGAGAGGGTAACCAGGATGATGAGAGGACTGTAGACTATGTCATATCAGGACTAGTGAAGGAACTAGGGATCTTTAGCCTGGAGAAGAGAAGACTTAGATTCATATAAAATTTTAATGTATGCAAAACATTTTATTTATCTCATTTTATCATCATCCTGGGAGGCAGGTACCTTTATTACTCCCATTTTATTTTATTTTTTGTTTTTTGCTTTTTGGAGGGGGGAAGGCAGGGCAATTGGGGTTAAATGACTTGCCCAAAGTCACATGGCTAGTTAAATGTTAAGTGTCTGAGTCGAAATTTGAACTCAGGTTATCCTCTATTCACTGCACCACCTAGCCACCCCAATTACTCCCATTTTATAGGAGAAGAAACTGAGGCTGAGATAATTGAGGCAAGTTGCCCAGGATGATATAGCTAGTGTTTGAGGCCATATTTGAACTCAGGTCTTCCTGAGTTAGCTTGACAGATACTTGTTCTTAATAAATTTGTGCTACATGTATGTTCTAGAATTGTTAGGAACTTAGGTTAAACTTAACAGCCTGTAGTTTGAAGAATCTACTTCCTTTACCTTCTTGAAAATTCAGGAAGTTTTCTCACCTTAAATTCTATTGTTGTTCTCATCTTCTGTATAAGAGTTCTCTAATATCATGAGTAACAGTTAGCAGCCACACCCACATAGACAGAATGTCAGGAACAAAGAGAAGAGGGGAGAGAGAGGGTCGAGCCAAGGAATGCCGGCAGTGGCAGCAGCAGCAGCAAAATCTCCTTCACTGAAGAAATCTGGAGTTCAGGTATTAAGGTCAGTGAGTCAATAAACCTTTATTGAATGCTTACCACATTGCAGATACTGTGCTAAGCTCCAGGTAATGTGCTAAGCACTGGGGAAACAGGAAGGTAAAGACAGCATCTGCTCTCCAGGAGCACATATGTAATGGTGGAGACAACATGGAAACAGTGATGTACAGACAAGATCTATAGAGACTACACCGGAAATAACCAGTGCAGGGAAGACCCTCACTAGGCTCAGGAGCAGCTCCTTATAGAAGATGGGATTTTAGCTAAGACTTGAAGAAGCCGGGAGGCAGAGAGGAGAGGCATTATTTCAGCTGTAAATGTCAGCCAATGAAAATGCTTGAAGTCTGGAGATGAAGTGTATTGATCACAAAGAACTAAGGAGATCAGTGTCACTGGAAGGCAAAGTACATGGCAGAATGGGTCGAGGAGTAAGGTATCAAAAAATTGAAAAAGAAGGAGGGGGCCAAGGAGGGCTTTGACTTCTAAAGAGAGGATTTTATATTTGATCCTGTAGGTGATAGGGACTCCCTTGAGTTTATTGAATGGGGTAAAAACATGGTCAGATCTGGGCTGAGTAAAGGTTACATTTCAGTCAAGATGTTTTGGCACAAGCAATGGGATAAGAGAGGGAGCAAAATCACAGTATAAATAACTAATGATCAGGGATTCAGGTCTTGGCTTGGGAAGCACCAGGTGGTAATAAAGGCTAGAAGCAGAAGCCAATGTCAGTAGGGCCAAATGGGACAGAGGAAGTAGAGAAGGCTGGGTTAAAACAATTGGCATAGCTAAATATAGAGAAGATGGCCAGAATGGGATTTAGGATTCAGACACTGGAGTTCATTACTAAGATCCTAGGAATGTGTGACAGAATGTTGATGTAGATTAGCATAATTCCAAATTAGTGTATTGACCATACAATATACATGTGTAAATTGCTCTTCTAACTTCCTTTGAATCCCACTTCACTGGACCTCCCTCCTCGATATCCTTGATATTAACTCCCATAGCCACTGACAGTTCTACAGAGCAGCTAGTAGCCTGGGGCTATGGTATGGGGAAGGATGTTGGTGTCTGGACATAGCTATTGCCACAATAGACACATTGGACTGTAGCATGAATTGTTTATAAGAGTCTGCATAGAACAAGATGGAGGCCAAGGTAAGACATTGCTTGAGCTTGCCTCTGGTGACCAGTGGAATGCTTGGAATGTTTCAGTACATCTTTGAGAGGTGCTCTAACACTGGAATATCTGAGGTTGAAGTAGTTATGTACTACAGAACTCAGGAATATCTTCAGGTTATATAACAATGTGAAGATCACCCATGGTAGTTCAGTTTTAGTTTTATGAGAATTCATCAATGAGCCCCAACCCCTTCCCCAGTCCCTTGTGTATCCTAAAGATTTTATCTCCTCCTTAAAATGGCACTTCTCCATGGCATTGGAGTTGGCATTGGCATAAGTCCCAATGGGCTGGATCAATGTGATGTGCTAGGTGGGGTCCCAGGAAGAGATGATAATGCCATTGAAATAAAACATTATTCTAAGGTTCAGTATGCTTTGAGAATGGAGTGTATAAACCAATTCAAGGAGGTATTGTATAAATTGATTAGCATGTCTGAAAGGCTGTTTTCCCCTCAGAAATCAGGAGACTTGGGTTCAAATTCTAGCAGTTTGTTTTTGTCAGTTATATGAAATATGTATGTCTCTGTGTTTTAAGGTAATCATAGGATCTAGCCTACTCTTCCTCTATTCAATTTTGGGCTCAACTCATTATGCATTTAGAGTGTTTGTGTAAGATATATGTATTAAGGTGTAGGTCAACTGGCCATCCAGTGGCATGGGTTTGGGTAATTGACTTTTCTACTTATTTAGTTTTTTCCTAAAACCATTTCTTTTGAGTAATCTTGAATCTTATTGAAGTTCCAGTCATGTTCTGGGGCTTAATGTAATCAGAATAATATCACCTCCAAAATAGCATCATCTGGAGGACCTCATCATCTCTGGGGAGTTCCTCATTGTGTAAATCATTCTCCACTTTTTGATATTACTAATCGAGGATAGTTGAATAAAGATATATTTGTGATTTATTTGTCAAGAAATCTTGTATGATATTCACGTAGGCATAAGAAAGACTTTAAATCTTCATTTTCCTTTCCTGAGTCATATTTTGTTGTTGTTGCTTTTAATTGATAGAAATAGTAGGATTTGGGATTATTTATATCTTTCAGTCAATTGTGTGATGGTAAAGATGTCTGATTTAGAAAATCACTGACAGAAGCCTACCCATTCCCTTATATTTTCATCAAGGGTACTCTTGCTACATTTATAGATCATTGTCATAAGGATTTTGTTTGGTGGTATAGAGGTCAGTAATTGTTGCTGTTCTCGTCACTGCTTAATTTAAATGTGACATTGTGTCTGATTTTCCTCAAAACCTTTCCTATCTTTCCTGTTTAATAGATCTTATAAAATGAGCCCTCAGTGCTTTCACTGGAAATATTTTTGAGTGAATGTTTTGTTATCTCTAGTCTTGGTTTTCTTGATGGATATTTGGTCTGCCTCAGCATGTTACTCATGCTATTTTCTTTTGATGTTGTTTCAGTTTCCTCATATACCATTTAGAAGACTAACATGAGGATATGTAACTTGTGGTGTCATTATAGCTCAATTATGAAAAAAGATCATTCCAGAAACATAGTAAATTACTTCATTTTTTATTTGTTGTCTTCCCAGGTTTATCTATGGAATAGATAACAATAGATAATATGGTTAATGGGTAGTATGGATAATATGTCTCACACTAAGCTTTGTGTACCCTTTTTTCTATTTCCAATGTATTTCATGGTTTTATTAGGTGATGCTGCTCATAATCTTTTACCATTCTTCACTATAGTGTTTTACAAATGAGTTTATTTTCTGAACTGGGTTACACTTGTCTGCCATGTCTCCTTGTTTGACAAGTTCATCTACTGTTTATTGGATAATGTACTGTCCCTTTAAGGTTTGTTGCTAGTCTAAGGATGCTTGCAGTTCTAAGAGGTCCCCTACTTCTGAAGTGCAGCTGCTGAGTGTTGAGTCTGACTGAGAATTCTTAAAGAAGCAATTGATCAGTTTTGTAAGTGACAAGCCTCAGAAAACTGGGGAGATATGGACACCAGAAGAGTTGCATGATTAGGGTAAAAATGTAATTTATGACTATAGACAAGAGAGTGGCACTTGATTAATAATCATAATATAAAGTAGAAGAGTTTGAACTGAGATAAGAAAAAAAAAGAAAGGTGGAAAGGACCCATCTCAGAATCTCATCAACTAAAGTTGGAAGTGGTAAATACTACATTTGCTGTTAAGGTATAAGTTTAACTAAGAAGAGGAACATTTTGGAAGCAGAGAATGAGAGAAGTTACTAATAGATTGACTATGTAATTGTAGGTTTTCACACACCCATGTGAAGGTGGGAAGTGCAATATAGTGGATGGCCACCCCCATGTACCCATTACAGCTGGATGGAATAATTTCTGGACTTCCTGTTGTTGTTTTGAGTTGCTATTGTTTTAATTTTCATTTCCAATGGTTAGATTAATTAGTATGCTTCCTAGTGATACAATTTGGTGACTTTAATTACTATAATCAAGAGACTTATTAGGTCAGGTATTGAGGGCAGAATGCATTAGTGCCAATGGGTCCTATAATTGTGATAGAGATACAACTTTTCCATTCTTTTTCTCAACAGATGACCTTGGCTTTGGTGGGAATAGTAGAGGACCATATGAACTACCTTTGTATATTCACTTCTGAAAATACTGAAGAATTGCAGTATCAAGTTTGGTTGTTACTTAGATCTGGCTGACTGGAACAGGTTAATAGGATAATAGCAATTATACTGAGAGGTAGCAAGATAGAGTGGATAGAGCTGACCTAGAAGTCAGGAAAATAAACATTTAGTTTTATTCTGCCAAATATTAGTTTGTGACCCTGGGTAAGTCTCACTCTTAACATCTTAGTGCCACCTAAATTTGCAGAAAAGTTATCAGTCTGCATTGGTAGGAGCTCCTTGTACTGATGAAATCACAGGTCCTGTTAACACTAAACAAATGAAAGAAACAAACCACCCACTTCTAGGATTGGCTTTATCCACACTTATTTCCCTCCTGAGCCATCTCATCCACTTCCATGCCAATAAACTCATATTCCATGTCTATCCATTTCTTCCCTCACTTCCTTCTAGTTCTGTAACCATACTCATATGAACTTGGTCATTGCTTCTGGAAGGGCATGTCAGTCTGTTGCCCTATAGTTCCACTTATAGCCTTCTTCTATTAGAATATAAACTTGAGGTCAGGGACTTTCTTTCCTTTGGCATTTTTATCCTTAGCATTTGGCACAGTTCTTGAAACACAGTGACCAATAACTTCTCTTTTCATTCATTCATTCATTCATTCATTCTAAATATAATGAAGTGGTGAAAGCCCTGCCTTTATTGCTCAAAATATATCCCTACATTTCTGGTGCTGGATGTAAAGCCTATCTGCTCTGGGCAATGCTTCTAGTAGTGTGGTGAGTGGAAAATAACTTTCCTTAAATCCCATACAATGTTTAGATTATGAAACGCTGACAAATGGACCCCAAGGAGAGAAAAGTGATAGGGAATGGATGATATTCACCCTGAACAATTTCTAGTGCATTTCTACCTGGTCTTTCAAGAACTTGGTCTCCTAAATCACAAATGCAAAGAGAAATGGGTATCTTTCATGATCTTAGGATCAATGGAGAAGCCTTGGGCTGAGGAGAACTTGCTGTGACTAAATAAGGCTCAGATCTGCAAGTTTTTAAGAGACCCCAGTGGCTGCCAAGCAGTGATTTGTAACAGAGAGTGGTTAGAAAGTTCAGTCTCTTATCTAGAATCAAACTCATGGTCATGTGGGCCTCCTGGAGGGTCTTGGAAATCAGTTGTTGTGAAGATTGATAAGGAATGGATTCTTGAGCTAGATAGTCTGGTCTGTGAGCAGTCCTCTTCCTCGACTTCTATTTGATGCTTCAAGGGTTCCAAGTGTTATATTGTGGGTAGGTAGGAAATACAAATACTGGAGGAAACACAGTAGATTTAGGCAAAATTGAAAATCTATGCAGGCACACTGCTAATAAATGTGGGTGTTGTTAGCTACCCCTACTGAAGCTAGTCCACCAAAAAAAAAAAGGCATAGCCAAGCCTCTTACAAATTGATCAACAAGAGCAAGTCTAGATTGATACGAATCTTGTTTTAGGATCCTGTAGAAACTGGCATAATCTACCATGGGTCCCTGTTCCTGCCTTGTGCAGTGAATCTAGTGGCTGGCAAGTCTCCTTGAGTTTCCAAAGGAACATCAGTATTGTCCAACAGGGGACAGGTAGAGAGAGCACCAATGGGACATCCTCCTCTCAGACTGTGAATTGTTCCAACAGACTTTTGTATTTAGAAGCAGACAGCTGCTCTTGCTTCTTTCTGTAAGGCCTCTAAAGCTTCTCAGAACACAGCCAGTTCTTTGGTGGTCTGACCTGGGAGTTGTTGGAGAGCAGTTTTTCTTCTAAAACTTCTGAACCTCTAGTGGGAGGGCCTTAAGGACAGCAGGTAGCTAGACTGTTGTCCAAGCTGGTGGTGAAGGTCAGGAAGGTGCTTTTGTTTTGGGGCATGACACAAGAATGTTGAATCTCCTCTCACAAATGAATAGCAAATAGAGGAGTAAGGTTGATAGTGCTAAAAATTGACAGTAATTAAAAGGCCCAGAGAGAGAGAGAGAGAGAGAGAGAACTTATTGGTAAAGGAGTATAGCCCAAGCTGAAATGATAACAATTTTTACTTGGCAGTTTAAGGCTTACCATAACGTGCTGTGGTTGTACAGCAAGAGACCACCAGATATAGGCAAGGAGTAAAATGAATTTGGGCAGCCCAGAATAGTAATCACTGAACTATGTTTAGAAAACACCATGGAAAAACAAAAGGTGTAGTGAATAAAAATTTGTCTCATGCAAGGTGTTATCTCAGGAGAGAGAGACAGAGAGACAGAGAGAGAGAGACAGAGAAAGAGACACAGAGATAGAGACAGAGAGATAGAGACATAGACATAGAGGCAGAGAGAGAGAGAGAGAGAGAGAGAGAGAGAGAGAGAGAGAGAGCGAGCATGCTGCTCATATATTTCCTTGTTCAACCAAACTTGCCTGACCATGGCTCAAGATGAAGGCCACCACATCTTCTTAAACTGGAGGGACAGATACAAGAATCATAGTGTTATATTTTGTATCTCTAGTTCTTAACACAGGAACATAATATGTGCTTAATAAATAGATGTTTGTTGATGGATTTATCAGTCACCTAATTCAATCCCCTCATTTTGCAGATAAAAAAAACAAAACAAAAAACTGAGGCCCAAAGACTTATGGGAACTTGCCAATGGTCACACAGGTACCTAAGTGGTAAAGCTTAGAGCTGAACCCAGGTAGTCTCCCTTGAAGTGCAGTGGTCCTTTATTTTTCCTCACACTCTCACCCTTTCTGTTACCTTTTCTGACACACTGCTCTCCTCTGGAGAACTGCAGAGGAGAGGAGTTGAGGAAGTTCACATGAGATGGCCTTTCATCTTTTTAGGAAAGCAGGGGAAGAGGTCATCTGCTGAAAGTGAGGAGAAGGGAATGGTGAAGTGAATTGGGAACTTGTGAAGAAGAAGAAAGATCGAGAGAACCATTGTAAACTTCAATTATGATTTTGCTACAGGTATCCAAAAGTTCTTCATGGTGTCAGGTAACAGAATAATGTACCAGGATTATTATCAGTCTCTGTCTTTACAAGAAAACTATAGTGAGCTGGCTGAAGGCAGTAATCAAAATCAAGTAGATGGATGTGATTGAAATCTGTTTTATTTCTTTATTCTTAATGTCAGCAACAACTAATTCAGGAATGGAACTGCAAAATGTGGATTCAGGCTTAAGGGAACTTCAGTTCTTTTCAGAAAGTTTCTTGGACATTTTGAATTTATAAAAATGGACCATGGAACACTGTCAGTCATTCTTCTATTGTTTTCTCTTTGTGAATGATCTGATAAGATTTAGGTAAATCACCTTGCTATGTCTCTTTACTCACTGCAATGGCATAATGTGCCAATGTTAGCCTTCAAGGCAATCCTCCACAGTGATGACTTTGGGACCCCAGACTGAAGGATCCTAGGTGTGGATTTTTCCCTGGAGGAGTTGGGAAGAAGCCTTGCCCTCGGTTAAGCACTAAAAGTTGAATCAGAGAATTTTAGAGCTAGAGGGTAAGGAGATTTGTTCTGTGGCGATTTTTTTTAAACTTTTTAAAAACCAGGCTCAAAATAGCAGTGTTATTCTCTGCAGGCAGGAAGACCATCTCTATATTTTTAACATTCTGTAAACAAGGCAACAAGCCTTTGTTTAATTATGTAAAATAAAGGCTTATGACTTAACTATTGATTTTCTTCTAGTCTTATGCCAGGGTACTAATTAACTAACCCATCTGTTCATTTAGCAAACATTCACCAGCATGGTAATGGAGAGAACACTCACTGATTCTAGGGTCAGAGGATCAGAGAGATGGCTTCGCATACCACCTCTGCAGCTTATTGATGGGGTCACTGGATAAATCACAACCTCCCATGGCCCAAGTTTCCTCATCAGTAGGAATAGATAGACTTTGGTGTAGATGGTCTCTGGGGTCCCTTCTGTATCCATGATCCTATGATTTAATGTCTATTATGTGAAGTAATTGAGCTAGACTTTGGGGGATGTGAGAGACAAATAAGACTCAGTTTCTAGCCTCAATGAACTTAGCAAGAGAGAGAAGACTGAAACCCAGACAAACATAATATAGATTAGAATCTGCAGACATTTGTTGTCATTTTTTGCTTTGGTCTAAGAACTTTGAAGCCCTGAGGTAACTGTGGTTATCTCCTGTCCTCCTGGTCCTGCTGGTGACCTCCAAACCTAAGCCCAAGAAACAATAAGAAAGTGGGGTTGGTCCTGAGGAGATAGGTCAGAATTTGATCTTGAGCATTCACTTGTTTTCACTCCAACTTGTGTGTGTGTGTGTGTGTGTGTGTGTGTGTGTATGTGTGTGTGTGTGCATGTGAGGAAAACAGCTAGAAGGAAAGGGAACACTTAGGGTTGTTCCCACTGGGCCAGTTTAACTTTTCCTTCTTAGTCTTAATTTCATTATTTCTGCTCTATGTTCCCTGTGTTCTTCAAAGGTGGAGGGTGCTCCATCAGAAGACCTGTCTCTCTGCTACTATCATAAACACTTACAGAATGGACATTCTGGGTAGGACATCTCACACTTCTCTAGCCTATATCTATAGCCCTTATCCAAGAGGACTAAAAATAAATAAATACAAGTCCTGTGTCAGAGTCAGCAGTTATATCCTGGTTATGCTGCTATTTGGACCTACCAACCTGCTTCAGATACCATTCCCAAACACAGAATCATGGAGTTGCGTTTCAAAACCAGGTTCTCTAACTCCAAACCCAGTATGCTTTTCACTATTGTTTTGTACAACTCTTTGTGACCACATTTGGACTTTTTTTTGATGGAGATACTTGGAGTAGTTGGTCATTTTCTTTTCTAGATGAACAACTGAGGCAAACAGGGTTAAATGACTTCCCCAGAGTCACACAACTAATAAGTGTTTGAGGCCAGATTTGAACTCAGGAAGATGAGTCTTCCTGACTTCAGACCCAGCACTCTATCCACTGCACCATTTAGCTGCCCTGCTTTTCACTGCCTACTTATCCAAAATCTGTTCTCTCTCTGTATTATTTATGCATTTGCATGTTGCAGCTTATCAGAAAGAGACTTGGGTACAGATCTCTTCCCATCCCTGCCTGGTAGGGAGAAGGGTTTGCTGACACATTAGGGGGGTGGAGAAGACAGTGCTGAAAACCGGTTGTCTTTTTTCTCTCAGTGAAATAGCTGGGGAAAGGAGTTATTTGCTGTTGTTCTCACTGAGGAGAAAGAGGAACCATGAATGTCACTCCTGAGCTTGTGATCATAGGGAGCAGGGCAAGATGAGACATCCCAGCTGCCAAAGAGCAGATAGATGGGAGCCATGGACCGGAGCAGCAAGTTATGCCTGAGCTTCTTGGGCTCCCCCAGAGTAGGAAGATCCTTACAGCGGCTGAGCAAAGAGGGAGAAGCAGACAGCAGATACTAGACAAAGCATCTTGCAAGCAAAGAGGCTGAGGCTGTCCACACCCAAGTTTCCCACTTCTCTTTCTAGTTGCATAGGAACCTTGCATATATCTTGTGGAACTAGAGTTTTGAGTATTTTGTTCCTTTTAAAAATACATTTTGCTGATGCCTTTTGTCTTTTCATCACAGTGTTTCCACTCTCCCCTCCCTCTTCCCCCACAGTGAATACTCTCTGGTGATAAGGAAAAACTATTAAGCAAAAGCATCTAATATAGAAACCTTGTCTGAAATGATATACACTATTCTGCCCTAGTAATCCCTCACCTCTTTGCTGTGAGGAAGGAGGTTTGGTTGCATTATCTCTTCTCCAGGACCCTCTTTAGTTTTTCTGTTATTCAGCGTCCAGTTTTCTGTTAGTGATATTTTCATTAACATTGTGTTTATTCTCTTGGTTCTACTCATTTCATCTTCATAAATATTTAGAAACCCAATTTTCTTTGAATTCCTGATATTTGTAATTTCTTACTGTAGAATAATATTCTATCACCTTTATATATCACATTTTTTTCAGCTATTCCCCTTTCATAGGGCCCCTACTTGGTTTCCATTTCTTTGCTACCAGTGAGAGTGCTGCTATGAATATTTTGCTATATACTAGACCTTTGTTTCTAGCTTTGACTTCCTTGGGTGTGTGCCCAGTAGTGGGATTGCTGAGTCAAAGGATATGGGCTCTTTAGTCACTTTTCCTGCACAATTCCCACTTGAAATCCAAAAGAGTTGGACTGCTTTATAACTCCACCAACCATCCTATGCCTGTCTTCCCACATCATTTCTAACATTTCTTTTTCCCATCTTTTGCCATTTAGTTAATTTTCATGAAATGAAGTAAAAACTTAGAATTATTTAGATTTGCTTTTTTCACTACAAGTAATTTGGAGCATGTTTTTAGGTCATCATATATAGTTAAATCTTTTTTTTTTTGAAATTTAGTATTAAGAAATGGTTTTCATACATTTTGTATGACATGGATATTTTGACATATTTTAACAATGATATTTGATGCAAATATGTTTTCTATTCTGCATTTTCTTTTATAAGCCTCAGTTAATTTTATTTGCATGGAAACTTTTAAATTTATTTTATCTTTTATAATCTCTTTAATCCCTTGTTTGGTTAAGAATTTTCTGAGTCTTGAAGAAGCTCATTTCACAAACTACTCTGGAACAAAACTAAAGCAATCTAGGAATGTGGCTGACATTATTTTCTGTTGCATTGCTTTTCATTTCTATCCCAATTATGTGTTTTACTTATTCAGTGATATTCTTTCCCTGAGTCTGCTGGCAAAGTGAACAGCTGAATAATACTTAGACTGGAATTAATTTCAAGTGTTCTGGTTTTTGAGCTGTATGGGCACAAGTGAGCTAGATGGATAACGATTCACTGAAAACTCCTACAACTTAAACCTAAGTTTGAGAGGGTCCAGAGTTGTTATGGGCTACATGTCTATATGCATACTTAAAATTTTTTTTCATCATGAGATTTTATTGGGCAGGAGCCCTGTTCTTTTTTTTTTTTTCCAGTCAAGGGGCAGTTTATTATGATACCAACAGAAGCAGGATAGATTCCCAGTGAGTCAATAACTTCAAGGGAGTAAAACTGATACATACATATAGATATGGATAGGATCAAGGATTGGTCAATAGCTTGGGGTGGTCCAGGTGCAACAGTAAAAGTAGTTAAGTTGTCTGAGATGGGTCAAGAGTCACGGTGAAAGGACTAGTCAGTATCTAGGTGGGCTGGGCTCGGCCAGATGCCTTGAGCAAGGACTTGCCGAAATGTGTGGGAAAATTCAGAAACTGGGCTGCTTTCAAAGACATGGTCTTTTCCTTTTAGGAGTCCAGGTCCCATCACCCCATCAGAACTAGGCTTCAAATCCTAGTTCTATCATTTACTACCAGTATAAAACTGGACAGGCCACTTACACTCTTTGGCCGTCTGTTTCCTCATTTGTAAAATGAGGGAGTTGGACTAGATGACCTCTAAGATCCCTCCTCATTCTAATCTATGATCTGATCATTTGAAGCATCACTTTTCCTCTCAGGCTTTAACACTGTAATTTCCTTTAACTGATCTTCCTATGACATGGGCTCCTGCTCCTTCATAACGTTAATAGACATAATATAGTTCAATGGCTCTGAGGTTCATTCTGCAAATGAATACTCAGAATTACAGGCTGGATCCCCAGAAGAGTGACTAGCTCCTTTGCATTTACTCCCAGGGCTCTAAGGATAACCCCTGAGGGGTTGTTGGGGGGGTTTCTTAGTACTATGACTTCCAATTTCCTATCTGGTATGCTCCCCTAAATATCAATAAGTAGTCAATATCCCACCAATATAAATTGACCAGTTGATATAAATTAATTTTACAAAAGGAAATTGGCTGAGTAGCAAGGACCAAAACACAAAAATTTACTATATGGGACCCTGGGGAGAGTGGGCTCAGAATTCAAGTGGTGACTAAAAATACCCCCACTTCCCTTACCAAGTATACTTCTGGGTGTGGCACAGCTAATAGACAAATCATTCCCTTGCTTACAAGATATAGTGTCTAAGCTGAAGGTTATTGATACATTGCTGACTGGGTGAAGTAGATTGTTTCTTAGGGGTGAGTCTTCACTGGATTCAGATAGGTGGCTTCTGGCAGACTTACTTAAAGACTCCAAGCTGGACCTCTGGAGATTCTTCCTAGGTCTAATACTTATTTACCAGTTTTTGTCTTTATACATACTGTAGTGACTGATTTTCTCCATCCCCACCTCCTCACCCCCCAGCCCCCCATCCCCCCCCCCACCCCAAGGAAGTGAGCAGATTGCCAGGTCAGCTCCACCCTCCCCCACTGGGTCTCTGCCTTTCCACTTAGCTCACCTGCATAGAAGTGGGCGGGCTTCTGGGTCAGATGGGAGTTTCAAGGTGTGCACTGACCAATCACTGCTTACTTAAGGCCCCCTTAGCTGAGGTTCTGCCCCAGATCAGGGCTATTGCTGGCTGCTGCTGCTACTGTTGCTGTACTTGAGATATGTGGCCTGATCAGCCTTCTCAGCCTGCCATGTGGCCTGATCAGCCAACATGGCGTTTTAATAAAAGGTCCATTCTAAAATTATTACTTGGGTCTTGCTTGCATTAATCAAGGTACAACACCTAGAACTTTACAGTATGCACTTAAATGCTCATTGACAGACTTCAATATCTTTCCCATTCATTCATTCTTTCTTCACTCAGTTTCCAATCTAATTCAGTCCCAAGTTTCCTCTTGATTGGACTATGGCAACAGCCTTCTAAGAGGTCTTCCTACCTCAAGCCTCTTCCTAAATGAATCCATCTTCCACTGTGTGGTGGAATCAATGTCTGTCATGTAGATGGTGTAAGTTTTTTTTTTTCCTTCCCTAAAAGTCAAGGAACCTGTTCCTGTGACTTGATTAGGACAGTGGACTGAGTTGTCTAGTGCGTAAAAGGCTACTTCTTGAATGAGTCAATGCCCACATCACGCTAGTCACCGTAGGTGGGGTATGTCTATCTGAACCAATGCAGTAGCATTGCTAAATATTCTTTCCATGTTATGACTAAATCAGTCTCCTTTTAACTGGTCTATAAGTGTTTCATTTTATTCCATTTACAACTTGAATCAGCCCTGGCCTATAACTAGCTGCCAAAGTGATTTTCTTAAAAGTCTGATCATATACGCTTCTCCTACCATATTCATTAAATTCCAATGGCTCCTTATTATCTCTGGGATCAAATATAAATTTTGTTTGGCATTTAAATCTCTTCACAATTTGACCCCTTCCTACATTTCCTGTTGGTGGAATCCTAATAAAGCTGCTCCCAGTCTCAATATTCTAACTTCCTTATAGACCCCACTAAAGATCAGGCCCACTGTACCTACCTAGCTACTCACTCCTTTCCCCTCTACTCAATATCCTAATTTCTTCATAGATGCCTCACTGCTCACTAGAACAGCAGGGGTATCCAATGAATTCATGTATCTCATAGAACAGCAGGCATGTCCATGTGATGGGATCCTAGCCATTGCCTCTATCTAGGCACTGCCCCCCAAAACCATTCTTCATATTTCCCACAGAAACAGTAGGTGTGTCAATGCATTCAACCACAACCATATCCATCTAGCCTTAGACAGGACCACAATGGTCAGCCAATAAGAAAGCAGCACCACCAGGATGCCTAAGCAGGATATGGACCCCAAAACAACAGAAGGGACATTCCCTAAGTAGGCACCTGCATAGTAATAGTAAAGAACGGACTTGCAGTAAACTTATGACATAGAGAGGCTTATTATAGTATCATTATCATATATACATACCCCCAATGGATTTTTCTGTATTCATTGTGGGAAATTGTATGGGCAGTTCCACTGTGGCTGAGACCCTGTAGCAGCAAGCAGCCCAGCATCCCCAGAGTGGCTGCCAACACAGGTTCTTAGATCTGCTTTTGTAAAGGAAAGCAACTCAAAATCAGTTAACAAGCTTACTTTAATCAAACAAACATATATTACCTAGTTCAGGGGGAAAAAGGTCAGCACCCCAAACTTCAGGGTATACAGACAGATCAAATAGACAGGCTTCCAAACTGTCCAACCATTATATCAATATCAAATCACAGTTACCAGAGAGGGAAACATCAACATCTGGGTTTTCAAAGCTGGGGGGCTCTCAATGGCTGCCCAGAGTCTCATCTGGTCAAATCACACAACATTTCTCAAAGTGAGCCCCCAACCCTGTTCTTTTTAATCCATTTCTATAGGACCAATCAAAACAACCTGTGACGATGATGAATGTTTCTCATAGCATTTCCTTGTTTACACATCATTTGGAGACAACAGGATGCCATTTAGAGTTTTAGGCATATAGCTAAAAAAATATGATGAGTTTCACTAGTTTTACTCAAATCATTTGCTAGCTAATGTGACAAAGTTTGAGTTTCACTAAGGATGTGTGGACACAGCAATATTTGCTATTTCAATGACCTTTTCTCCACAAATATAGATTCTGACCAATTTTGCTGAAAGGCATATTTTCAGAGGGAACTGAAGAGGTCATTACTTTTTCTTCCAGCAGAACTACCTATAACTGTGCTAGCAAGTGGAATTTTTCCTATTCTTTAAAACCTCTGAGAAAGAAGGATCCACAACCTCACTCCTAATCAATTAAACTGTTTGATAGCACATTCAGGAAATTGTCTTTATGGCTAATGGAAGTCCTTTCTTTGGTCATTTTAGAATGATTTTCATTTGTTCTGACATCAGTAGAGGACACCTAGCTGCTATCCAACATCTAATAACTAACTCTATAGTTTATACCAGAAGCACAATGAATTTAATCTTTTAATAAAACTCGATGATTTCATTTTACCTCAATTTCCATTAACTTAGCAATTTTCATATTCTCTCATTGCTTCTCAAAAGTTAGGTGGTAATTGAAGAGGTTATAGCCAGAGTTATGGGGGTTACAGAAGAATGGATTTAGCAAGTTCACAGATCAATGAACATATAATTGAATTCCTATTATGCAAAAGACATAAACCTCAACTTACCATTGTAGTTTGCTTTACCTTTGCCAAAGTTTAAAAAAATTTTAAAAATCAAAGGTAAAATTGCTATATTTCAGTTCTAAGTAGACTTTGGAAAATAAGCATGATGGGAGAGCAAAAGGTATTGAAAAGCAACCAACCTGGGTTATTGTCCCACAGATAATAGAGAATTCAGTCTCAGTTGGACTTTCATATATAGTTGGTTGGGAAGTGGATAGAGAGCTGGGCCTGAAATCAGGAGGACTTGAGTTCAAATCTGATCTTATATTTATTGCCTGTGTGACACTGGGTAAGTCACTTAACCTCTGCCTCAGGTTTCTCAATCTACTTCACAGGTTTGTTATGAGGCTCAAATAAGATAACATATGAAAAAGAACTTAATACAAGTGCCTGGCACATAGTAGGTGCTATATAAATGCCTTTTCCCCTTCCTTGTTCTACTTCTATTTACTCCCTTGTATCAATTTTCTTAATCATATCCCCTTCCCTTAAATCTTCTATTACTCTCTCCCCACAAACTTACTCTCATTGCTAGTTAACTTACTTCTTACTTTGCTGAGAGGATAAAATCTGTCCTGAACTCATTTCCTTATTCTATAATTTATAACACCCATATCACCTCTCACCTGGACTATTGGATTAATCTGGTCTTCCTTCTTCCAGTCCCTCTCCTCTCCAGTCCATTTTCCATACAGGTACAAAATAATCTTCCTAAGGCACCATTCTGACCATTCCAACCTCCTACTCTAAAACCTTCTGTTACTCCCTACTGCCCCAAGGATAAAAGATATTTCTAATCCTTACACTTAAGACCTCCCACAAGCTTTTTGCAACCTATTTTTTCTAGCCATATTTACCAACATTATGCCCCTTTTAAGAACTATAAGTTCTAGTTAGGCTGGGTTACTAATTATCCACTCAATCTAGAACTCGATTTTCTATCTTTTGCCTTCTATGAATTTACATGAGACATCCCCTGTGCCAGAAAAGTACTCCCTTTTCATCTATAGCTTTCAAAATTCTTATCATTCTTGAAAAAATTAAGCTCTAGTGATCTCTCTTTTCTAAAAAATCTGATATTTACTTAACCTGTGTCCAAGTTGTTGTTGTTGTTCATCCTTTGTTTTTGAAGATGACCAATGACATTGCCTTGATTTGGATTGGATTTAAGTGATGCAAAGTTGCATGTCATAAGCTTCACTGTCTCTTGCAGTCATTAAAGTCTAGTGGCAAGACCAAAGTCAAGATGACTGGCAGTGGCCCAGGATTCAGTGGATGACCTTGACATCTTCCATGTCTAACCAAGCTCTAAGTGCTCCAAAGCATCTTCTCACTTGCCTTCATCACTGTTGGAACAAATTGTTCTCATCTGCCCCTTCTACTAAAAGAAGGCTTCACATGCTTGGGGTAGACATCCTCCTGATTCACGAGTTTGAGACCTGTCAATTATCCTCAATCTAATTTAGCCTATCTGCTGAGATTTTCCTGGGGTATGGCCACTGTGCATGCTCCAACTTCTTGGAGCCATAGATGAGAATGGGGTGAAGGTAGACATCAAAGGTAGATGAGCAACTCTGAAAAGGGCTTGAAACCCTAGACACCAGAAGTGTTAGCCCTTGATCACCCCATATACCCATACATCCTGTGCCAGAGATTTTGAGTTTGTGTCCCATCTGAGGTCCAAGCTATATCCCCTAGGGGGGTGTAAAATGTTTAATTTTTTGTGACTTATCCACAGGATCTGGCACAATGCGTTGCACAGAGTAGTTTTAATAAAAATCTGTTGATCTTCAGTTGTTTCTCACAGACTTGTACAATTATCAATATTTTAATAAAATTGAACTGAATGCCTCTCATCTGAAAATTAGTCAAGGTATGTTTGGAGATTATCAGTAATTTGGCTAATTGTTTTTTGCCAGAACAGCTTTTGAAGACTGACTAGTAGATCATAGAGGAGTTGCAGTTTGCCTTAAAGGTGCATGCAGTATATGATGAAAAAAATCAGACACTTTTGAAGTATTTAAGAAGTGTGTTAAACTACTTTACCTAGCATATCTCCTTCAATTTCAGTCTGTATCTGTTCCCCAGTAGTAAATAAAACAATACTGGTTTTTGTCTAATTATGTTCATGGACGTAAAATGCTTTTTTGTCTTTGTGATAATTAACTTATGCCTGAAGTTTTTGAAACTTGTAGCATTTATCTCTTCTCCATGTGATTATTGCAATAAGCCTAATTTTAAGGTAACCTACATTTGACTTTCTTACCCTATTGTAGCAATGAATTTCATCATTTAACAGAAATGAAGAAATGGGACCTTATATTTTGTTCATTGACATCTTTAGCTTGTTTTTGCCAATAGGCTCAGATTGAGTGAAATGCCAAAAGATAATGACAATCAGCTGAATTAACTCTGACCTCAGTCCTGTGGTCAACCCTTTGTTACACTTATCCCAACAAGGATTTTTCTTGCCTTCAATCTCATCTGCCTCCAATATGAGTCACAACTCTTATTTATACCAGATGTCTAGAATGAATGACTATTTAATAGTAATACTAAAATAAAGGGTTGCTTTTTTTTTTTGCTCCTGGCAAACATTTTGCAATCAGGTGTGTATGTGAAAATGTGAAGAAGTCTTCTGTCATTGCATGTTGTCATTAGGAAACCAGAGGTAATAGCTGTGACTTTTGTAGCTGTAATATAGAGTAAGAGTGGTGTGATTTCTTCTTTGCCTATGCTTACTCCCCAAATTTCTTTTCTTTGCTTATTGTTATAGTTAACATTCTAGCATGGTATCAAATAGTAATGGTGTTAATAGATGGATGCTCTCTTTAACCCTATACTCTTACCTTCTAAATTTAAACAAACTTAAACTATAATGGAAAGACTGACCTAGTGATCTGGAGACCTTAATTACAGTCCCAGATCTATACTAGCTAGTTATGTGACTTTGGGAAAGTCACTTAATCTCTCTGGGTTACAAGTATCTCATCTATAAAATGAGAGAGTTGAACTAAATAACCCAGATAACCTAAGCAACCCTCTTTAAAATTCTGTAAGCCTGTGGAAATTAGACTTATTTGGTCAGACATAGCACTTATTACAGGGCAATCATAAAACCTAAAACCAAACACTATTTGCCGGGGGCGGTGGGGGGAGGAGGGCAACCTTTTAATGCCATGGAGTTACCTTTTACTTCCCTGAAGATTTATGATCATTGACATGGGAAGGGGAGGATGCTTGACAATGAGCAGCTAGATTGAAGAGGTTGGCTATAACTAGTAATTCTTGTACCTGTGACAGTTGACACAAATCAAACCCAGGGCATACACTCTCAGTTGAAGGTTAGTGGCAGGGCATAGCCCCATTGAAGGGTTGGGGAGTGGAAACAGGGATGCTGGGATAGCAGTAAAATGCAGCTATGGTGAGAGGAAGCAGTGTGGGGCAGGGAAAGAGCTCATTGTAACTCACCATTTGGTAACTTTCTATTTTAATTATTTTTGCCAGCTAGGTGTGAAGCTCTGTTGTTTCTATGTTTCTCAAAGACTGCAAGTGTCAGCACCATCTAAATTTGTCTGCCTGAGGCAAAGCCCCAGTCCCTGTGCCCTACTTATCCCTTTGTGTGTATGGTGGAATTCTAAGAGCTCTAAGCCTTCTTCCTCTGTAAGAAATGCCCATAAAGTGCAGAAAGAAGTCTGTGGCAGTGGCTTTTGGCCATGCCTACGTTCTCCAAACTGGTGAAAATAGCTGTAGGGGATGGGAAACATGAAGGCAGCAGTTGCTTTGATGTAATTGACCATGTTGAGTTTCAAGATATGTTGATTAATTATTATCAACCATTTGGGCATCTCTGATCTGAAGAAAAGCAATTCTTTCTTTCAAGAAGCCAATAGAAAGAGTTTTGTAGGGAACTTGTCAGATGGGAGACTTGGGTTCGCTCTTTGTATAACCATGGATTTCCAGCTCTGATATACACCTTGGTTTCAATTTGTCTCTACTCTTACTACCTCTGTGACCTTGGGCAAGTCATTTAATCTCCCTTAGCTTCAGTTTCCTTATCTGTAAAATGAAGGCATTGGACTAGAAGTCACTTTCCAGCTCAGAATTATGATCCTATGATCTAAAAAATAAGGCATTAACTATCTCATCTCTAAAGTCCTTCTGGTTCCGATACTTTATGAATCTGCAATTAATTTATCTATATCTGTTATTTTTGCCATGTAACCAAGATGGGAGACCATACTGATTACCTGACAGGCTTTCAACCTTTGCAGTTCAATCTAGTGAGCAATTTCTCTAAATCTAAGGTCCTTGGTTTGAGGGAGAGGACTGAGTTTCCCCTGAAACTTAGTTCCCTGAATTTAGGTTCAGATAATATGATCTCAAGGTAACAATAACTGAACTAAACAACTTGGGGTCAAGGTATTTTCTATTAAAAAAGATTTAATCCCCAGTTCTTAGTGTAGCACCTTATACAAGGTAGGTACTTAACAATTTAAAAAAATGGAATTGAAAATAGATCTAGAAGAAACCTAAGAAGTATGCAAACACTTATTTGACATATTGGGGAATAGAGAGATAGAGAGGGGAAATGACTTGTCTAAGGTCATGCAATTAACAGAGTCAAGAGTAGAACCTATCTGTCTTTTTTCCATAGTCCTTTAACATGTAATCAAGGGATGCATATAAATAGGAAAGTGAACTTGAAGTCAGGTTAAAGGTCTGTATGTAGTAATTAAGTGAACTTTCTCAAATATGGCCAATGATTATTAAATGGCTCTACCCAAATACTCAATGTATCCATGATATCATTAATTTGGATGCTGCCTTCAACATTGTAGATCATATGCCAACGGGCATGCTCATTCTGTGTGACTTTTCATATACTCTTATAAGTTTGCATGGGGAGTTCTACCCAAAGTGCTAGGAGCCTTCTTCTGTTTCCTTTGAAACAATGCCAATGAAACATTCAGGCTATTTCCCTGTCAATCACTGACTGCCTTTTGGACATTTCTATGATGTCCATCTTTGTGACCTATAGACATCATAAACTCATCATCTTTCTCCCAAACTCCTCCTTCTTTTGCCCCCTGCCATTATTCTCATTCTTAAATTCCCTTGTGATGACTTTGCTTTAGTTGGGTTTCCCAGAATTTTTTTAAACTGGTTTGATGCCTGATTTCTTCTCTTTGTTTTGTAAATAATTCTGCTCTTAATTGCCTGCATTCTAGACTAGTGTTACCTCTGGCTTCCATTACTCTCCATTGGCAAATAAGTCAAGTGTTTGCCAGCAACAATACTTTTAAGATAGGAAGGCTACCTAGAAAAAAAATTGATATAGACCAGCATCTTACAACATATACTGAGATAAATGGGGACCTCATAAACCAAAGAGAGGAGCAATAAAGAAATTATCTTTTAGATTCATGTATAGTTGAAGAGTTTGTGACAAAATGAGAGTGAGAAGGTCACAAGAGGTAAAATGAAGAATTTTGATGCAATAAAACTAAAAAGGTTTTGCGCAAACAAAATCAATGCAAATAAATTGAAAAGAGTGGCAGGGAAAAGGGAAGAAATATTTACTGCCAGTTTCTCTGACAAAGGTCTTATTTCTTAAAAAGTAGAGAATGTATTCAAATTTATAAAAGGGAGAACCAATCCTCAACTGATATATGGTCATAGGATATAAACAGGCATTGTTCAGGGGAAGAAATTGAAGCTAAAATTTAAAACAAAACAAACCAAAACCAAAACCCAATGCTTTTTAGATTCTTTTAGTCTTCTTGTAATCAGCAATTGCTTTACATAAGTTATACTTCTGTATAAAATTATTATAATCAATGTTAATGTAACTTATGCTGTTCATTATCTGTGTCAATAATAATTTATTTAAATAAAACAGGATTGAATTGTTTCAGTTTTATATCTTTTGTTATTATTTTTTTCTTCTAGATTTATTCTAAATACGATTTTTGCTTCACAAACCTGCTTGTAAATAGACAACTGATTCAGGAATGATTCCCTCATCAGTAATGAGTCTCTTTTTGGCTACTAAAATATAATCACTTTTTTTCTGAGATCTTATTTAGTGTTCTCTGCATCTACCAGCTACTAATTCTTTTCTCAAAGTATTCACTGTGTAGACGTATGAAGGTTCTGGGGAATCTGAGTGTGGAACTAATGAAAAGAAAATTATTATAGAATCATAGATTTAGAGCTGAAAGTGACCTCACAGGTCATCTGGAACAATCCTTTCTCTCTCTGCTTTTTTCTCCCTCCCATTTTACATATGGAGAAATGGAGGCCCTGAATTATTGCTGAAAGTCACAGAAATAATTAATGAAAGCACCAGGATTGAAACTGAGATGCTAGGTCTCCAAATTCACTGCCTTGAACCTCAAATAGTTCTGTTTTTCTATATTCTAAAATAGTCAGTCTGGGAGAAAATTGATGCTACATCTCATAGTCATTCTTTAATTTTTTTTTATTATGAACTTGATCATCCATGAACATGAGCTTTTTAATATACAATGAAGGACAAAAAGGGGATTATATAGGCATCTCTGAATTTTTGTCACATAAACTTTCTTTAAAAATTTTAAACACACACACACAAAATTGAACAAGACAATAACAAAACCTCTATTGACTTGTGTCTATTTCTGAAATGTTTTCTCCTGTGTTTTTTAAAATTTTTGATGATTTTTTTTATCCTCCTTCACTATCCACTAATTTACCTTATTTCTCCAAATAGAAACCATCCCTTGTAACAAGTATAGTTAAGCAAAACAATTCACCATACTGACTATGTCTGGAAATGGGTACCTCTAGTTCATTTCCAAGATGTAAGGTCAGCATTTTTTTTTTTATCAGTTAACAAGCTTACTTTAATCAAACAAACATACATTACCTAGTTCAGGGGAAAAAGGTCAGCACCCCGAACTTCAGAGTTATAGAACTTACAGATCAGACAGGCTTCCAAACTGTCCAACCATTATATCAATACCAAATCACAGTTACCAGAGAGGGAAGCATCAACATCTGGGTTTTCAAAGCCCGGGGGGCTCTCAACAACGGCTTCCCAGAGTCTCATCTGGTCAAATCACAAAATGCTTCTCAAAGTGAGCCCCCAAGGTCAGCATTTTAGTATATAGAATGGAGACTTGAAATCAGGAAGACCTGTTTTATTTCATGTTTTTTAAAAAAATATGTTGAATTTTCCTTTTTTTTCCCCAGTTCTGAATTTTCTTCCTTCCTTCATTCCCTCCCCCACCCATTGAGAAAGCAAGAAATACAGTACCCGTTATACAAATGAAGTCATGTAAAACTTTTTTCTGCATTAGCCATGTCTTGAAAAAAAAAAAAAGAAAACAAAAGAAGAGAAAAAAATGCTTCAATTTGCACTATGGATCTACCAGTTCTCTGTCTGGAAGTGGATTTTTCATCATGAATTTTTTGGAATTGTGGTGAATCATTGTATTGGTCGGAATTATTAAGTCTTTCACAGTTGGTGATCTTTATAATGTTGCAATTACCATGTAGATTGTTCTCCTACTTCTCCTCAATTTACTTCCACTCAGTACATATAAATATTTTGAGGTTTTCCTGAAACCACCATTTCATCATTTCTTATAGTACAATGATATTCCATCACACTTATATATCATAACTTGTTTATTCATTTCCCAACTAATAAGCGTCTCCAGTTTCCAATTCTTTGCCACCACAGAAAAGGGGCTGCTATAAATGTTTTTGTACTTGTGTGTCTTTTCCCTTGATTTCTTTGGGGTATGATCCTAGTAGTAATAGTGATCTGTAAAGGATACAGCACAATTTTGTAGCTTTTTGCATATATTTCCAAATTGCTTTCCAGAATAATTGCTCAGTTCACACCTCTACCAAGAGTGTATTAGTAGACCTATTTTTACACATCCCCTCCACCATTTATTATTTTCCTTTTCTGTCACTTCAGTCATCCTGATGGTTGTGAGGTGATATCTTAGAATTGTTTTGCTTTGCATTTCTCTAATTATTAGTGATTTAAAACACATTTTCATATAACTATTGTTAGTTTTTTTTTCTTCCTCTGAAATCAATTGGGGAATGGCTCTTGATCTTACAAATTTGACTCAGTTATCTGTATATTTGAAAAATAAGAACTTCATTAGAAAATCTTGCTTCAAATTCCCTGCACCATTACCCCAGTTTCCTGCTTTTAATTCTGACTCTCCTGCTTTTAATTTTGACTTTATTGCTTTTGTCTTTTCAAAACTTTTTAATTTTATGTAATCAAAATTATTCATTTTATATCCTTTGAACTCCTCTATTTCTTGTTTGGTTATAAATTCTTCCCTTATTCATAGATCTGACAGGTACCTTCTTCCACATTCCCCTAATTTACTTATATATCACCCTTTATGTGTAAATCATGTGCACATTTTGAGATTATCTTGGTATATGTTTTAAGATATTGGTTTATGTCTAGTTTCTACCAGACCATTTTCCAGTTTTCCCATTAGTTTTTGTGAAATAGTGAATTCTTGCCTCAATATCTCGGATCTTCAAGTTTATCAAGCACTAAATTTCTGTGCTCACTTACTTTAGTATATTATGTATCTAATCTGTTTCATGAGCTCTCTCTTATCTAGTACCATATTCTTTTGATGATTACAGATTTGTAGCATAGTTTAAGATTTGCTACTAGTAGGTTCCCTTCCTTCATATTTTTTTCATTGACTCCCTTGATATTCTTGATATTTTGCTCCTCCAGATGAACTTTATTATTTTTTTCTAGCTCTATAAAGTGATTCTTTGGTAGTATAATTGGGTTAGCACTGAATAAGTAAATTAATTTAGGTAATACTGCCATTTAAAAATATTGGCTCAGCTTATCTATGAGCAATTAATGTTTTTTCCAATTATTTAAATGTCTTTATTTTTGTGAGGAGTCTTTTGTAATTATGTTCCTCTTTGTGTGTTGGCAGGTACATTCCCAAGTATTTTTATACTGTCTGCAGTTATATTAAATGATTTTTTTTTTCTGTCTCTTCCTGCTGAATTTTGTTGGTGAAGTAGAGACATGCTGGTGACTTATGTGGGTTTGTTTTATATCCTGCAATTTTGCTAAAGGTGTTTATTGTTTTGACTAGTTTTTTAGTTGACTCTCTAGAGTTCTTTAAATATACTATAATATCATCTGCAAAAAGTGATAGCTTTGTTTCCTCATTGCCTATGCTTATTCCTTAAATTTATTCTTCTTGTAATTGCTATAGTTAGTATTTTTAGTACAACATTCAATAGTAATGGTGACCATGGGCATTTTTGTTTTATCCCTGATCTTATTGGAAATGCTTCTAGTATGTCTTCATTACAGATAATGCTTGTTCTCAGTTTTAGATGGTTACTACTTATTTTAACAAAAAGCCCATTTATTCTTTTTTTTTTTTTCTTTTTGGAGGGCAATTGGGGTTAATTAATTTGCCCAAGGTCACACGGCTAGGTTTTTGTTTGTGTGTGTTAAGTGTCTGAGGTCAGGTCCTTCTGACCCCTGGGCCGGTGCTTTACTCACTGCGCCACCTAGCCGCCCCAAGCCCATTTATTCTAATACATTCAAATGGATTTTTAAAAATGGAAAAGGGTTTTTATTTTGTCATAAGTTTTTCTATATCTTTGGAAAAATGATATGATTTTTGATGTTTTTGTTATTGATGTGGTCAATGATGCTTAGGTTTTCCTAAAATTAAACCAATCCTGTATTCCTGGTATAAATCTAACCTAGACACAGTATGTGATCTTTTGTGATATATTGTTGTAACCTTCTTGCTTGTATTTTATTTAACATTTTTGCATCAATATTCATTAGGGAAATTTTGGTCTATAGTTTTCCTTCTCTGTTTTTGTTCTCCCTGGTTTAGGTATCCAAACCATTTTTGTGTCATAGAAGGTACTTGGTAGGACTCCTTCTTTACTAATTTTTGAAATAGCTTTTATAGTATTAGAATTAATTGTTCTTTGAATGTTTAGTAGGATTTGCTTGTAAATTCCTCTGATCCAGGGAATTTTTCCTTAGGGAATTAATTTAAAGCTTGTTCAATACCTTTTCCCCCTAAGATTAGGATTATTTAAGTATTTTGTCACCACTTCTGTTAATCTTAGTAATTTGTATTTTTGTAAATATTCATCCATTTAATTTAGAATATCAGTTTATTTGCATGTGGTGAGGCAAAATAACTTCTAATAAATATTTTTATTCTTTATTGGTTGTATATTCACCCTTTTCACTTTTGCTACTGGTGATTTGGCTTTCTGATTTAAAAAAAAATCAAATTAGCCAATGGTTTACCTATTTTATTGGTTTTTCATAAAACTAGCTCCTAATTATATTTATTAATTTAATTTTTTTAAACTTTCATGTTATTAACCTCTTCTTTGGTTTTCAGGATTCATATTTTGATGCTTAATTGAGGTTTTAAAATTTTTTGCTTCTTTTAGTTTTTTTTTTTTTAGTTGCAATCCCAATTCGTTGATCTGCTTTTTCTCTCTTATTGATGTAAGCATTTAGAGATAAAAATTTTCCCCTATGTACTATTTTGACTGCATCTCGCAAATTTTGGTACGTCATCTTGTTGTTATTATTGCTAATGAATTATTGATGGTTTCTATGATTTTTTCTTTGACACTCATTCTTTATGATTATATTATTTAGTTTTTGATTAGTTTTTAATCTATGCTTTAAAGGCTCTTTGCTGAATGTAATTTTTTATTGCGCTATATTCCAAAAAGGTGCAAAGGACATTTCTGCTTTCTGCATTTGCTTATGAAATTTTAAATATCCTAATACACAGTCAATGTGACTGTTCCATGCACAGCTGAAAAAAAAATGGTATACTCCTTTCTATTTCCATTAAATATTCTCTAGAGGTCTTCATCTCCTTTATTTCTTTCTTTAGTTTATGGTTACTTTTATCTAGATCAGAGAGGGGATAAATTTAGCTGTCCCTCCCCCACTCTTATGCTTTTATTATTTTCTACTTTAATTCACTTAACTTTTTCTTTAAGCATTTAGATGCTATGCTATTTGAAGCATATATGCCCAGTATTAATAACTGTTTGTTCTCTATGTTACTTATATGTAGTTTCCTTGATTATCACTTTTATTTAGCTCTTTTATTGCTTTTACTTTGGCTGAGTTCATGATTTCTACTCCTGCCTTTTTAACTTCAGCTGAAGCACAATCAATTTTGTTCCAGTCTTTTGTTTAAACTCTGTGTGTATCTTTTTGTTTTGAGAGTGTTTCTTGTTATCAATGTACTGTTGGATTTTGATTATAATCTTCCATTTTATGGGTGACTGTACCATTTGCATTCATAGTTATGATTGCAAACTGTGTATTTCCTTCCATCTTATTCTCTTGTATTTTGCATTCTCTTTTTTCCTGTCTCCTCAAGAATTTGTTTTGCTTCTGACCACTTCCTCTTTTAATCTATGTATCTTCTTACCCCTTCCCTTTTTCTTAGTTCCTTTACTTCTTATTTCCCTGTTGTGTAAGATGCATTTCTCTACCCAACCGTGTACACACACACACACACACACACACACACACACACACACACACACACACACATATATATATATCTGTTCTTCCATCCTTGAACCAGTTCAGGTGAGAGTGAGATTCAAGCTGCCTGCTCCCCTCTTCCCATTTCTACTTTTATTGAATAAGCTGTTCCTTACATGACTTATTTGTGTGAAATAATTTTCCCATTGTTCCTCTTTCTTTGTCCTTCACCGAGTAAGTCTATCTTTCTCATGCTTCTATTCTTCTTTTGAGAACATTGCAATATAATAGACTCATAGCCATACTCTCTGTGTAAGTAGACTCCCTCTAATTTTCCTAGTAAAATATACATCAAATTCTTAGAGGTTATCCTATAATTTTCCCACATAGTAGAAGTACAAATAGTTTAACCTTGTTTAGTCCCTTATGATTTCTCACTTATGTTTTACTTTTTTATGCTTTGCTTGAGTCTTATGTTTGAATGTAAAATTTTCTATTCAGCTTTGCCTTTTCATCAGGAATGCATGGAAGTCGTCTATTTCATTTAATATCCCTCCCCCTGCATAGGATTATATTTAGTTTTCCTGTGTAAATTATCCTTGGTTTTAGTCCTAGCTCCTTTGCCTCCCAGAATATCATATTCTAAATCTTCTACTCCTTTATAGTGGTAGCTGCTAAATCTTTTGTGATCCTGACTATTGCTCCATGGTATTTCAATTACTTTGAAGCATTTTCTTTTGGTCCATGGAAGCTATGGAATTTGGCTATAATATTCCTGAGGGTTTTCATTTTGGAATTTCTTTTTCAGGAAGTTATTAGTATATTCTTTCAATTATTACTTTATTCTCTGGTTCTAAGATATCTGAGCAGTTTTCCTTTATAATTTCTTGAAATATGATTGCAATGGAAATGCAGATTTAAAGATCTTCCCTGCCCCTAGGCCCTTTGATTGGCTTAAGAGACTCTGAAAACCTTCCTTGATTTGAAAATATACTCTGCCTCCTAATAGGCTGAATGTGGTCACATGGAACCTGTGGTAGGAGACTTGGTTTTCAGGAATGCCCACACCTAGATGCTGTGTGATTGGGCAGTGGGTCAAGAGGGTGGTTACATTCTCTGACCCAGGAGAAGGCTATATAATTCCTGATGTGAGGCTTTGCTTTGGGGCTCACTTTTAGAAGTGTTGTGTGATTTGCCAGATGAGACTCTGGGTAGCCATTGAGAGCCCCCTGGCTTTGAAAACCCAGATGTTGATGCTTCCCTCTCTGGTAACTGTGATTTTGGTATTGATAATGGTTGGACAGTTTGGAAGGCTGTCTGTTTGATCTGTCTGTATACTCTGAAGTTTGGGGTGCTGACCTTTTCCCCCTGAACTAGGTAAATGATATATGTTTGTTTGATTAAAGTAAGCTTGTTAACCGATTTTGAGTTGCTTTCCTTTACAAAAGCAGATCTAAGAACCTGTGTTGGCAGCCACTCTGGGGATGCTGGGGTGCTTGCTGCTACAATGATTTCTAGGAGCTGTCAGATAGCCCAACAAATCTTAAATGATCTCTCCTTGATCATTGTTTTCCAGATCAATTGTTTTGCCTATGTGTTATTTTATATTTTCTTCTATATATTTTTTTCATTTTTTGGACTTTGTTCTATTCTTTCTTAATTTCTCATGGAGTAATAAGTTTTCACTTGACCAATTCTAATTTTTGAGAAGTTATTTTCTTCAGTAATTTTTGTGCCTCTTTTACCATGTTCTTCATTCTCTATTTATGATTTTCTTGCATAGCATAGCTCTTATTTCCCCTCATTTTTTCCTTCTGCTTTTATTTGAGTTTTTTTGCTCTTTTTAAAAATCTCTTTCTTTAACTCTTCTAGGCATTTGTGTTGGACTTACATGAAAACTGCATTTTTCTTTGAGGTCTTATTCATAGATGTTTTCAAAAATGATTCTCTTCTGAGTTTGTGTCTTATGTTTCTTTGTCACTGTTGTAGTTTTTATGGTCAGATTCTTTTTGTTCTTGTTGCTTGCTCATTTTTAAGCCTTCTTCCTGACTTTGGATTTCATGTCAGAACTGGGTTCTGTTCACCTCTAGGAGTATGTCTGATCTGAGTTTCTATTTTTTATGTCCTTTTGCTCCTTTCACAACTCAATAAGTTTTTGATGCTTCTAGAGTAGTGTGATCTGGGGAAAGTTCTCTTCAATGCCCCCTGATCTGCTCTCTTATCCTTAAACTAGTAGGGCCCCTATTACCTTGTAATTGTTTGCTCCACTCCACCCAGAACCTGTGACCTGGAGCTGGGTAAAGGGAAACAGAGCTACTTGATGATACCCATTACTGCTCTTAGTGCTACTATAGGAGTCCTCTGGGATTGCTTTCTGTCCAGATATTTAGGTCCTTATTGTCCCCAAATGCTGGGCTACTCTTCTTCTCATGCTGTAACCACAACACGAAGTGTTTCTACTACTGTCCACTCCTGTGCACTACCAGACATTCCTTACCCCAGTGTCCACAGACCTCACTGTTTATTTCCTAATCTACCTTGGGCTGGAAAAATGACTAACTCTGAGTTTTTCTTTTGCTGTCCTGCTCAGAATTAGCTTAATGCATTTGCTGTGGTTGTTGTGAAAGAAGTTTTGGAACTGCTGAAGTAAAGTTGTGATCGCTCACTTCATTAATTTGATTCCTCTCTTAGGAAGACCTACATTTGAATCCTGCCTAAAACTTTTGTAAGTTTTGTGACCATAGTCAAATCACTTAACCTTAGTTTCCTCTTCTATGAAGTAGGGATTATAATAGCACCTACTTTTCAGAATTGTTGTGAAGTTCAAATGAGATAATATTTATAAAGTACTTTGCAAATCTCAAAGTATTAAATAATCCTAAATATTATCAGTCAGTCATTCAACAAACATTTGCTAAGTGTTTACTCTGAGCCAGGCATTGTGATCAGTAATGTTATTATTGTCTCTCTGCCAAAAGCAGGAGGCAGCATTTATCGTTAATCATCTAAATTAATTAATTCTAAATTAATCCTTCAAAATCATGATTGCTTATTATGTTGATTAGATTTCTTGACTCTCTGAGAATTGTTTTCCTTTATATTTTGTACATCGTTATTCTTGTTCAGCTTACATCACTCTATATCACTTTATACAAGTCTTATACATTTTATCCAAATTCTTCATATTCCTAATTTCTTATGGTAAATCATAGTCCATTACATTCATATTGCCCAGTTTAATCATCCATTCCTCATTTGATGGGCACCTATTTTTTTTTTGTTGTTGTTGTTCTTCTTATGACCAAAAGTGTTGCTTTGCACATTTTCGTGAATATGGGTGATTTTCCTGTGTCTTTGATGTCTTCAAGGTTTTAAGTCTAGTACTGGTATTGTAGGGTCAAAGGGTATTTATAGTTCAGTGACTTTTCCCTGTTTACTTGCAAGTTTTTTTCCAAAATAGTTTGCCACCCATAGCATATTAATATGTTTGTCCTCCTATATCCCCTTAGCAATTGCTATTTTCATTTTTTAGCAACTTCCTCAGAGCTATTTTAATGTACGTTTTTTCTTATTATTTGTTTTTTAGAGCATTTTTTCATGTAGTTGTTGATAGCTTGCATTTTTCCATTTGAATGCTTCCTGTTCATATCATTATATCACTTGTCTATGGAAATGACTCTTGTTCACATCTATATTTATCTAGTTGTAGATGAAAAAGATATCAGAAATATTCATTGCAAAGATTTTTCCCCTCATGTTACTGTTTTCTTCTAATTATGATTATATTCAATTTTGTTGAAATAAAACCTTTTTAATTTTATGTACATGGACTTTTCATTATTTATTACCTATGATTACCTTCATCCTTTGTTTTGTTAAAAATTTACCCTCTAGTCATAGTTTGCATAGTATTTTCCCCTTTTCCTTCAAAAAAGTTATGCTATTTAAAATGTTATGATATTTAGGTCATTTTTCTATTTGGAGAGCTGATTGTGGTATATGCTTTTAAAAATTGGTCTAAACCTTGTTTCTACCAGACTATTTTTCAGTTTCCTCAGTAATTTTTGTCAAATAAATAGTTTTTATTTGAATAGTTGGTTCCATTGAACTAACTGAAATGATGCTACTATATTTGCTTCTGGGTCTTATTATCTATTTGTTCCACTGATCAATTAAAAAATATTTTTAACTAGTACCAAATTGTTTTGATGATTATAGCTTTATTGTGTAGTTTGAGATTTGGTACTGTTAAGCACCCCTTCTTTCTGAGTTTTTTTCATTATATCCCTGGAGAATCTTGAATTTTGTTTCCCCAGATGAACTTTGTTATTATTTTGTCTAGTTTATAAAGTAACCCTGTAATCTCTTTCTTACACAGCATGGAATATTGTCCCAATGATTGAAGTATTCCATGCTCTGCTGCTGACTCACCATGTGACTTTAGCCAAGTCACATCTCCTGTCTGTTCCTGTTCATTTTCCCATAAGCAAGGCTCACCTTATAGTAGGCAGGTCACCTATGTGATATGAACTAAGGAGAGTCAAAAGTTCACTTCACAAAGTATGATGGAGTGAATCCCAATTGCTTCACTGTCTGATACTCATTTTAAATGTCTTGTTTTAAAATGAGAATACCATCAGGAGAAGTAATACATGAAGTTATAATACCTTAAAGTGAAAATTGATCACTTGTTTTCTTCTGTGCTAGCCCCACTCTGAGCACTGGGGAATGGGAGATTTGATGAGAGTGGGGAAAAGAATGATTGTGGAGCATAGTTCCTCTCAGGGAATGTTGGACCTCGGTGGGTAAATGGGAAGTGTTCCAGAAGATAACATCAGAATGCTTATTGATTGATAGCAAGAATCAGAGAATCTTAGAATTTCAGAATTTTAAAGAACACCTAGAGTCAACTAGTCCTACTTATGCCTGAAAAAAATCCCTTCTGCAATCTCCCTGACAAATGGTCATTTACCCTTTGCCTGAAGAAGTCTAATGAGGGAGAAGCCACTACCTCCCAAGGCATCCCATTCCCTCCACTTTTGGAGAGATCTAATTGTTAGGACTTTTATTCCCCCTGACATAAAAATTAAATCTACCACTTTACAACGTTTACCCATTGTTTCTATTTCTGTTCTCTGGGACCATATTGGAGAAGACTAATGCCTCTTTCATGTAATAGCCCATCACATACTTGAATAGGCATCATGTCTCCCTTAATTCTTTTCTTCTCCAAAACTAAGCATGCTGAATTCCTTCAACTGATGATCATATTTTCTGGAAAGTTTGTGCCCTTAATGAAACACAAACTCCTTGTGGGCAGGGAGTATATATACATTTTTCTGGTTTTATACCCTCAGTATGTAGCACAGTACTTGACATATAGTAACTGTCTTATAAATGCTTGTTGATTGATTGAAATCACAAATACTCTGGGTCCTTCATAATCCTGGTCAGCCTCCTTTATATGTGCTACAACTTATATAGATCTTTCCTAAAAGAAAGGTTAGAATATACAAAAAATATCTGAGGGATACTACTCTTTAGCTGGCACAGTGATGTCTGAAGACCAAGATTTTGCCTTCTCTAATTATGTGACCTTAGGTCAGTTACTAAATCTTTCAGACTTTAATCTTGGTTCTTAGTGAAATGGGGGTTCAGCTAGCTCAATCCATAAAACATTTACTGCCTATCAGCTCTGGGCATGAAATAATGCTAGGCATTTTGCTTATTTTGCAGGATTATTGTGAGGATAAAGTGAGGCAAGAAATGCAAACATGATTTAGAAACTATGAAATGCTTTCATATCTTCTGAATACTTGTAGCTTCTAAATAGAGGAAAAACATCATTTTTAGATTATTTCTCTATCGAGTCCAAGGACATTGCTTGCCTCAAGGGACTCAGTTTCTCTAGTTGTAGAGTCAGACATTGTTGCTAAGAATATGTCTTTACTTCAAAAGGATATGATGATGAAGACATCCACAGTCATACAGAACTTTGAGCTCTTTGGCAGAAAACTGATTCAGGAAAACAAAATATTGTTATTACTTGATATTCTTAGACTGTTGATAGCTCCCAGCTGTATTAGCTGCTGGCTTCCTTTTAACTTTCTCTATCCTCTAATATTTTCATTATTGAAAGGGAAAATTGAGTTTTAATTCTGAGCCACTTGTTGTGGACTGTTGTCAAAGTGCTTAGCTCTCTGAGGACATTGACAGAGTTACCTCCTCATTGAATGATGTTATCGGAGTTGACCTATAGGACTTCCTTTCGGTGTTTCTTAAATTAAAAAAAAAATCAACCACTACTACCAACAAAACCTCAAACTCGTCTTTGTTCTCTTGCCCTGGAGCCCTAAAAAGAAACTATTTGTTTTCATTTTTAAAAATTTTACAGAAACCAGGAATATCAAATGAACAACTGAGTGTTATACATGGTTTTTGCAGTGTTAAAAGAACTAGAGAGCTAACCTGAAAAATGAGCATTGAGCTTCTAGAGGTAGCAGTCTGACCATGGAGCCAGGAAGACCTGACTAAGTCCTGCTTCTGACATACATGATCATGCACAAACTTCTCAATGCCTCAGGCAAGTCTACAAGTTACAGAAGTGTGAGAATATAGGTCTGGGGAGGAAAATTATGGAAACTTCTGTGAATAAGCACTTTTGAACTCAACTTCTTGTCCCTAATTTTATCACTCTTCCCTATAATTCTCTTTAGAGGAGAGAGGAGAACTCCATCTTGACATGAAGGTCTTGAATTATTTGTGATCATACCAGGAGAGGTTCTACCAATTTGGAAAGGTTTTCATAGGGTTTGTTGCTGGGGACTATTTGAGTGATAAAATAATAGTTATTAAAGACCGTCTAGTAAGTTGCCAAGGAGTTGGTCTTTCCACTGATTGGAAGAGTACCCACACTGATGTAATCATAGGTCCTTAAAGTATTATCAGTATGTATGTATATGTTAATTAGGTGCCTACTATGTGCCAGCCACCTTGTTAGGTACTATGGATTATTTTCCTACAGGTAGACCATAAATAAAAACAAAACAAAACCTATTTCTGTTGACAGCAGGAGTAGTTCCAGAGATATTCTAGAAGCAGTGGGTTAAACTTACTTTTTAGTGTGATGTAGAGGATGTCCTGGGTCGGGGTGGGGAGTCTAGCTCCATACTATTTTTTTCTAACTATGTGACCTTGAACACATTATTGGAAATCTTCAGCTTCTCCATCTCTAAGGGTCTTTCCAGCCCTGAAATTTAGTTTTTCTAATCTAAAATATTAATTACCAATTGTCTTATTTTTACTTATTCTAGAATATAAACTCCTTGAGGTCAGGGACTATTTTTTGCTTTATCTTGAGTGCCTAGTGCTTGACACTTAATAAGTCCTTAATAACTGCTCATTGATGGATTGATGCTAGCTAATAGACACATAAGCACATTCATTGGATGAAATTGACTCCTCTCTGAGAAGCTATGTGCTTTAGCATTTGTACATCTAACATTTTTGGTTCATTATCCTCTTTATGAACCACTGAGTTTAAGCTGCAGGAGTGCTGTATTTATATAATAGTGAAGATAATATGGATCCTGTGGCAAGGATTCTAATATGTCTGTAGTTCTAATACTAGTGTAGGGAACATGATTCTGAACTGATGTAGGTTGAAAACTTTGTAATTAAGAATAGAGTTTTACTCTTGACTCAAAACACTTCATTTTTGAATGCTTCAAAATAACCCTTTTTTTCTGCTTTGGTTTTCTGGGAAAATAAACAAAAACCCTCTTGTGGATCCACATTACATTTTTTTTTTTGCCATTTCTATACTAAAATACATTATGAAGGCTTGATATGCTATTTGTACTTGTATAAACTGCAATTAGAACTTTAGAATATATCCCCTTCTCCCTTCCCAAGGATAGGAATATCAAATTCTCGAATAACCCTTTGCACTGGATGAAATCATTGAGATTTTTTTTTTTGACATAATGTAAAACATTTCTTCATTAGTCATTTTGTACAAGAAAACTCAAATAAAAGAAAAAGAAAATGAAAAAAATAGCATGCTTTAATCTGTATTCAAACGTCAGTTCTCTCTCTGGAGGAATATAGTATGCTTCATCATTAGTCTTTTGGGGTTGTCTCAGATCATTGTATTGCTGAGAATAGCTAAGTTATTCACAGTTCTTCATTGTACAATATTTCTGTTACTGTGTACAATGTTCTCTTGGTTCTGCCTATTTCACTTTGTATCAGTTCACATAAGTTGTTCCAGGTTTTTCTAAAATCATCCTGCTTGTCATTTCTTATAGCAAAATAATATTCTATTACAATCATATACCCAACTTGTTTAACCATTCCCCAATAGAAGGACATCCTTTCAATTTCCAATTCTTAACCACCACAAAAAGAACTGCTATAAATATTTTTTGTACAAATAGGTCCTTTTCTTCCCCTTTTTTGGGTTTCTTTGGGATACAGACCTAGCAGTAGTATTACTGGATTAAAGGGCATGCACAGTTTTATAGTATTTTAGGCATAGTTTCAAATAAACTGGGCTTTTTCACTAGAAGTTACAACCTGGATGAAGTACCACTGAGGAGTGTCAGTTGGGGTAACTGTCTTCTGTACTCGTGTCTTTATTGTTTTTCATCTCTCTTCTCTTCTATTTTCCTATGTAGTCAGTCTTTTCTTTTTTCCCTTCATTCATCATCTATTTATTGAGCACTTAGTATATGTAAAGCACCATGCCACATGCAAAATGACTACATAGAGCTTCAAAATTAGTAAGAAGAGAAAATGTAGATATAGGCATCATGTAATATTATATCTTATGATTAAATCGTTGATATAAAATAAGGCACAATTTATAAGGCCTAAGGGAGGAAGGTAGTTGCTGCTGAAAGCAAGCAGGAATGTTAAAAAGGGACAGAGATTTCAATTTATCAAGTTTTTCCTTAGCACCTACTATGTACCAGGTATTTTGCTCGGCAGTAGGGATTCAGGTGCAAAAGAAAGAAACAATTTCTACTAAAGACACATTTTAATGGGGGAGAGAATAAGCACAAATTAAAAATATACATCATAAACACAAAGTGAATAAAAACAAATATATAGAACACAATTAAGTATAAGATATTTGGGGAAGGAGGCCACTAGCAATTGGGGGGATCAGGAAAGCCTTCAAGTAGAAGATAGCATTTGAATTGTGTCTTAAGGAAGAGAAATTCATTATAACTCTGCTATCAAAAACGGCTTTCATTAGTTAATGATGCAAATACATAAAAGGCTCCCTTTAGTTAATTCTTAACCAACCCATAGTCTTGTCAGCAAACTATTCTTAAGATTCATTTATCATTATTCTGATAAATTATTTATGTCTGACAATGATTTCTAAATTAGACCCGTTGGTTTATGTCTGGTTAACCTCATTAAACTTTGTCTTGCACTAAAAAAAGTGAAAAGCCTGAGCTAAATAGGAAAGCAAGGTAGCATACTAAATGTAGTACTGAATGTGGAGGCCAGAGATTGAATTCTGAATGAGATACATACTACCTATGTCATAATTGGCAAGTCACTTAGATTCTTAAAACCACAATTTCCTAATCTGTAAAAGAAGGTAATAATATACTAGTTAAATCAAAGTTTGAAAGCACTATACAAATATGAATTATTGTTGTTATTGATCATTGCCATCATCATCATCATCATCATCATCATCATCATCATCATCATCATCATCATCATCATCATATCTTGTCCTCAGTAGGGGTAAAGAATGCTGTGACTAGGATGAAATTGGAGAGAAAACATGATGTGGTAGAAAAGAAGGCCAGACTTGGAATTTGGAGAGCAGCTGGGTTTTCATTCCTTCTATGACATTCACTTGCTGTAAGCATGGGTAAGTTACTTAACATCTATGAGTCTTGTTAAGGCTCATTCGTAAAATGAAGGTGATACTACCAGTAGTACCTACTTCACAGGGTTATTCTGAGGATCAATTAACATAATATATGCTAAGCCTTTGCAAACTTTAAAACTCTATGTAAATGGCAGCTATTGTTACATCTATTTCTATAATTATCTAAAATCCAAAATTGGGAAGACAAGAAAGCAAGTTAATTATATCAATTAAATAAGACCCCAATGGTAATTGTATTTCTCATTTGAAAGAAAGGATAGCTGAGGACAGCTGGTGTTTGCATTAGCATTTGGTAGGAATCTGCTAATTGCTCATCAACAGAAACTGAGGGAGCTAGCATCATATAGTGAGAAATAGCAGGAAGTCTGCCATATATAAATAAAGCTTCTTTCAAGAGTCTGTTCCCACTGAACATAGGCGTGGCAAAGAGAAGAGGCAAAAAGGCAATTTGCTACATGAATTCACCATGAGAATTAGCCATGACAAGCCACCAAGAGGAACAACAGAGGACTGAAGATCTTGTTTCAGAAAGTATGGAGGGCAAGAGATTTTGCAGTGACTATGGAGAGTGAGCTTTATGTTTTTTGTTAGTAGAAAGTAATAGTTACATATATGTGAGATCAAAGGGTTGGGCTCATGTATCTCCATATTAATGTCTTTATATTATTTTCATATTGATATTAATTCATATTAATAAGTTTTTAAAAGAGAAAACAAGGAAGAAAAAGTGTCTGAAGAGGTATAGAGGAATCCTAATCTTTGCTTGGAGGGTGAAATAATGTGAAAGAGAAGGAAGGAAAGAAATTTCACTAAATATTTGGAATGAAAATTTCACATGTGGTTTGAGGAATGATGATGTGTATTCACAGGTACCTTAGGTACCCCTAGTAAAGGTCAGAGAAAGAAGAGATAAGGTTGGTGACTTCCTGTTGAGAGGTACTGAGGCCTATAGCTATTTATAACATTAGCAATGGAGAGATCTGCCAAGTTCCAAGGGCAGGTATCCTGGACATGAATCAGGTCCTCCAGAAGCCTGTTAAAGTTGATAACTAGTCCATATTCTGCATAATTCATGCAAGGACAAATAATACTTAGTAGGAATTTAAGCAGCATTGCTTGTGAATGAAATTATTTGCATATTATCTCTTCCATTAGAGAGTGAGCTCATTGAGAGCAGGGACTATTTTTTGCCTTTCTTTGTGTAGCCAGAACTTAGCAGAGTTGTGTAGTAGGTGCAAAATAGGTGCTTAGTAAATGTTATTCGACTAATTGCTGCATAGGATTTTCAGACGGAAAAAACACATTTACAAGATGAACAATGAGTTATGAAAATGGTGTCTGAGAATAGGATTTGGATTTCTGGATAACAGATTAAAATACTGGCATGAGAGGCATTTCCCCAGGGATGAAATACACATAATGTTGGACCCAGCTCCACTCTGCCCTTCCCTCTTTGGTTTGTCACTTTGCCCTTCCTGAATGTCAGACACAAATCCACTCACCCTTTCCTTGATTTGTAAAACAGGCAGCCCAACCTTTCCTTCATTGATTTGTAAAACAGAGAACTCCACCTTGCTTAATCTGTAAACAGGCAGAACCCCCACCCCTTGCTTACCCTTGATTAATCTGTGGGTGGAAGTCCCAGCCTAGGGTTTCCTGCCAGGAGGAAATTCAAATGTATACTGACCAATCACTAATTGTAGTTTCAAGTGTACACTGACCAATCATTGGAGTTTCAGCTTACATCACTGTAATTTCAGCTTACTTAACCTGGCTATGGAACCTTTATAAAACCTGTACACTGTCTGTGCCAAAGTGCTGTCTGATTTGGGTGACCATGTACCTCGACAGTCCCGTGGTGTTCTGCGGTAATAAAATCCACTCTTTAAATTTAACCTTGGGGATCTTCTGTCTCACTTTTATTAAGGTACAACATTAGCAAGGACTAATTGTGTACAGTTGTGAATCTGAACAAAATGATTTTAAACTAAGCTAAGAAAGGAAGGAAAAATATTGCTCAAATATCTGGCAAGCCAAATATCAGAATTTAATGGGTACAACACAGGAAAAAGGCTCTATCTGGGCCCCAGTTTCTTCATCTGTAAAACAAGTGAGTTGGATTTAATGATCTTTAAGGTCTTTGTTAGCTATGATTGATGCTATGTATCAAATGGTTCATGGGAAGGATGATTTGCCTCCCATGACCTAAATCAGTCCAAGTGGGATGGAAAGTTATTAATAATGAAATTTTGAAGCTACAAGAGCAAATAGTTCTGCTAAAGAAGAAAAGTCTTCAGAACTGTCCAGAGAGACCAATGTAGATCCACAGAAGCTTTAGCAAATTCTGTTATATCCATACATATGTAGATATACACATGCACACACATATGGGGCATAGAGAGTATTTAGGGAGGACTAGCACCTCTGGTATGAGGGCTTACTGAACTCTTGTCAAGGCTGTTCATCCACCTTTGGTGTCCACCTGTTATCCAACTCTTACCTGTGCCTCCAAGAAGCTGTAGCATGTACAGAGTGGCCACATCCCAGTTTTTCTTTTACTCATTTTGGCAGATGAGCTAAATCAGCTTGAAGATAGTCAACAGGCTTTAAACCTGTGTTGAGTCATGGGGATGCCTACCCCAACTATATGAAGACTTCTCCTGGAAGAATGGATGGATGAGAACAATTTTTTCCAACAGCTACAGAGTGCTTAGAACTTAATTAGATATCAAAAATGCCAAGGTCATCCATAGCATTCTGGGCCATTATCAGTCATTCTGACTTTTATCTTGCTACTGGACTTTGATCACTGCAAGAGAGAGTGAGGCTGATGACTGTGTGATTCTGCTTCACTTAAATACAATTTAGTGCAAGTCAAGATATCACCCCTACTGAGGCATAAAGAAGATTTTTTTAAGTGCCAGTACTTCTGCTTTTGATAGATGTGATGATTATGATGGATTATGGAAATAGGACATAACTACCCATTTCTCAATTTATTTCTCTTTTCTCTGTCAAGACAAAAGGTCTTTAGATGGAGGATGGAACAACGAAGTAGAAAACAGTGGCAAGTAAGGAGACCATAAGAGGATACTGAGTTGCTCTTACTGAGTTCAAGTCACCAGGCTTTGATAACTTGCATCCTAAGTACTGAAAGAACTGGCAAATGTTAATTCTGAAGAGGTAAAAATGATCCTTAGAAGACTATTGAATACAAAGGGTGTTTCAGGACTAGACAAGGGAAAATACCCTAATTTTTTTTTTTTTTGGAGGCTTTCTATCATTTATTTTATGTTGGTATTATAGTGGAAAGGACACAAGACTTACAATCTGGAAAGATGAGTTCAGATTCTGCCTCCGGCACTTACTGTGTGATCATGTACAACTCACTCACTACCTCTGGGCCTTAGTTTTCTTGTTTGTAAAATGGGCATAATAATACCTGTATTATTTTTATTGGGCCATCATTTGGAAATAATGAATTGAAAGCATCTATGCCCTATAAATGTCAGTTATTATTCTTTTCTTTTTTTAATTAAACAAATGCTTTATTAACTTCTGGTTTACATCATTCATTTCCACCAGATTATGAGTTACATTTTCCCCCCATTTTTTCCCTACCCACCACCCCAGAATAGCAGTCCCACTACATATCCCCTCATCCAATCTGTTGTCTCCCATATCTTCTCCCATATCCCCTTCGACTTTGCCATTAGGGCAAGGTGAATCTCTGAGCCCCAATGCCTGGACATCTTATGAAACATTTAATTTTAAAACTTCAATTTTCAGATCCATTCCCTTCCTCCCTTATCACCCACTCCCTCTGAGAAGATAAGCAATTCACTATGTGTTGTACATGTATAGCTATGCAAAACATTACCATAGTAGATATATTGTAAAAGACTGCTTATATTTCCCTCCCACCTGTCTCACCTCCCACCTGGTCCATTCCCTACTTTGATCCTCTCCCTCTTTGATAGTGGGTACTTCCAATATCCCCTCCCCCCAGAATGCCCTCCCCTCCATCATCCCCCCCCTCTCATCCCCCTTTCCCCTACTCAGGAGAGTGAGGGTAAGATATTCCATTTAGTATGTATGTGATTCTCTCCTTGAGCCAACTTCAATGAGAATATGCTTTTGCCTTTTTGCCTTCCTGTTCTTCCCCTCCCCTGCAACTACTTCCCCTTGCCTCTTCTACATGAGATAGTTTACCCTACCCTGTCTCTCTCCATCTCCTCTTGCCACTTTCCTCTCTCACCTCTTGACTTCACCCCTTAAGAATCATCCCTTCCTTGGGGCGGCTAGCTGGCGCATTGAGCAGAGCGCCGGCCCTGGAGCCAGAAGCACCTGAGCTCGGATCTGGCCCCAGACAGCCAACACACAAACAAAAACCCAGCCACATGACCCCAGGCAAGTAACCCAACCCCAATTGCCCTCCAAAAAAACCCAAAAAAACAAAAAAAGAATCATTGTTCCCATCAAATTCAACCTGTGCTCTCTATCCATGTATACCTGTGAACATATGCCATGTACCCTTCTTCAATTATTTTCATAATGAGAAAGGTTTCATCAAACACAGTTATTGTTTTTCCATGTAGGAATGTAAATAGTCCAACTTTGATAAGTTCCTTTTGATTTCTTTTCCTCGATTACCTTCTCAGGCATCTCTTTCTTCTTGTGTTTGACTGTCAAATTTTCTATTCAACTCTGGTTTTTTCATCAAGAATGCTTGAAAGTCCTCTATTCCACTGAATGACTATATTTTCCCCTGAAACAAGATACTCAGTTTTGCTGGGTAGGTGACCCTTGGCTTCAATCCCAGCTCTTTTGCCCTCTGGAATATCATATTCCATGCTCTTCAATCCCTCAGTGTAGAAGCTGCCAGGTCCTGGGCTATTCTGATTGTGTTTCCACAATATTGAAATTGTTTCTTCCTGGCTGCTTGTAGTATTTTCTCCTTGATCTGGGGATTCTGGAACCTGGCTATAATATTCCTGGGAGTTTTCTTTTTGGATCTTTTTCAGGAGGTGATCTGTGGATTCTTTCAACCTCTATTTTGCCCTCTGGGTCTAAAACATCAGGGCAATTTTCCTTGAGAATTTCTTTAAGGATGATTTCTAGGTTCTTTCTTTGATCATGGCTTTCAGGTAGTCCAATAATTTTTAAATTATCTCTCCTGGATCTATTTTCCAGGTCAGTGGTTTTTCCCATGAGATAATTCACATTGCCTTCTATTCTTTCATTTGTTTGGATCTGCTTAACAGCATCTTGATTTCTCATAAAGTCATTAGCTTCCATTTGCTCCAGTCTAACTCTGAAGGAATGAATCTCCTCAGTGAGCTTTTGAGATTCTTTTTCCATCTGGCAAATTCGACTTTTTAAGGCATTCTTCTCCTCATTGCCCTTTTGGGCCTCCTTTGCCATTTGAGTTAGTCTATTTTTTAAGGTGTTATTTTCCTCAGTCAGGCTGTTGACTGTATTTTCATACTTTTCTTGCATCTTTCTCATTTCTCTTCCCAGTTTTCCCCCCACTTCTCTTAATCTGCTTCTTAAGGTCCTCTGTGGTCTGTAGCCAGCTTGTATTTTCATTTGGGACTTTTGGTGCAGGAGTTCTGACCTCACAGTCCTCCTCCATGCTTTGAGCCTCTTTGCCCCTAAAATAGGAGTCCAATGTTGAACTTTTCTGTTTATTTTGTTTCATTTGCCTAGGCATGTTGCCACTTAATTACTTGATTTTTGGGCTTGTTGCCACAGTAGGACTCTACCACCACACAGGGGAGCTTCTGCCCAAACGTGGGGTCTTCACAACTTCTGCCAGTTGGGTGGCCTCTGTAAAGCCTCCACCCACTCTGGCAAATTGGATACCCACCCCAAACTCCCCCCTCCAGGTCACAATCCAGATCCAGGTAGTTTAAAGCAAGGGCGATTAACCCCCAGACTGATTGCTGGATCTCCCTACAGTTCGCAGACCAGGAGCTAGAGCCACCACTGAAGCTGCAAAATGGCTTCTGTGCAGCTGTTTCCTCAGCAGCTTTTCGCCCCCAGGGGAGAAAGCCAATGCGTTCCCCAAATACTGGTCCCAAAGTCCATAGGGCACTAACCTCTCACTTTGTCCTAGGCATATCTGTACTGATAATTCTGGAATCGCCACAATTGCTGGTGTTTTGGGGTCCCTCCAGCCAGCTGAAGGCCCGGACACCCTGGGGCTAAAACCGCAGACCTGGACACAGCTCTGCGGGCTGCGTTGTTGGTTCCCAGTGCCCTGTGCTGCCTGCTCTGTGCTAGCCGCTCCCTGCAGGGCTGCTGGGCTGTCCTCAGCAGGAGGTTAGCTTCTCTGTGCCGTTCTGTGGGTGCTGTGACTCCAGAAGTTGTTCGGAGTCCCCTTTCACATTGTTTGAAATTTGTGTGGGGCAGAGCACATTGGAAATGCTGTTTCTACTCTGCCACCTTGGCTCTGCCCCTAATTTTTTTTTTTAAAGAGAAGAGATTTTTGGCAAAATTCTAGACCACATTATATTTAGGTTTTAAGGCAGTATGGGATAATGGAAGGATAAAGAGATTCACTTGAAGACAGGAAGACTTAGTATTGAATCTTGCCTAGGGCAATCTACTAGCTCTATGACCCTGGGCAAGTCATTTAAACTTTCTTGGCCTTCCTTAGTTTCTTCATATGTAAATGTGGGACTTTATAACTTGTAAGATTCTTGTTAGTTCTGAATCCATGATCTTAAGACTAGAGTGCTAAACAAAATGAAATTCATTGTTATATGTAGAGATTGGCATGTAATTATGAGTACCACCAAGTCTTCATCAAGAATAGGATGTACCTGGTTAACTTCATTTTCCTTTTTAGACAGGGTTAGTAGAGTGGTAGACTAGGGGACTACTATACGTAATATATACTTAGATTTTGATTGAACATTTGACATGGTCTTTTATTACTATATTCTGAACAAGATAGACAGAAGAGGACTAAATTATAGTAGTTATAGAATATAGTATAGAATACCATTAATAGGCTTATCTGCTTATTGATCCATTAAATGCCTTTCCATCATTACTAAAGGTACTATGAAATTGACTTCATTATCCATAGAATTTCAATGCTCATCATTAGGAAATGGTCCCAGTGGAGATTGTTACCAACACTTATAACTTTTAATATTTGGAGATTTTAACAACCAACTGATTATAAATAGAATGAGGAAGGAGAGCTTCTGGAGTCAATGCCTGACACATAGTAAGAACTTAATAAATGTTTAATGAATTGAATGAATTAAGTGGAAACCAACACTGAGAAGTGAAGGAAGGTACAAAGAATCCTCAGGTGGAGTTCAGCACTACATTCTTCAGGAGCTATAATTTTGGAACAAGGTTTTGTAGCAGCAAGCACCCCAGCATCCCCAGGGTGGCTGCCAACACAGGTTCTTAGATCTACTTTTCTAAAGGAAAGCAAACTCAAAATGGGTTAACAATCTTGCTTTAATCAATCAAACATATCATGTATCTAGTTCAGGGGGAAAAGTCAGCACCCCGAACTTCAGAGTATACAGACAGAAACATTTCAAGCAGACAGACCTCCAATTGTCCAACCATTACATCCATACCAAATCACAGTTACCAGGGAGGGAAGCATCAACATCTGGGTTTTCAAAGCCTGGGGGATCAACAGCGGCTGCCCAGAGTATCATCTGGTCAAATTACACAACACTTCTTAAAGTGAGCAACAAAACAAAGTCTCACAATAGGGATTATATAGCCTTCTCCTGGCTCAGAGAATGTAACAACCCTCTTGACCCACTGCCCAATCACAAAGCACCAAGGTGTGGGTGTTCCTGAAAAACAAGCCTCCCACCACAGGCTCCAGGTGCATTTAACAGGCAGGGAAGATTTAAAAAATTTACATTCCTATAACAGGTATAAGAATTAGTACTCATGTTAATCAATCATCTTGAATCACCAAGAAAAGGTAAATTTATATTCTGCGAAAGACTTTTTCAAATTATCCTTTGAAAGCCCAGGAATTACAGAAAAGGGGCTGATAATAAGGTATTGAACTAACTATAAAATTCTGGTCATTATCACTTTATGAGATGTGAACAAATCCCTTGAATGAATTAAAAAGAGAACAATGTCAGAGGACAAACAATATTTAGACACTCCATGGGGCAAAACCTCTGGGTGGCCTTTAGAAATCTATTGCATGACTATAGCAGCAACCACACTGGCATACCCAGGATGGTGGCTAGCACAGATTCTTAGATCTGCTTAATTAGGAAAGATTCAAGGGGTCAAAAATCTTTTTTAATTACATTTAATTAGTTCAGGGGAAAAAATCAGCACCCTGAACTTCAGAGAAAATTCAAACAAAGAAAATAGAGAAAAAACAACCAGAGAAATAAAGATCAACAGACAGGGCTTCTAGCTGTCTGAGAAATTAGCATAGATGGGGGGGCGGGGCTAGATGGTATAGTTGATTGGAGGCCTCGGAGTTGGGATGAAGGGAAATCGGATCGGGAGATCGGGCCTCAGAAAATGAGCACCCACACATAAATAATGACTAGTTGTGTAACCTTGAGCAAGTTACTTAACCCCAATTGCTTTAAAAAAAAATTAGCATAGATCAACAGACAGATCCAACTGTCTGACAAAGGCAATATGTACTTACCAGAGAGAGAAGCACCAACATCTGGGTTTTTCAAAGCCAGGGGCTCCTTAATAGCTACCCAGAGTCTCATCTGGTCAAATCACAAGAACACTCTTCCAAAGAGTGTGCCCCAAAGCAAAATGCTAATCTCAGAGTACACACACACACACACACACACACACACACACACACACACCCTTTTTAGAGCATGGGGCATTACAAAGCCTTCCTATAAGTGAACCTCCCTTAATCAAGCTTCCTTTAATAGGGGTGAGGCCTATTAATGGGCTAGGGAAGACTTTAAATCCATTAATATTACAATGAGTCCAAGTCAGACTTTAAGGGGAACACTGAAGAGATCTATGGAATTTGTATGTATTGTGCAGAAAGGACCAGGACAAAAGGACCCCTCCCCCCAGAGTAAAATTTGGAAGTGGATTTTATTTTCCATGGGACTGTTCCGGGTCAGGCCCAAATCTGTACAATGTGAGTGAGTCTGCACAATGAGTTGGCTTTTAAAGGGATACCTCACAGCCAATGGTTAGGTATTATGCAAGCAGAAACTTGCAGAGGCCCAGAATAGTGATTGGTCAGTACACACCTCAAAATTCCTGCTGGCACCAAGTCTCCCTGACCTGGAAGCCCGCCCACCTCTGTGGAGGTGGGCTGACTGGGTAAAGGTGGAGATCAGTGGAGGAGTGGACCGGGAAGAATGGCATCATGCATGACAGGGAATTTACCTTAGGCTAAAATTCCTACTCATATATCCCTTGGGGGCAGGGTCATGCACAGCATATGGAGATGAAAAGACTGTTAGAGGTTGTGCAAAACTGGGAGTGTGGAATTGAGGGCAGCTGCCATGAAGAAAGGAACCAGAATTCCCTAAGCTAGGTTGTTTTGCCTGATTGGGCATGAAGAGTGTTAGGACAGATGCTGGGATACTGATGCCTTTTTCCCTCATTCCATCCCACCCCTCACCCCCCATCCTACTGCAGATTCTAGGTGATTCTATATCTCCTTTATTCTCTTTGGTTCCCTCAAGGGAGTTTGGAACCTTTCCTTCTGGGCATGAGGAAAGCCTATTCACATTTCTTTGTTTTAGAAATTTGCTCTGTCTTTATAAACAATGTAAGTGAAGGAGAGAGACAGACACAGACAGAGACAGAGAGACAGAGACAGAAATAAGATATTAATACTGAGATTTGTTCTGGAGTGATATCTCTGACTTGGAACAAAGAGCTTAAAAGATAGGAAGAATGGCAGATCCTTTGACACAACTTTCCAAAGCATTTATTCCAGAAATAGTTGAATGAACCTACTTAACACCTCACTCCACCACGGCTACAAGCTTGATTTACTTAATAAATCAGGATTTTTAATATATTTTAGAAATATTTCCATGAAAATAAATTAACATAAATTTCCTGTACTAAAGAGGAAAGCTTTTCTAATCTAGAAATATTTACTGATGTGGAATCCCTTAATTTCTGATTATGCTGAATAGATGAGGCAGTTGAAGATAAATTTAAACATGTTTAAAATTGAGTCCTCTGGCTTTTTTTTTTTTTAATAATGTTTAGGTGGTACTGCAGTTGGCTTGTATTTGTCCTATCTGTTTAAAAAAAAAAAAAGCTTGGACATCTGTCTTTATTGGTTAATTCTTGCCTAGAGGCAAGATCTGAAAAAACAAACAAACAAACAAAAAACCTTGAAAAGTTTAGTGGTCAAATGACTTGCTTATTCCTACACTACCAAGAATACAGACAAGTCCAATCAGTTTGTGTTTCTATATCCACCACTGATTTACCAGCACAAACAGTAGCAGCAAAATAACATATTCACTAAAGAGATAAAGAGATTATACTAGGAAACAAAGAAAAGAAGCAAATGACCATTTGCCTGGCCTGTCTTCTGGAGGGGTGTCAGTTTTTAGCTAGTTAGGACCAAGCTGGCCTGCTGGAACTGCAGTCAGTTTAGCAGGTGTGTTCATTCTGGTCCTCAGCATCTCTGTGAGGATGATTCTCAGATCATCTTCACTCTAGAGGATCCAAGGGGAAGGAATCAGAGTTGGAAGTTCAGATTCAGTAAAAGATAAATAAAAATGGTGGAAATTATTCACGTTATTCATGACACTTTAAGATTTACAGAGCACTCTCTTTGCCACAATACTTTGAGGCAGATAGCAAAAAAAAAATCTTTGTCTCCATTTTACAGATGAAGAAATGGAGGTTCAGAAAACTTGCTCATGCTTGTATGTAGTAGGGGGGATGCAGATGAGGTGAGATACTCACCTAGATTTCTTAATCCAGCAACACTTTGCTTGGACCTTTGGGGCTATTCTCAGGCCACCCAGAACTACAGCATCACCATGGTCTTCAGAAAACACTAAAGGTCTAGTTATTACTGGTCTAGGTTTAGTATGGAGGAGACATGTATGTTGAGCATGACTCCACTCTTCCCTCCCCAACCGATCCGTGAGTAGGAATTTCCGCCTAGGGTAAAATTCCTGTTGAGTGTTTCCCCATTCTCCCCTGTTCCCTGCCTCTACCAGTATTCTCCCATTCTCCCCGTCTCCTGTCCCCACCAGTATTTCCCCATTCTCCCCCATCCCTTGCCCCCTGTCCCCTACCCCTGGATCTTCCCCATCCCCCCCATCTTTGTCCATTCTAGGTTCCCTGTCCCTCAGCCTAGGGTAAATTTTGAGTGGGCAGGAAATTCAAATATATACTGTCAAATCACTGATTGTAGTCTCGGCTTACGTAACCTGACTATTGGAATCACTTTAAAACCCGGCACATTGTCCATGCCAACTCACTGTCTGATCTGGGCAAGTGACTCTGGCAGTCCCATGGTAATAAAGTCCACTTCCAAATTTTACTCTTGGGGATCTTTTGTCTCGCTCCTTTTGGCTCAACAGTGTAGACAGGAGAATCACCACTTCACTTTATAGTACTTCTCCTTCCTACCAGAAAGGGAAATTTGAAGCCAAGAAAACTAGCTCAAGTGGCTAAAATAATAAAGCAATTATTTCAGTGTAATTAACCATGTTGATACTCTTCATGATTCCAATGACTAAAGGTGGTGATGACAGAAAACCTCAAAAGCTTTAGCTCAGGAAAACTTTTAAAAATTATTTACCTGAGCCCTGAATCAGTAAGATACCCATGCTTGGTTTTTTTTCCCCTGTCATATGTGTGACACCCACACTTCTTTCACAGAGAGGTAGATAGATAGGAAAAATACATGAACAGGCCAGTGGTAAGAAGCAATACTACACAGGGATCAAGAGAGCACACTTCTAGCCTCAGCTGCTCAACTCTGTGACCCTTGGCAAGTTAACTTATCCAGCCTGTGTTTCAGTTATTTAATTTTTAAAATGTCATAATTTATACCTGCACTGCCTGTTGTATAGGGTTGTTGTTGAGAATTAGAGATAATGTATGTGAAACTACTTTGAAAAGTATATAGCACTATGTGAATTGTTATCAATATGGTTTCACCACAACCATACTCATTGCACGTAACTAGAAACTGAGGCCCCCAACCCCACTCCTTGCTTGGTGCTTTGCTCCCTTTTGAATGTGCACCAGGGTGATATTCTTAATGTGATTTGTTTTTTCTGGAGCTGTCATTTTGTTTTATAGGGAAGTTCTCATAGGAAACTTATTGTATTGGAGAGTTGCTTAAGGGAATTGAGTCTTAAGCAACTCTCTCTGCCTCTTTCTTCCTCTCTCTCCTTTTCCTTTGTCTCTGTCTCTCCCCTTCTCTATCTCTCTCTGACTCTTTCTATCTTTCTGTCCCTCAGCCTGCCTGTGTCTCTTTTTCTTCCTGAACGAAGACACAGCTCCTACTCCTAGTTATAGTTTCAAGGAAACCACCCTGACTGGCAGTTACTCATTTAGTTGTTTATATTTGCTAATGATTTTGAAGATCTGTGTAATTCCAAATGGCTTTGCCCTGTCCCCTAGTATCCCTGAAATTCTGCTGGTCTTCTGAGTCAATGACCAGTAATAATGGCCATTCACACTCTGAACTTTTTCCACCTGGCAGTAAACTTGGCAGAAGCTAAGTGGTGCTTGTCATCCTGCTCAGGCTGCTCAGCTTGACTCATGGAAGAGAGAGAGAAGGTGGGATAGATTTTGACTACAAATTTGTTTCTCCAAGTTTCTATTTTCTATCTAACCCAATTCAAGCCTAATCCCTCTCACCATAATTTGACCTGCAACTTTCAATGAAGACTTTATGAAGAATATTCTAATGATTTCCAGAAAGGTATATAAGAATGTTTTAAGGCCACAGCAGAGGCAATGATTTCATTGACGTTGATACCCTAGCAATTTCAAGGTATATTGTGATTATGTTTTTGTGAATGTATATAGCAAGGGAGTTCTTGGGAGTAGCCTTGAAGAGGTTTGTTATTTGTTTTCTCTTTCTAATTGAAATTAAGCCTGTTAGTTATATGCTAAACTAATGTGAAAAGACTGCTGATGGGAGTCAGAAGACCAGGGATCACATCCTGTGTGACTTTGGGTATGCCATTTAAACCTTCTGGGACTGGGTTCCTTTATCTGTAAAACAAGGATGCTGAATGAAATAACCCTTAGAGCTTTCTAGATTCTATGAGCAAAATGTCTTTTGGTGATTTTTTGGTTTTGTTTTGTTTTTTGGTGGGAATCATGATCTTGGTAATTTGGCATATTATGTTACTTTCACTTAGGGGAGATAAAATCCAGATAATGAAAAAAAATTCTTGCTTTTGTTGATTTGGAATGGATAAAGGTTATAATAATATATTTTAAACTTTTCATATCCTGCCTTTCTTTTGATTCTATGCTGGGTTGGAAATGCCAAGAGGAGACATGGAGATGAAAGACATATTCTAAACTATTTGGACTTGAATCTGGAAAAAAAAAGCACCTCTAACTCAAATATTCCTAGTTTTGTTCCACGATGACTTTTCCAGGAAAAATGAGCTGCTTCAGTGTGTAGGCAATGGGAGAACCGCACCTTGTGAATTGCTTCATCCACTTCCTGGGCAGATTGTCATCTCTGTTTGAGCATGCCACTAGACCATTAGCCTCTGGCCAAGGCAGACTAGAACACTACCACCCAGAGAAGTGAAAGGACACTTAGAAGGGTCAGTACTGCCAGTTCTTTTAAGAGGTTCTGATAAGCAAACATGTCACATCTGACAAAAAGAAATTAAAATACGAGTTTCTATTAGGTACAGGAGTGGGGGTAATGGTGGCGGTGGCGGTGGCGGTAGGAGAGAGACAGAGAGAGAAAGGGACACAATTCTGATGAAAGTTGTGAAGATAAAGTAAAGCCTTCTTTTTCTTTTATTGTCATCATCAGCTCTTCTACTGTTCATTTTATTTATAATTAAGACCAAGCCAACATGAAGGACCACTTCCATTATTCACTCCCTGAAGAAAATGTTTGAGAAAACAAAGCTTCATATATCTATTGAAATATTCTGCTTCTGAGTTCTTGTTCTAGACAGCCTACCCAAGTTTGTCCCTAACATGCTTCCTTTGATGATTAAGGGCTATTCAGAAATGATCATTAGCTCAGGTTTGAACTCATACCATTAGAATTTAGCATTTGGACCTCACCTTTAGCTGATCTCTACTGCTTTTCTTCTACTTTAATGGGTATCTATATTTAGGCATATATGACTCCTCATGCTCACAGCAAAGCACAGCCAGTCAGTATCCAGGAGAATGACTACTGGTCATTTAGCACTGAACCATGACTAATAGGTATCTAAGTGGATGAAAGGGTAATGTTTCCAAGACAGCCACAACTTATAAAAAAAATCAACATTTACAAGGAGCAAAAATAAAATACTGTTTCCCCCCTTTCCTTTGTGGTACCTTTTATCCAAGGATCTCAAGATTTTTTTGACATATGAATCCTTTCATATGTCCTATGAAGAAAGCCAATAGTTCTGTCCTCAAGAATATTAAGAAGGGGGAAAGGAATGGATTAAATATTTGTATAGTATCTACTATGTCCTAAGCACTCTAAGTGCTTTTTACAGATAATATCTCATTTGATTCTCACAAACCCCTGTAAAATAGGTGCTGTTATGGTACCCATTTTACAGTCAAAGAAACTGAGGCAAACTGAGGTTGAATGACTTGACCAGGGTTGCAAAGCTAGGAAGTATCTAAGGTAAGATTTAAACTTAGGACTTCTTTTTTTTTTTTTTTTGGCTTTTTGGAGGGCAATTGGGGTTAAGTAACTTGCCCAAGGTCACACGGCTAGGTTTTTGTTTGTGTGTGCATTAAGTGTCTGAGGCCGGATCTGAACTCAGGTCCTTCTGACTCCAGGGCCGACGCTCTACTCACTGCGCCACCTAGCCACCCCTAAACTTAGGACTTCTTAAGTCCAGGCACAGCACTTTATGTACTGTATGATTTATGACAGAAAAAAATAAAAATTAGTGGTCTTACTATGTGAGGTAGTGGAAAGAGTTCTTATATTTGGGGTCTGAGTTTGCTACTTACTATGTGATCTTAGCCAAAACTTTAGCGTGCCATCTTTTCTTCCTCTTTACAGTTCTGGGGATAGACTAAATGATCTTTTTTTTTTTTTTTGGAGGGCAGTTGAGGTTAAGTGATTTGCCCAAAGTCACATGGCTAGTAATTGTGTCAGGTGTCTGAGGCTTGATTTGAACTCTGGTCCTCCTGACTCCAGGGCTGATGCTCTGTTCACTGTGCCACCTAGCTGCCCCAACTAAATGATCTTTAAGGATGTTCTGCTGTGCCCAGCCATGCTCAGATAATGTAAATCTTTCCTGTAACAAGAGCAGTTGAAGGTGAAGAGCAAAGGAGGAGTTGAGGGGGACATCCCTATTTAGGTTTTCTAGTTAGAATATTTAAAAAAAAAAAGGATCTAAAATTCAAGTTGCTATCTTCACCTGCATTGCCAAGAACAGCTAAATCAAGCTTTTAAAAAAGTTTTCTGAGAACACAGCTTCATATTCTCCCACTATGCTTTGGAAATACAAATGATAAAATATGGCATTGGGTTTGACATGTGTCCGTACCTGCATTATAATTTAAAGAATGAAATCCTGAAACAATGGCAACCAAATTAACTTCAGCTTTTGGTGGTAGACTTGTTTCTGAAGAGCCATCTCTATTTGCTTGAGATGAATTAAGGACTAAGGTAATTTATATAACATTATGTGCTGTATATCCCAAGGGATTGGCTTCATTTCAGGAACCTCAGCAGGCTTGAGAAAATGAGACTCATTCCTGCTTTGGAAAGGGTGAAACATTTCATTTGGCTGGTTGATGAACTATGCCACCTGTATACCCATGCCTTTGCATTGGCTTGCTGTCCCCTTAGGCCTGGAATGCTCTGCCCCCTCTTACTTTTTTAAATTTTTATTTATTTATTTTGCTGTTTGGAGGGGGGAATGCAGGGCAATTGGGATTAAGTGGCCTGTCCAAGGTCAGACTTCAAGACTCAGCTCAGGTCCCACCTTCTGCGAGAGATTTTTCCTGCCCTCTGCCCTTTAATGGATTCTCTTCTGAGATTATCTTCCAACTACTCTGCATATATCTTGTATGTGCCTAGCTGTTTCCATACTTCCTCTGTTAGAACACAAGCTCGTTGGGTATAGGGACTTTCCCCGCCTCCCCCTTTGTTTCCTTAACAATTAGCACAGAGTTTGACATATATAATTGTTACTTAATGAGTATTGGTTGACTGACCCCAGAATAATGGAGTGTATTTTCTCAGTCATCTCCCCAATTCAGTCACAGGAACTTTTCATTTTAGGCTTTCTTTTCATTTATAGATATTGATGGATGTTAGATGTGGCAGGTTAGATAATACAGGTAAAAAACCCACATATCAAATTCATTACCATATTTCATAATAATTATTTAACTCTCATGCTTAGGAATGAGACCATGAACCTTCTACATATATATTTTTAATCATTTACGATTCAAGACTTCACTGAAAATAAGCAGCAGTTATTAAAGAACTAAAGTTTTCAGTTAATCTGACAATAAATACCTACCCCAAAACCTAAAGGGAGTGCCTCTTTTTCACTATGTTCTCTTTGGTACAGCACACACAGTATTTCAAGGTTTCTGTAATTTCATTGATGTGGGTATTGCCTCTGCTGATGCCTCAATCTCTATGACCCAGAACATATTTTTCATGAGTTGCTGTGGCCAAAAAGAAATAATTATTTGGTCACTAACCTTCTGGTGATAAGTACCTCTGTACTTAAATAGCCTTGTGATTTAGCAATGGACAGTCAGTGACACTCTCTCCTCCCCGCCCTCCCCATAGCTATCCAGCTTGGTAGTCTTGTCTAACCTTGTATTCCATTGATATAGTATTTGGGAAACTGGCTATACATCACAATGAAATGTTAGAATGGAGATCTTAGTGGAAGGTAGACATTTAATAAATATTTGCTTCATGCATGCCCAGGTCTCTAGGGACCCATGTGGGAAACACTGGGGACCTTCTTCTTGGAGAAGAACAGTCTATATTCCCCCACTGTGTGAGTGGGAACAGTGTTCTATTTGCTGCTTCTGTGGAATGAGCTGCATTTTTAAAACATGCAGACTGGGATGATGCCTCTTTTCTTTCTGGTTAAGTGCATAAGGTATGAAGGCTTTATTTACCTCTACTTTGGCACCATGAACTGAGCAAGATTGAGGGAAGGGATCCCTTCCTCCCTCTCCCTTTGAGGCCTATATACTTGAGAATCACTTTTGGGATTTTTCTTGTCTTTTTCTGTTCTTGCCTAGCAGACTTGAGCCAAGGCAACCATACAGGCAAGATTCCAGGTGTCTCCTACAAGGGTGCCTCTATGTTAAGTGATCTGGGCATGTGCAAATCAAAACCCTGTTACATATACATATTACATCAATGTAGGTATGTAGATATAATAATAAAATAACAATAGAATAATAATAAAATAAAAAATAAAATTTTATAATACTTGGTAAGTTTTACAACATGCTTCACAATAATCCTGTGAGGTGGATGCTATTATTATCCCCAATTTACGAAAGAGGAAACAGACTATGGGAGAATAAATGACTTGCCCATGGTCGCAATACCAATAAGTGTCAGAGGCAAGTTTTGAATTTAGCCACAGTTAACAAAGACAGGTTCTAAAAGGCTTACCACATAAGCCTTCTTATCCTTCTTCCTTTGGAGAATTTGAGTCTTCAAGTAATATAATTAAAATCTATACCTTCTGCCTCTCAAGAAATATGATAATGATGATGATGATGATGATGGGATCAGTCATCTAGAGTGAGAGATGACCAATGGACAAACCTATATGCTATGTTGGTGTAAAGACAATCACAAGCAGCTCTCCTGAGGACTGCTGCTGTGAATAACTTTAAGGATTTAATTGAATAGTATAGTGAACTCTCTATTTATTCAGCAGTAAACTAAAGCAAAACACTCAAGAAACTAAAGTACAGCTTTACAACAATATAACATAATAACATTTTACTAAGATAGTCTCATAGTCTTTTTTTGTTTTTTGCTTTTTTGTGTGTCTATTTTTGTAGGGGGGAAAGCAGGGCATTTGGGGTTAAGTGACTTGCCTAATGTCACACAGCTAATAATCATTAAGTTTCTGAGGCTAGATTTGAACTCAGGATTTGAACTCAGGTCATTCCCACTCCAGGGTGGGTGCTCTGTTGACTGCTCCACCTAGCTGCCCTGCCACATAGTCTTAAACAAAACATATCATTCAGTAAGTTACAATCTCTTCAATCAATATAAAGTACCCATCTAAAGTCTTCTTTCATCTTGATTGGAGACTGGCTTCCAATCATCCTTAAACTAATCATCCTTAAGGGGTAGTAGAAAGTACAAAGGCCATCCAACCCTAGGTCACAGTAAATTACAATATCATCAGTCACTACTGACTACCCAAGTAAAGTTCTCTTTTATCTCGACTCGAGGCTGGCTTCCAAACCCCATGTCTCATCTTTCATGTCCCCAGCTCTTGCCTGGATTTACCCAACTGTTAGCTGGATTCACAGGTAGTTAGCCCTCTGTTCCTGTTTCATATTGAAGCTCACGGGGACTATTCCATTCCAGGTTCTTCACAGTCTCTGTTTCTAGGAAAACAAAACTCAACAGGGCTGCAATATTTACGTACATTGCCAGTACTATCATCTCAATTCACTTTCTGTCTGAGAAATCAACACAAATCAACAGACAGAGTGCTTCTATCTGACAAAGTAGTGCCAACACAGAACAACAGATAGAACACCAACATCAGGAACACTCTCTCTCTTAGCTCTGCTTGGTCCCAGCTCATGCTCAAGCTTTTATCTACTCTGTTCCTTCCTATTCCGCCTTCCTGTTCTGCTCTTTTGGCAAGCTCCTCCTATCCTGGGCTCCATGTGATGACCTTAGGCCTATTAAGGGCAGGGAAGGTCTCCAAACTCCCTTAGACCTATTGAGAGCAACACAATGTATACTGTTTCCAACAAAGACTTTACACAATCAAAGGTGAGGCTCAAAGGCATTTGATTAGCTGAAATGAGGAGCAAAGTACTACTTTGCTTATGATTACAGTTGGTATCCATCAGTGATATAGAGGGAGGCTCCTAGCACATTGGAGGGATACTCTATGGAAGAGTAACAAGACGATAGAGAAGAGTTTTCAAGGATGAGCCTGCACTTATGATTTGGAATGTTTATTGATGGAGGGAATATTGACATTGATGAAATCTTGGATCTATCTGATTATTGAATTATTGGAGGAGATAGCTGTATCTCTATGAATCACATTTAATAAGAATTGAGTAGTGAACTCACTGAGGGGGTAAAATGAATCATTGCTTTAAAAAGCCCTATGGGGTGGCTAGGTGGTACAGTGAATAGAGCCCTGGCTCTGGAGTCAGGAGGACCTGAGTTCAAATCTGGCCTCAGACACATGACACACTTACTAAATGTGTGACTTTGGGCAAGTCACTTAACCCAATTACCCTCCAAAAAGCAAATAATAATAATAACAATAAAAAGCCCTATAGTGGGAGTCAAGAGCTTTAGGATCTAATCTCAGCTCTGTTTCTACTAATATGTATGACTTTGAGCAAATTATTGAACTATACACATGTGTATATGTACATGTTGAGTCTTTGAACCTGTAGTTATTTGCTGTCATTAATAATAAACACAAATTATGTTTTGATTCAGCAACAGGAAAATAGCTTTCTAATATGCAAGAAGAAATTAGGCTTTTGCTTCATAAATCATGATTATAATGTGTCTTTCATAAAATTTTCCCAATCCATTTGTCATTTTATAATCATAAAAATATTACTACATTGCAAGTTCAATGATAATTGCTTGCCTTATTTTTGAAATTAGTACAATTGATGAAAGGGATATTAGGGGAAGTGAGGGATGAAGATCTACCAATCTCCATAGGTTTTCTATAGAAGAGAGGAATCATAAATAGAGGTTAAAAGAAATCTGTGATTATGGTATCTCAAAGGCCCAGTGAAGCAGTCACCTAAAGAATATAATTAAAAGTCTCTAAGAATTAATCCAACACTAATTTGTTCAAAATAATGCATAATTCAAAACCAACTTTATTCTCCAAATGGATAAGTATTAGTTCTAGAACAAAAGGCTCAGCAGATGAAGTCTATACCTATCTCTGATGGGTATAAAGCATGTAGCACAGTGTCTGTCATATATTAGGATGCTTAGTAAATATTTATTGATTGATTAATTGATGTTATCATTCTCATTCTCCTTTGGGGAACCTTTTTTTTTGTGGGCCTAGTTCTTTCATGTCTCAAGTCCCCATGCTCCTTCTATGATCCAGAACTTATAATAATGATAAGACTTACAGCTACAGTGATAATAATATACTTTTTAGAGCCCTTTATGGTTTGCAAAGTACTTTACACACATCATTTCATTTGATCCTTGCAACATCCCTATGAAGTAAGTACTATTATTCTTGTTTTACAGATGAAGAAACTGAGTCTTAGTGAGTGAGGTAAAGTCACTTTTCCAAAGTCCACACCTATTGAATACCCGAGGAAGGAGTGAACTCCAAATTCAGCACATGACAACCTCATGCTGCCTCATGTATACCATACCATCTCCTGTATGGTCTCTTTACCCATCACCCATCTACCCATCACCCCTAAATTACAAGTGCCCATAAATCGTTCTTGTAAGGACCTATTCTGTGTTATACTAAGCTGACCTATGAATCCATGCTAACATAATAATTAATGTGTTTTTTGCTCTCTTAAATATAACATTTATCCTTAAGGACCTTTATGAACTTGAAATCCCAGAAGCTTCTGTGTGTGGAGAAGATATTTGAGGGGAGGTTTAACAAAGACTCCAAGATATGGCTGGGTACCTTTCTGGTGCCACCTTGTCTCCCCCACCCTCCACACCAAATGGGAGTTTCTCCTCCATAGATTGTGCTCTTGAAATCATGGTTGGCCAATTTATTTCCCCTCCCCACTAAAGTCCTCTAAGGCAGACTACACATAGTTCTCTTAGAAATATTTTTTTATATCTGAACTTAATAAACACCAAATAAAATGGGCAATTCCATAAACAGAATAGAAAAAGAGAATAGTACATGAAACGGCAGATCTCTATTGTGTTATTATAATAAAATAATAATAGCTAAAATACAGTTTTTACCATGTGCCAGGTATTATGCTAAGTGCTTTACAAATATTATTTCATTGAACCTCACAAAAACCCTGGGAGGTAGGTGCTAATGTTTTCCCCATTTTTCAGATGCGGAATGGATGCAAATAGAAATTTAGTGACTTGCCCAGGGTCACACAGCTAATAAGTATCTAAAGCTGGATTTGAACTCAGGTCTTCCTGATTCAAAGTCTGGAGCTCTATGCATTTCATCATTTAGCTGTGGACCTTTCTTTTAAAATATATAGTAAATTAAACCTGTAGCTTTCAATGTTGACCTGCTAATGGGTGCTTCTATCAGTCCTTTCTTCTGTAGTATCTGCATTTAAAAAGAAATGCCTCCAAGACTTTTTTTGTTGTTTGTTTGTTTGTTTTTTTGGTTATCCTATCTCAATCCCCTTTTGTCCACCAACCCCCACACTCCATTAATTAGCGTGTGTGTGCATACATACACACACATCCTAGTAAAAAATATGCATGGTACAATGTTGCTTTGAAATAAAAACTTTTATTATAGTGGTTAGATATCTCAGGATCAAATCTGCATACAGAAAATTTAATGCAATTTCATTAAGCAATTGAGTTTGGTACAGGTTTCTACTTTCATCTAGGAGGCAAAATGGTAGTTATTTATAGAATTTCAGATCTGAAAAGACTTAGGTTCTCTAGGCCAAACCCCAAATCTTACATTTGAAGATGTGAGGCCCAGAGAAGGGAAATGCCCCACCCTAGGCCTGAATGGCAGAATCAGATTTCAGTCCCACATTTCCTGAATCCCAACCCAGTGCTTTATCCTCTTTTATTCTTCCAACTTCAGCCCCAAGAAGCTTTTCCTTGCAACCCACAGGTCACTGAAGAAGGAAGTTTCACTCAGTCTGGGTCAGCTCACCCTGTAGTTCCAGGATGATGTTACTTTCCTTTCAACTACCTGGATCCCTTACTCAGCAACAGGCCTCAATTATGCCCATAGCATTTCCTTGAATTCTAAGAATATATTTCTCTTTCCTGGAAAAGAGCCCAAAGCAATGATCTAAGAGAGACTTCTTTGTGCCCACCTTCCTCCTACCAATCCTGGCATTATCCAATCCATTTTTATCTTTCACTTGGGCCTAGTTTCTTGAAACAAACAAAAAAAAAACAACAACCCCAAAACCTCCAAGTTTAACAATTCCGCCACCATCAACCTTAGTAAACTATGGTGGCATGGAACTCATGTTATCTCTGGATAAACATCATTGTATAGAATCCAAATTATATTTCAGTAATTCACTTCCCAGGCAGATTAGGACTATTTACAAACGCTAAGGTTGACAGAATGCCAGGGCCTGGACAGTTGTAAACAGCTGAAGCCTATTGGAGGTACTCGTCCTCCAGTCCTCATTGAGGTCAGCTTTGCTCAGATGATATGAACAACATCAAATACACACAGAGTGAGTCCATGCTGGAAGTGACACAGCTCTGGGGACAAGAGATCTAGTCACAAAGTATATGAAAGATCTGGAATTCTAGACCTTATTGTTCCTCCCAAAAGATGACTAAGAACATACCAGTAATTATCAACCAAAAGGCACCTATCTCTATACAATGTAATGAAAATGTTTTATACCTTTGCAGAAGGCATCCTTAATGAACAGAAAGTTAGCCGGCTTTTGTAAATGATATTCTAAAACAGACTATACCTTTATAGTCACACAATTACTGAAAGGAATGGAGAATACAAGATCCTTCTGTCCTTGTTTATAGATTATATAATATTTTTTATTTGGTAGAGGAGAATGCCAGTTTAATGTCACTCTTCCAACAGACTGCAAGCTGTTTCCCATGCATATCAAAATCATACAAGACCTTGAAAGATGCAAAAGTATAGATAACTCTTTTCAGGAACCCTCTGACTATAAATGTCAAGTAAGACATAAAACAAGGAGATGTATTCTCACCAAAGGTATTTGCCATTGTCATGGAGGAAGTCCAGCATAGAATCCAAATGGAAGAGGGATACCAGATGCTCATATTTGTAGATGAAATTATAATGATTTAAATAAACCTGGGACTATTGTGGTGCCTACTAAATGAGATTCTTAATTACTCAAACAAATTTGGACTCATTCTCCCCATGGGAAAAAAAAAGTGGATGAAATATTTTTATTGTTCATATTAATGATAAATTGTTAGATAGTCCATAGAACAACACACATTGACATATGTATATACGCCTACACATATCTATATATATATATATCTATATCTATCTATCTATCTATCTATCTATCTATCTATACATAGATAAATCCTTTCATCTATATATCTTGGACAGACACTGAATATAGATAATTGGACAATTAGTAGGACTACAAGGGAGCAGGCTGGATTGCACAGTGCTTTTAATGATACTAGGCTTGTCCTTCAAAGAATATCCTCCTCCTCCTCCTCTTTCTTCTTCTAGAATTTAAAGATTCTTATAACCTGGCCTCCTTTCCAACCTTCTTACCCTTATTCCTCTGCAAATTCTATGATCTTCTCACACTAAGTTTACCTATAGCTCCTCAAATATGACAATCCATCTTGTATCTCTATGACTTTGTACTGCTTGTCCTTAAGGCCCCTCCAAATGCTAATGGATTCTCCCTTTTAGATTCCCTTCATATACTCTCTATTTATATATTTACGTGTTGTCTCCCCTATTCAAATGTATGCTCTGAGAGCAAGAGCTGTTTTTTCCCCCTTTCATTACTTCAGCTACATCATAAGAAACTCTGCTCCAGTGCCTTATTTTTACTTTGTGTATTTCTGTTTCAAGTGTATCTCTTGTGAACAATATGTTTTTGGATTCTGGTTTCTAATCCTTTCTTCTATCCATTTCTCTTTTATGGGTGAGTTCATCCCATTCACATTCACAGTTATGATTGCTAACTGCATTTCCTTCTATGCAATTTTTTTTTTTCTATTTATCCTTCTCTTTTTTTCACCCTGTCCCATCCTCAAAAATCTGTTTTGCTTCTGGTCTACATTCCCTCTTATTACTGTCCCCTTCATTTCTTTTATCCCCCTTTCCTCCTACTTTCCCATTGGGTGAGATGAATTTCTATACCTAACTCCATGTGTGTGTGTGTGTGTGTGTGTGTGTGTGTGTGTGTGTGTGTGTGTGTATATTCTTCCTTCTTTGAAAGAGTTCAGATGAGAGTGAGGCTCGAGCTCCTCTTCCTTCCTTTGCTCTACATTGTAAAAACTTTTCCTTTTGTACCTTTTTTACATGAAAAAATTTCCCCAACTCTTCCTTTTCCTTCCTCCTTCTCCCAGTACATCCTTCTTTCTCACCCTTCTTTTTCCTTTTGACACCAGCCCTATATAATAAGCTCACACCCGTGGCTCTCTTAAGTAGATTCCTTACTACCCTAATGAGGATAAGGTTCTCAGGGGATACACACACACACATATGTACACTCATATGTATATATGTATATATATGTACACATACACACACACATATATACATATAAAATCTTCCCATTTAGCAATGTAAACAGTTTGTCCTTATCAAGTTCCTTATTATTTCTCTCTTTAATCTTGTATTTGAATGTCAAATTGTCTATTCAGCTCTAGTCTTCTCATTAGGAATGTTTGGAAGTTCTCTATTTCGTAAATATTCATTCCCTTGCCCCCATTGGATTATACTAGTTTTGCTGGGTATGTTATTCTTGGTTGCAATTCTAGCTCTTTTGATTTCCAGAATAGCATATTACAAGTCCTCTTCTTTTTAATAGTGGTAGCTGCTAAATTTTGTGCGATCCTTACTTTGATTCCACAGTGTTTGAATTTTTTCTTTTTGTCTGCTTGAAGGATATTTCCCATTAACCTGGGAGTTCTGGAATTTAACTCTAATATTCCTGGGAGTTTACATTTCGGAATTTCTTTTAGGAGGTAATCGGTTGTAATGGGAGCACAGAAGTAGTTCATACCTTGTTTCAGCTATTGAATTAACACCTTGTTTCAGTTCAAGTTTCTTTTGAGCCTTCTATCAAGTCTGTTAAGAAACAGAAAGTATGAACCCTACAACTTATGAACCCTAGAACTTCTGAACTCCTGGGGAGGAGCTAATGACAATTTAAGGAGAGCCCCAGGGCTAGAGACAGAAAAACAAAAATTGAGGAGACTCTTGTAGTGACAGAATCAAGAAGGAGAAAACTTGTGGGTATCCTGGTACACTGTTTGTCTGCTCTGTCTGTTTTGATGTTGGTTTGTGATACTTTATACAGAAGCCCTGGGACCTTACTAGAAGCCCTGAAAGAGGATTTTCTGGTTGTATGTTTACTGAAGTCCTAGAGGAGGGTTTTAGAGGTCCTGGGACTTTCCTGATGATTTGTGCTGACCTCTTGGACCTTGTTTGTGTGTCTGTGTTGATTTCTGTGTTGATGATTTGTGTTGAGTTCTCAGACCTTGTTTTTTGATTTCACAGGCAGATAGTGAGTTGATGATGGCACCAGCAATGTGTACAAATATTATTGTGGCTCTGTCAAGCTTTGTCTTTCCAGAAGCAAGAACTGTGAAGGACTTGAGGTGGACTGAACACTGTGAACTTCAATATGGAAAAGGAACTGGATGAAGAACTGGATGAGGAGCTGGGCAAGGAACTGGGAGCTGCCTACCTTTGAACCCAGGTGATAGTTGGAGCTGGGACCATTGAAGAGGAATCATGGAAGCTGAGAGCCAGCCTTGAGTCAAGCTGAAAGACGACTTTACTTGGATACTATGTACTGTCTGAGAAGATTATCATTTACTGTGACCTAGGGGTGGAGAACTTCGACTTTTGTACTTTGTGATTGAATTAAGGATTTTGTGATTGACTAAGTGAATGCTCTTTGCTTAAAACTATGTGACCACTTTGGTGAAAACTGTGTGGCCATTTTAGTGATAAGTTGTTGAGTTGTGACATGATGATTTCTGTATTTTGATTTTCTGTAATAAGGTGTAACATTGTGAATGCTGTACCTTGATTTTCTGTGAATGTTTTGCTCTGATTTGTTATTGAATAAATAGAGAGTTCACTATACTATGTATTTAGAATCTTGAAAGCTATTTACAGCACTAGTCCTTTGGAAAGCTGCTCATGTGTGGCTTTACATCAATGTGTAGTTTTTTCTCTGGTTCTAAGTTTTCTGGGCAGTTTTCCTTTTTTACTGTCTTGAAATATGATGTGTAGGATCTTTTTTTGATCATGGCTTTCAGATAGTCCAATAATTCTTAAATTATCTTTCCTTGATCTATTTTCCAGCTCAGTTGTTTTTCTATGATATATTTCATATTTTTTTGTATTTTCCCCATTCTTTTGACTTTGTTTTATTTCTTGATGTCTTATATAATCATTAGCTTCCACTTTCCCAGTTCTAATTTTTAAGGAATTATTTTCTTCAAGGAAGATTTATACCTGTTTTGCCAATTGGACAGTTCAGATTTTTTTAAGGAGTTATTTTCTTTAGTATTTTTGTGCCTCTTTTTCCAAAATAATTATTAAAAAAATAATTTTCTTTAATTGCTCACATTTCTTTCCAAAATTTTTTCTTCTACTGATCTTATTTGACTTTTTGCTCAGGAATTCTAGGAATTCTCATTGGACTGTGTTCAATCTATGTTTTTCTCTGAGGCTTTGCTTTGCTTATAGATGTTTTCAAGTCATTGTCTTCTTAGTTTGTGTCTTGAGCTCCTCTATCACCATAGTACCTTTTTATAGTCAGGTTCTTTCTGTTATTGTTGTTTATTCATTTTTTCCAGCCTTTTTCTTGACTTTGTGTTAGAATAGGGCTCTTATCTCTGGGGTGTGGGGAGGGGACTGTTCTGAGCTTTAGGCTTTTATATCCTGTTTTCATGTTTAGGTCTTGGAGTCTGCAAGTTTTCATTGCTTCTTAGATGGTGTGATCCTGGGAGAGGTGTGGTCAGTGCCCTCCTGGTCTTTGCTCTGTCCTTGCTTAGGTAAGGCCTCTGCTCCCACCCACAAATCCTCTTTCACCTGAAACTGCTACCCATACCAAGTAGAGTCCAGCTCTCTTGGAACTGTGAAAGGTCCTCTTTTCCTCGGAACTGCAATCTGTAACTGGGTAATGGAATTGCCAAATGGCCCCCAACACTATACCCAGTGCTAGTACAGGGATCCTTTGGAATTTTTTCCTGACCAAGTGTTCAGTTGCCTTACCATCTCTGGGCATGGACCACTCTGCTGCCTCAAAAGCCCACAGCTGGTGTCATTTTCACCAGGCTATGCTATGGGCCAGCCCCTATCCCAGGGTCTGAAGAACTCTCTTTCTGACCTCCTAAGTTATCCTAAGCTGGAAAAATGACTAACTTTGACCTTTTGTTGGTCATACTGCCTGATTCAATGTGTTGTAAAAAGTTGTTTGGTGGGGAATGTTGAGAGAGCTTAGGAAAAGTGCCCTCTACCCCTTTGGCCTTTCTTTGTACTCCTAACATTTAGTATTTTGCTTTGCATTTAGTTCTTAATAAATGCTTGTTGATTCTTGGCTAATGTGACTGCTAATCATGGAATACTATGGTTTTTGAAGAATTAAAGTTGAAATCTACCTAAAGGACAATGGAGAGGTGACTGGTCCATGTCAGTAATCTACTTATATAGTACCAATCGTTCAGAATATGTGCACCATGTAAACAACAGGTAAACATTGATTTAATCCTTAGAAAGAACAAGGCATAAAACTATTAAATGTCTCTGAAGAGAGGTAAATAAGCAAGAGAATTGAGTTGTTGGGACCTGTTGATTGGTTGCAGATTTTGTATTTTGCCTAGGATAAATTTGAGAGTCTCTGGCTAGAATACATATTGTGCCCAGACACTTGGGAAAAGAAAAGTTGAAATTTCCTTCCTATTTATGACAATTTAACCAGCTATATTGAAAGAAGTGTGTTGTATTTGGCTCCTTTTGAGAGTTACAGCTAATCCTGTGCCTTGTCATTCAGTGATAGGGGAGAAACAAAACCCCAAGCGGTCATGGCTGCTGACACGGTGCGGCTCTTTGCCAAAGATTCAGACTCAGGAGGAAAGTGCCCCATCTAGGGTCTCAAAACACATACCCCATTGCTGTGGACTAATGAAGACTGGCAGCTTGACAAACACACCCAGGAAAATTACTCCAGTATGTTCAACATACTGGAGTCTGGTGGCTGGTATGTGCCAGCCAGCAGAGGGCGATGGTATATAGCACTGTTTTGTCAATGTTGTAGTCAACTTTAAAATATATTTTCACCAAAAAGATTTCATAGAATCTTAGTGTTGGAAGGAACTTAAGAAGTCTTCAAGTTTCTCCTCCCCTTCTCACTTTAAAGATGACAAAATTGTGACCTGGAGAGGTAAAATAACTTCATGGTGAGAGTACCAGTCATTAGTAGAGAACTTCTCTAGGCACTCCATTCAATGCTATTGACAATATTTTCAACCCTTTCAATGGCTTCTCTGTGGTCTAGTACTTTTTGGGATTCTAATTGAAAAGAAATATGATCCTGGGTGTAGAACTGAGGGAAGCTATGAGGAAGCAGATGGGGGTGAGGTAAGCATGTCTTGTGAGGGATTTTGACACCAAAAAGTTTACCCTCTTGGGACTGTACAATGTGCCTTTGTGGTCTTCTTCAGGGAAATAGCCAAGACTCTCATTTCCATTTCTGGATCATTGTTGTGCTTTGTGCAACTTGATGTTGTTAGGAAAAGAGGTTTGTCTTGAGCCTTTTGATTCTTCCTGTTCAGCCCTTGATGTTGTGTCAATGGACATGCAACAAAGCAACAATGTAATTGACTTATTGTGTAATACAGTTTTCTTCAGGGAAATGCAGAAGCCTGAGCACCAAGCATTAAAAAATCATCTTACAAAGGAGATATTAAGTTGTGAAACTGCTTATACGAGGCTGTTTTCAATGCTTAATGTTTCTTAGCTTCACTCACAGGGCAGCTAGGTGGCACAGTAGGTAGAACACTGAACTTGGAATCAGGAAGACTTATCTTCTTGAGTTCAAATCTAACCTCAGACACTTTGTAGCTGTGTGACCCTGGGGAAGTTGCCTAACCCTGTTTGTCTCAGTTTCCTCATCTGTAAAATGAGTTGGAGAAGGAAATGGCAACCCCCCTCCAATAACTTTGCCTAGAAAATACCAAATGTGGTCTCAAAAGTTGAATGGGACTGAAAACAAGCTTCCCCCTGGTCTTCTAAGTACCCTGGCCACCCTTGTCTTTTTAAAACCCTTAAAAAACAACTCATTGGATAGGATTATACCTATAGAACTAGAGAGTATTAGAGTAGTAGGAGGTCTTAGAGATGATTTTGATGGTTTTGTTTGAGTCCCTCATTTCATATATGAGGAAACTGAAGCCCTCAGAGTGAAAGTAATTTGCCAAAGGTCACAGAGCTAGTTCATGGCTGAGCCCACAATAGAACCCAGGGCTCCCTGTTCTTGGTTCAGGACATTATGAATCTTTCCTGAGTCTACTACATCACTTTTTCAGTCATTGATTTTATGATATATAATGCATATTTTCCCTACCATATGGAAACTTTTATAGTGAAGTTTTTAAGCCTTTGGCTTAGAATTGATCATTTAGGGCATAAACTTGGGTTGTGTTACTTAAAGACAAATTCTTCAAGGAGATCTGTTTCAAAGTTGTATTGTTGCCAGGGGACACACTGCAAACCTAGAACCTGTCTCATCTAAATTAATTTATATATTAGAGCCCAACAAGCACATCTCTCTAGATCTTCAGACATGGTATGAAGTCTGTATACTTGTTTGTCATCTCAGAACCAAAAAGCAGGGAGATGGCACATTGTCAAATGTGCCTTAGGAAAGGACTTTGTACCATTTAAAATCCTTCCTCCTATAGTCTGTGAGGGCATGCACCATCTCATGCCCTTCGGCATTTCAAAGAAATTAGGTCATTTAACCGTTGGTCACATAACTAGTATATGCTGGAACAAGAATTTGAATCAGATAGATCTCTTGGCTCCAAGCCCATTTCTTTTATTTTAATGGTCCAAAGGGTACCTCAGCTATGTTGTGCTTTTTAGAGCCTCATTTTTCCTTTCCTTTCTGTTTTACTGTTCTTTCACCTATAGAAATTTTTTGATGACTGGTTGTATCGCCAAGGCAATATTCACAGCACCAATGGTGATTATGAATATACCAGCACAATTCTGAATGGCCAAATATAACAGACTTTTCATAGGACAGAAACAAAACATTTATTCAGACACCAGAAAGCCAAATCCCAACACCAGAAAGCCTAATTCATCATCAGTAAAGATGTTAATACACCAGGGGGAGGCTACATGTCACAGTGAATAGAGCACCAGCACTGGAGTCAGGAGGACCTGAGTTCAAATCTGGCCTCAGACACTTGGCACATTTATTAGCCGTGTGACTTTGGGCAGGCCATTTAACCCCAATTGCCCTCCAAAAAACAAAATGTTAATACACCATAACACAGTAGGGAGCCATACCATCCCAAAGCGTTCACACAAACAAACACTCATAATCCAATCCTAGCTGTCTGCTTGCCTGTATCCTCTCTCTCCCCCAGCTCTAACTGCTCAGACTTCCAGCTTTCTGCTCCACCCTTCAGCAAACTCCTCCCACCACAGGCTCCATGTGATTACTACATTCAGCCTATTAAAGGGCAGGGAAGATTTTCAAATTTCCATTACCATTACAATGGTTAATAATCCTCAGGATAGAAAATAATGTCACTTGTCCATGGTACTTTAAGGTTTACAAAGGACTTTCTTCACAATGGCCCTAAAAGGTAAGCAGTGTGAATGAGGTAACATCATTTTATGGAGGAATAAAATCGAGTTTCAGAGAAATTAGGGACTTAGCCTTGGTCACACAGCTGGTGTGTGTGTTGGACCAAGAATTTAAATATAGAAACTTTTGGCTCCATGTCCATTTCTTTTATTATAATGTCTCAAGGGCTTCTTAAGATATGATATGCTTTCTACTATTTCCTTTCTGCCAATATTTTTTTAAATTGGGTATATCTTGCCCAGGCTGGAAGCATAGATGCAGTTCACATATCCAAATTTACTCCTAATCAGCAATGAAAGCTTGACTCGCTCCATTTCTCACTTAGACCTGTTTACCTGTTCTAAGGCAGTTTGGCAGCTCCCTGCAGTGGCAGCTTACCCTATTTGTGCCAGAGTCAATGCAGGCACCTGATTGACTTTAGTCCTATTGCAGCCTAGAATTACTGAGTCCAAGAAAACCCCCACCCTCAGCCTCTCCAGTGGCAGCAGTTACAGGTGTATTCAGGCATACCAAGCAACTTTTTTTTTTTTTTTTTGCATCTAGTGCTCTATAAATAGGTTAATTGGTGCCTTTAAAAATGCAACTGTCACTGCCTTGTCTTGTCTTGACAATTTGAAATTATGCTTAATTTTGATGAAACAAAATCCAACCACTCAGACATAAAGACCCATTTTGGTTAAGGCTAAGGCAGGACCGAAAAAACCCATGTCTTAGTGGTGGCGTAGGGCAGCTGAGACTCATCTGTGATGGTTTATTTGGGGAAGTTAGAAAACAAACTCATTCTTTTGGTGAAGAATTAGGATAAGCTACTGAAATGGGTTCCAGGGCAAGGGGATATTGTTAATGGACACATCTGAAAATGAACAAATGAACTGAAACCAATTTCATTCAGTTAGTTTCCATCATGCCCAACTTCTTTTTGGCGATGACCTTGGTTATGTTTTAGAACCCATATTCCACATGTTTTGATGCCTTCCTTAAAAAGCTGGTAGTTCTGTAAATGATGATGTAAAAACCCTTAACCATTGTAAGAGGTACTTTCTGGCTTCTTTTAAACTTGGTAGAAAGCAAAGCTCTGAGATTGTATACACATAGTCACTCTAGTGTAGAATAGTATGTTTTATCATAAAACCTCTGACATCTTTGAGTTTCTAGTAACAAACAGTAAGGATACAGAGATATATCTTCCCCTGACAATTTGCAAATAGATATGGCATGGTGGACTAATCACTAGATTGTAGACAAAGGATCTGCTGCTGCCATTTATTCACTATGTGATCTTGGGTAAGTCATTTACCTTTCTAGAACTATATCCTCATTTATAAAATGAATAGAATCTGCCAGGTAGCCTTTGAGCTCACTTCTAGCTCTAAATCTGATATTCACTTGACAATTACTGAGAATTTTTGATAGGTGGACACTTTTCCTTCTAATATAATCTAAAAATAGTAGCACTATAGCCTGAACTGTTCATGATGAGTGTCTTTTGGTTTGGAAGATATGATCCGTGGGTTTTTATTAAATGTATTTATTTACAATTCCACTGATAGGTAATGGATTGAACAGACAACATTGACTAACCCCTACACACTGGGCTTGGACTCCTACATGAGGTTTCTTCACATTAGATTTCATATTTATTTGCTAAAGTGTCCTGACTTCTGTCCACATTTTACTTTTCACTGTTACATCAGAGTATGTGTGCATTGGGGGCTACACTCTTAAATTGGAACCTTGTCATTATTTTTCTTTTAAGTGGCACAGATTCAATATCCCACACGTTTCCTGCTTCCTCCACCCCCACCTCATCACCACTTCCTTACTGCCTCACTTTTTAGACAACTTTCCACATTACATCTGCTTCTGGGATGTGGGATGGAGGGAAACTCTTTAGTAAGGGCTTATAGTATGTGCTTATTTTTATGCATCTCTCAACTGTATAAACAATAGTAAGTTTTCTTGAAATAAAGTTTAGATTCTTTCTTTGGGAAAATGTTTCTTTTAGAAAAATAAAGGAATTTAAATACCCCTGCCTTGAATACCAGACAAGATCAAGAATTGGTCATGTTTCCTGCCAATGGGCAGTACCACTCCCTCCCTGCTTTCCATTTCTTGCTCAGCAATTGTCAATTAAATATATATTAGCATTGCTTCTGTGAAGGGTTGGCAATCTATTGCCTTTGGCTCTGCACCCAGTAGACTGCCTAGGTCAAAGCTCCCTTCTCTGACCACCATGCCTTTTTTTTCTCAAGCCAATCCTTGTGGGTTCATTGCTCCTGGGTCTCTATCTCTCTATCCAATCCTATCTTTTCACTGACCCATCTGAAATCTATTCTACTGCCCTTTCATATTAGACGTATGCCTTTCCCCTCAGAATTACTTTGTAATATTTTGTATTTAATTATATATATATGTATATATGTATGTATGTATGTATGTATGTATGTATGTATGTTTGATTCCCCTCTTTGCATGTAAGCTCCTTGAGAGCAAGGACTGTTAAATTTTCGGTTGATATCCTCAGTGCCTAACACATAGTAGGTCCTTAATAAATACTTGTTTTATTGAAAAACAGATTCACACAATTCCAAAAGACTCACTTCCCTTGCACTGACCAATAAGAATCGATTTAACAATATTATTATTGTTACTCTATCAGTTCATACTTTAGTAAGTATGGGATATACTTACTTGAATAGCTCTGTAGTTTCTCTACTTGGGATTATTCAGTGATCTTATAATCTTAAAATATTAACTATTTCACTTGGCTACTTTGAAGCATTCATCATTTAATTTGTCATTGTCCCCCACCATGCAATCTGATTCCATTCAAATCAATAAGCCTTTACTAGCCACCTTTCCACATGGAAAGCACTAGCAATACAAACATGAAAAGAAAACATTCATTGTTCTCAAGAAGCTCATAGTCTACTGGAAAGAAATAACATGTACACAAGCAAACAAATGCAAAATAATACAAGGTAAAGTATTGTAAATATAAATACTATTATATCATGAAGTATTCAACTAAGTTGGAAGAACACGAATGATTGAAGTGATCAGGAAAGCCCTGTGTAGGAGCTGACACTGAAACGGGACCCTCAAATTTAGCTTTGGAATCCAAGAGGCACAAGTGTGAAGGGAGAGCATTCCTGTGTGTGCGTGTGTGTGTGTGCATGTGTGCACAAGGGCCTGGTGGCATAAATGGAGTGTTATACATAGGAATGAGCAAGTAGACCAGGATAGCTGGAGTATAGAGTTTGTGAGGGGGAGTAATTTGAAATCAGCCTGGAAAAAAAATAGTTTGGAGCCAGATTGTGAAGGCTTTTAAAGTTCAATAGAGAAGTTTATATTTTATCATAGAAACCATAGGGGGCTATTAAAGTATATTTAGCAGGAGAACGACATAGTGAGACATACCTTAGAAATATCTATTTTGGGGTGGCTAGGTGGTGCAGTGAGTAGAGTGCCAGTCACACTTAACACACAAACAAAAACCTAGGCATGTGACCTTGGGCAAGTTACTTAATCCCAGTTGCCCTCCATATAGCAAAAAAAAATGAAAGAAAGAAAGAAATATCTATTTGGTAGCTGTATGGAGGACAGATTAGATAGGAGAGATACTTGAACCAATTAGACAATTGTATTAGTATTGGCAAGAAGCTATAAGCACCTGATCATGGTGGTTGGTCATAGCAGGACAGAGAAGGGGGCAAAAGTGAGAAATTTTTGTAGAGATAGGCTCAATAAGATGAAGAAACTTATTGGATAAGAGATGTGAAGTAGAATGAAGGGTTGAGAGTGACTTCTAAGTTTTGAACCTGGGTGACTGGAAAAGTAATTTTGTCTTTGATAGAAATAGAACATTAGTAATAAAGGTAGGTTTCAATGTTGAATTTGTTATATGCCTTATAGTGAGAGGGAGAGAAAGTAAATGCTTGCTAATTGAAAAAAAATAAGGAAATAAAATATGTAATAGACAGTAGTGGATTACTATATGCTCATTTTCTATCATGTCCATTATGTTATTTTTTCTCTTTTCATGTTTGTTAAGTGCAGAATATTTTTTTTAAAGAATATGTTTCAAGGGGGAAGATAATGATTTTGTGTTTGTGATGTGCAGATGGAGATGTTCATTATAGGTCATGTGGGGCCAGAGCTTAGGAGAAAGATGAAGACTGAATTTGAAGATATGAGTCATCAACAAAAAGATGATAATTAAACACATAAAAACTGATGAAATCACTAAGGGAGAGTGTAGTAAGAGAATAAAAGAAAACTCAGTCTAGATCCCTGGTGTACACCTATGCTAGGTGCCAGAATGTGCATGATCATCCAAGAAAGATTAAGAAAGTCTGGTCAGGAAGGAGGAAAAAGTAACATCATTAAAAGCCAGAAAAGAGAGAGTATCAGGAAGGAAGAGGGGGATCAGCAGTGTTGAAAACTATTAAGAGATCAAGAAGGAACAGGACTGAAAATAAGCCTGAAGGTTAGGAATTAAGAGATCATTGATTGCTTTGGAAACCACAGTTTCAATTAAGTTGTTATGTTAGAGCACAGATTGCAATTCATTAAGAATTGAGTGGTCTGTAAGGAAATGACAATGAATATAGATAGCTTTTTCTGGGCGGTTGACTGTTTTAAGGGAGGTGAAATACAGGGCTATATCTTGAGAGGATGTCAGAGTCCAATGAAGTTTGTTTTTAAATAATGGGAGATATTTGGGCATGTTTGAGGGTCTAGGAAAGGAGCTAATGGATAATGGGAGATAGATTAGAACAGGAGTGGAGAGCCTATGACCTCAAAGCCACAGGTGGCCCTCTGGGTCCTCAGGTGTGGTCCTTTGACTGAATCTAGACTTCACAGAACAAATTCCCTTAGTAAAAGGATTTGTTCTGTAAAACTTGGACTCAGTCAAAAGGCCTCACCCAAGAACCTAGAGGGCTACATGTGGCCTCCACTGCAGGTTCCCCACCCCTAGATTAGACAAAAAGAGAAGGCTTAATAGGAAGGACTTGCTTTCAAGGGAGATCAAAGGTACAAGTAGAGGGTTGGCTTTAATAAAGAAATGATTTATCACTTCCTTCAAGCCTAGAGGAAAGAATGGGAAATAATGTTGAGGAAATTTGAGCTATAGAATTGGGCAGAAGAAGTGATTCATAAAGATTGGTCTCAAATTTTCTGGGTAAAGAGGCTAGATCCTTTACTATAGAGAAGGGGGAGGTGAAAGAAGAGGTCTTCGAGGTTTGAGGGGAGAAGAAAATATTTGTGTATGGGTGTGGTACTGTGGTATGCAGTGTTGTTTTGCCCATGTAGGTTATATGTGTCTACATGGGTCTGTCTAGATGTGGCTTGCAGGGAAGTAAGAATAAATATCTCTGGAGTCTCCTCCCTCCCACCAAGAAAGACTTTAATTTCTGCCAGGAAGGAAAGCAGGGGTTTGGGACCAGAGACTAGTCACTCTGCTCTCCTCAGAAATAAGGGGTACTGGGTTAGAATTATATCTATCTATGCCCTTAAATATTGTTAGTCTAGAGGAAATGATTTTTTTGCTTCAAGCTGAACTCCTGATCTCTAACCCTTAATGGGGAAGAAGTGCCTTAAGTTATATAAGGCTTGACTCCCTTCCCACCAAATGCCAGTTTTATGATGAACACACATAGTAAATAATAAATAAACTCATTTCTCCAAGTTGCAAGCAAAACAGACATAATAGAAAGTATACATAGGAGAATATATATCAACCAATATACAAAGTAAATGAGCTCTCCCTTTGGGAGTGAGGTAACAGTGCAAACAAGAGAAATTCCCATCTCACCCAAAGGGAAATTTCCCGGAGTCTCTAGTATAGTATGCTAGGAATAGGTACATGATCCAAGTGCCAGCTTCTCTACGTGTTGGCTTCTTCCCAGAATCTTTCTATTAGAGAAATAGGTTTCTATTAGAGAAAGCCTATGGGAAGTAGTGAGAGAAGAAAAGAGTGCCCAGAATAGAACCCTGGTGCATACCTATGCTAGGGGCTAGGACATACATGATTATCCAGGAAAGGAGACCAAAAAATATTGGTCAGATAGGAGGAGAAAATAATGTCAAGAAAACCCAGAGAGGAGAGAGTGTCTTTTTCCTTCTCTTTTCTTCTCTTACTATTTACTATTTCTTTCTTCTCAGAAACTCATATTTAGGGACCTTGAAGAGAATCTAGGAGCAAGTTTCTTCTTCTTCTTCTTCTTCTTCTTCTTCTTCTTCTTCTTCTTCTTCTTCTCCTTCTCCTTCTCCTTCTCCTTCTCCTCCTCTCCTCTCTCTCCTTCTTCTCCTCTCCTCTCTCTTCCTCTCCTCCTCTCCTCCTCCTCCTCCTCCTCCTTCTTCTTCTTCTTCTTCTTCTTCTTCTTCTTCTTCTTCTTCTTCTTCTTCTTCTTCTTCTTCTTCTTCTTTTCAGAGGGCAATTGGGGTTAAGTAACTTGCCCAAGGTCACAGGGCTAGGTTTTTGTTTGTGTGTGTGTTAAGTGTCTGAGGCCGGATCCAAACTCAGGTCCTTCTGACTCCAGGGCCGATGCTCTACTCACTGAGCCACCTAGCTGCCCCCAAATACATTCTTTTTTATTTTTTATAAGCAATTGGGGTTAAGTAACTTGCTCAAGGTTACACGGCTAGTCATTATTCATGTGTGGGTGCTCATTTTCTGAGGCTGGTTTCGATCCCGGGTCATCCCAACTCTGAGGCCGGTGCTCTTACTCACTGCGCCACCTAGCCGCCCTAAGTTTCTTCTTTTTTGAAGCTGGAATCCAGAAGACTAGAATTTCTCTTCTCTTAAGTTCTCACCAACTACACTCCCTAGTAGGTGGTTGAACAATGAGTAATAAATCTCCATCAATAAAGAGAGTCTTGTGCAAACGACTCTTTTAGCTGAGGGATATATCTGGAATAGTTTGCCTGGCAAATGTGATAGTCAACCAGGGAAGAGTAAAATAAGGCACAGAGGAAAGTGAAGCCAGAGCTGAAGTGATGCCCTGTTAGAGAAGCATGGGAGTGACTGAAGAGGCAATGAGGATAAATAACATATTTAAGAAGGATAAAGAACAGGAGAGATGGACAAAGAGGAAATTATGACTAGATAGAGAAGTCAGAATCTTTTATGTTAGTTGAAGAACCCTTTGGGTCATGGTGAGATAGAAGGTACAGTTATTCCTGTGTGAGGCTGAATTGGAGTGAAGGTGTGGGGCATAGGGGACATCAGTATTTATGCTGAAGTCCCCCAGATTTGCTGGCAGAATTTGGGGTAGAGAGGTAAACTGTCCATTAGGTGATGAACTTGAGAAAGTGAAAAGAATGACCAAGGGGCTAGTAGATAACTATCAAGAGTCTCTGAATGGATGGGGTGAACCTCAGAGGAGAAGCTGCAGAGTTAAGGGCTACAGAAACAGAACAAGGAGGACACTGTTCACTTCTTCTGGCCCAATTTCTTTTCTGGAGGAGTGGGGATTAGTGGTAGTAAAGAAGATACATCTGACATTGGAGAGGGTGACCAAGTATTCAGTCTTGTCTGGAAGGAGCTAGACTTCTGTGACTGAGAGAAGATGGAAGGATTCTGAGAGGAAGGAGTCAAATATGAAAGGCAATTTGTTAACAATGAAATGGGTTGCCAGAGGGCACAACAGAATGAAAAAGTACAGCAAAAGAGGGATGTCTCTACGATTTGGATGGGATTTGGAAAATGAATGTGATAAGGCAGATACAAGATCAAGCAGGGATCCAAAATGATTTTATCAGACTGTGGATATAAATCAGGGTTTCTGGGTACATGTGGCTAGATTTTGGGGGCCCAAAACTTCAGATGAGGGAAAAACCATAGCTTCCTTAGCCTCTACCTAAAATTTAGCATTTCCTTCAATTATGAATGTAGGCAATGAAACATTATTCTGAAAAGGGTTCCATAGGCATCACCAAACTGCCAGAGGTAAATGATAAAACAAAGAAGCAAACAAACAAAAAACCAACACTCCTGATCTGGTTTATCTTTCTTGTTTATTGACATTATATCTGTATGGGGTAAATATAGACACCCAAGTTGGATAGTTATAGGCAGAAATCCCATGCCTCTTTCAAACTATGTTTTTTACTTTGTTTTGTTTTATTTTCCCTTATCTGTAGATCAGTTTGCCTGGGTTACTTGGGCAATCCCCTTAACACTCTACTTTATTGTGGTTGCAAAGTTAGCCTAAATGTGAAATTAGATATTGGAATTGGATCTGTAATTTGACTGATTTAAGGAATTCCTAGATGAAGAAATTTTCTCTACCACTGCAGGATGGCACTTTGTTTTATTGGAATCTTTTTTTTTTTTTTTTGCTTTTTGGAGGGCAATTGGGATTAAGTAACTTGCCCAAGGTCACACAGCTAGGTTTTTGTTTGTGTGTGCATTAAGTGTCTGAGGTCGGATCTGAACTCAGGTCCTTCTGACTCCAGGGCTGACGCTCTACTCACTGCGCCACCTAGCCGCCCCTATTGGAATCTTAAAATAAATGCCTAGATCACCAACAGATTAGGTGATTGCCCAGAATCACAAAGCCAGTCTATGACATGAGCAGGACTTGAATGCAGGTCTTCCTTGTTCCAAGGCCAGCTCTCTAGACATTATACTACAATGTCTCTCCAAATGTAAAATTAAAACTTTAAAATAAATTTTCACTTCAGAGGCTTAGTTGTATTCAAAGATGCTTTAAATTTTGCTGAACATGAAAGATGTTCTGTTTAAAGTATTTTAAAAATATCCTACAAATAAAGAGAAAAAGGAAAAAGTAAAGTTAAATTTCTTAATTTTTATTTTTTCTTCTATGGTGAAATTATCTTGAGGGAGCTAAGAACAAAATTAAAATTGTTGGATGAATAAGAGAGCAATGACTTCCCTATTTTGTTAACTGGTAAGTGAATCCAGATGTTTACAGTACTCATACAGTAACGTTGAAGCATCCAAGGCCCACAAGGAAATCTCACCCCACACAGAGGAAGCAGTCTAGGAGGCTAATGCTCATGCTGTGAAAGACCAGGGCACACATTCAACTTGTGGTGGTAAAATCTTAGGGTTTGGAATTTTATGTGTGGAAAGGAAAATTTTTATACCAGCTCTTTTCATGTTAAAACCAAAAAAGAGTGTTTGCTTTTAAGCCACTTGCAACCCTTTTCTTGGAAAGTAACCCTTAATGTTTCATTTCAAAATGTTACTGGAAAATGAAAAAGCAAACTTTATGACAGTGGGACTCATTCTTTTCCCTTGGGTAGTGGCCTGGAAGAGCAGTGGTCCTTAAGTTGTGTGAATACCTGAAAATCAGCCTGGTGCTTCCTATCTTCATCTCCCTTCCTCTCTAGAAGAATGCTGCCAAATGCAGGATGGGGTAGAATATATACTTTGGAGATTGTCTGCATGGTTCCTTGGGGGTACTAGAGAGATCACTGTTCAGCAGCAGCAGGCCTACCCTTTCTTCCAGGCACTGTAGAATAAAAACAAAATAAAACATTTTCCTGACATGCTAAAGAGACTATTATTTTTAGATGAGAACTATCAGTAACAGAAGATTAGGATGAAATTTCCCAGTTGCTCAGGTATTCACATGTATAGGAAAAGGTGTGTGGGGGTAGCAGTGCAAATTTAGCGAGCACTGGTATTGGGAAGAGTTTCTTATTCATTGAAGTTTTGGGGGAGGGGTGGGGATAGGACCTCTTTTTCATAGGTGTAGGGAGCTCCCTAGGGCCAACACTCTCCATTAAGAAATTTAACTTTACTCTTTTCCTATTTCTCTTCATTTGTTGAATATTTTAAAAATACTTTAAAAAGAATATCTTTCATATTCAGCAAAATTTTTCTGTGATTTACGGGCTTAGTTGTCTACGGGCACTTCAGAAATTTGCTCATGGTCATACAGTCACCATCATTATACAACAATTCTTTTCTATGCACTAAGTAGACACAGGAATGATTCCTGTTGTCCTGTTGCAGGTATAGGATTAAAACTATAAATGTCTTCTTTTCTGGTTACAAAGAACTAAGGACAAAAAGGGAAAATAGGTAAACTGAATCAGAAGCAGCTAGGTGGTACAAGTGGGTTTTTACCCACTGGACTTGGAGTTAGGAAGACCTGAATTTGAATCCTACCTTAATCAGTTACTAGTTGTGTGACTCTGGTCAAGTCCCTAACCTCTCTGGGCCATAATTTCCTCATCTATAAAATGGAGTCAAACTTGATGGTCTCTAGGCTGATATATTAAACTGTTAATCTCTACACACAGTTCAAGTATATATTAATATACTTAGGTTAAGCTTTAAAGTAAACAGAGCATCCCTGCTAAAAGTACAAAGGTGGAGGGATTCCTAGGAATGCTCCCTGAACCTAAATGTCCTTTGAGTAATTTCTGAGGGAAGAGATGCCTAAGTTGAAGGAAGAGGCATTACTGGGGGAAAGGTAATGACATATGGAGCCTTTTGTCTTTCAAACTGATCCAATATGGTTGTAAACAACTGTTCATTGGAATCAGAAAAATGGATTAATGATCTCAATTAGTATCCAGAGATACCATCTGCCAGAGTTGGCTATGGTGGCTCCATTAGGAGAGAGGTTAATTGAATAGGTTTCTGACTGTCCAAAGAAAATACAACTGGTGCGGGACACTCATTTATTTATTTTCCCAGTTGATGAACTTCTTTCTATAGGGCTATTAAGTCAAACCATTTACTATAAGCATTCAGTGATGTATTCCTTTCTCCCCATGAAAGAAAGAAAAAGAACAAAGGAAAAAAAACAAAGGAAAAAGAAAGCAAAGAAGCAAAGAAAAAACGAGAAAGAAAGAATAAAAGCAAAAGACAGAAAGGTCAAGTAGAAGAATTTAAAAGAAAGTTGAAGTCTTCAGGTCATCTTGAGTCTTCCATTCAGTTACTTGTTTTTTGACTGCCTCTACCCAAGACGGGCCAGGTCTTCACAAGTTCTACCACAGGAAAAATTAAGTAAACATTACCAACTGTGGCTTGTAATTACTTGTCACCCTTCTTTCCTACTAGACTTACTTTTCATCCTTTTAAAAAAAATCTGCTGTATTTAATGCCTTGAATCACCCTACCAATGGGAATATTGTTTGCGTCAGTACCACTGAGTAAGTGTCTCCAACTTACCATGTCTGGAAAAAGCCCTAGACATTCAATTTTTCATCAGTCACAAGCATGGGAAAATACTACTCGTCTATCCTGTTTATATCATGACTGTGCTATACAATTGTCCACGGCCTCACAAGAAGAAAAAAACATAGTGGCTGCCTTTGCCTTGACTGCTTGATCCAAATTTAACTGTTAATCTCTACACACAGTTCAAAAAGCAATGAGACTTATTTTAGATGACTTTTTAAGTTAAAAACAGATTTTCCTCATGTTAAAGGATGAAGTGAAATGTTACTGAAAAGTGTATGAATAAATCAAAGGGATATTATGAGTTTGTAGTAGAATCAGTGGTTTAAGTAGCAGTAACTATTAATCAATAAACACTTTGGATATAAAGAGAAGCAAAAGACAGTCCCTGCCCTCAAGGACCTTAAAATATAATAGGAGAGATAATGTGCAAACACATATATACAAAGCAGGATACAGGATAAATAGGATATAATTAAAAGTGGGATGGCACTAGAATTAAGAGGGAATGGGGAAAGCTTCCTATATAAGGTGAGATTTTAGATGGGACTTTCAGGAACCCAGAGAGATCAGTAGTTGGAGCAGATGATGGAGAGAGTTCAAGGCATGGGGCATAAGATAAAATGCCTGGGGCCTGACAGATGGAACATCTTATTTGTGGAGTAGCCAGGAAGTCAGTGTCACTGGATCAAAGAGTATGTTTTGGGGAATAATGTATAAGAAGACTGAAAAGATAGGAGGGGACTTCATTATTTAGGGCTTTGAATGCCAAATAGAGCATTTTGTATTTGATCCTGGGGGCAATAGAGAGTCACTGAAATTTATTGAGTGGGGGTGTATGTGTAACATGCCTGGATCTGCACTTTAGAACATCACTATAGTGACTTACTAAAGAATGGAGTGAAAAAAAATAAAGAATGGAGCAGAGTGGGGAGAGACTAAAGACAGGCTGACCCACCATCAGGCTATTGTAACAGTCCAGGCATGAGATGATGAAAGCCTGCTGTAGAGTGGTGGTAGTGTCAGAACAGAGAAGGCAAAATATAGGAGATATTGTGAAGGTATAATTGACAAGCCTTGGCAAAAGATTGGATATGGCACGGGGGAGTTTAAGATATAGTGGGGAGCTGAGGATGACTTCTAGGCTGTGATCCTGAAGGAATGAGAGAATTATATTTCCCTTTATGGTAAAGGGAAGTGAAAGGGGGAAGAGGGTAGAGTTAGGGAGAAAGATAATGACACTTTTTTTTTTTAATAAACAAATGCTTTATTAACTTCTGTTTTACATCATTCATTTCCGCCAGATTTTGAGTTACAATCATTTTCCCCCCATTATTCCCCTACCCAACCTCCCAGAATAGTAGTCCCACAAGATATCGCTTCCTCCAATCTGCTCTCTCCCATACCTTCTCCCATACCCCCATCGGCTTTTCCATTAGAGGAAGGTGAATCTTTGTGTCCCAATGCCTGCACATCTTATCTCCCTATTACAAGCAAAAGAGTATTAATAATAGTATTTATATATATTTGAAACATTTAATGTTAAGACCTCGAATTTCAGATCCATTTCCTTCCTCCCTTATCACCCATTCCCTCTTGGGAGATAAGTAATTCAGTATATGTTGTACATGTCTAGCTATGCAAAACATTATCATAGTAGATATATTGTACAAGGCTGCTTATAATTCCCTCCCACTCATCCCACCCCCCGACCTGGTCCATTCCCTACATGATCCTGTCCCTCTTTTATAGTGGGTACTTCCAACCTCCCCTCACCCCAAGGATGCCCTCCCATCCATCATCCCTCCTCTCATCTCCCTTCCCCCTATCCTGCTACAGGTTGAGATATCCCATTTAGTATGTATGTCATTTTCTCCCTGAACCAAATTCAATGTGAATGTGGTTTTGCCTTTTTAGCCTTCCTTATTCTCCCCCTCCTTTGCAACCACTTCCCCTTGCTTCTTCTACATGGGATAGTTTACCCTACCCTGTCTCTCCCCATCTCCTCTTGCCACTTTTGTCTCTCACCTCATAATTTCATCCCTTGAGTATTCTCCCTTCCCAACAAATTCAACCTATGCCCTCTATCCATATATAACTGTAACCATATACACACACATTCACATATGTATTCATATGACCACACCCCCTTCTTCCATTATTTTCATAGTGAGAAAGATATCATCAGTCACAGTTATTGCTTTTCCATATAGGAATGTAAATAGTTCAACTTTGATAAGTTCCTTTTGATTTCTTTTCCCTGATTACCTTCTCAGGCATCTCTTCCTTCTTGTGTCTGGATGTCAAATTTTCTATTCAATTCTGGTTTTTTCCTCAAGAATGCTTGAAAGTCCTCTATTCCACTGAATGACCATATTTTCCCCTGAAACAAAATACTCAGTTTTGCTGGGTAGGTGACCCTTGGGTTCATTCCCAGTTCTTTTGCCCTCTGGAATATCATATTCCATGCCCTTCGATCCCTCAGTGTAGAAGCTGCCAGGTCCTGGGCTATTCTAATTGTGTTTCCACAATATTGAAATTGTTTCTTCCTGGCTGCTTGTAGTATTTTCTCCTTGATCTGGGGATTCTGGAACCTGGCTATAATATTTCTGGGAGTTTTCTTTTTGGGATCTTTTTCAGGAGGTGATCGGTGGATTCTTTCAACCTCTATTTTGCCCTCTGGATCTAAAACATCAGGGCAGTTTTCCTTGAGAATTTCTTGAAGGGTGATTTCTAGGTTCTTTCCTTGATCATGGCTTTCAGGTAGTCCAATAATTTTTAAATTGTCTCTCCTGGATCTATTTTCCAGGTCAGTGGTTTTTCCCATGAGATATTTCACATTGCCTTCTAATCTTTCATTAGTTTGGATCTGCTTAACAGCATCTTGATTTCTCATAAAGTCACTAGCTTCCATTTGCTCCAGTCTAACTCTGAAGGAATGAATCTCCTCAGTGAACTTTTGAGATTCTTTTTCCATCTGGCAAATTCGACTTTTTAAGGCATTCTTCTCCTCATTGCCCTTTTGGGCCTCCTTTGCCATTTGAGTTAGTCTATTTTTTAAGGTGTTGTTTTCTCAGTCAGGCTGTTGACCCTCATTTCATACTTTTCCTGCATCCTTCTCATTTCTCTTTCCAATTTTTCCTCCACTTCTCTTATTTGATTTTTAAAGTCCTTCTTAAGGTCCTCTATGGCCTGCAACCCGCTCATGTTTTCCCCTGGGGCTTTTGGAGCAGGACTTCTGACCTCACAGTCCTTTTCCCGCTCTATGCCCCCAAAATAGGAGTCTAGGGTTGCATTTTTCTGTTTCCTTTTCCTTGGCATGTTGCCACTTAATTGCTTGACTTTTGGGCTTGTTGCCACACTATGGCTTTAAGGCCAGCTAGAGGAATTTTCGTCCCGAACGTGTGGGGGGCAACTTCCGTTTCTGGCAAGCTGTAAACCCACCCACAGCTTCCACCCTAGATCACAATCCAGATCCAGGGAGGTTAAAGCAAGAGCGATTACCCCCCAAGACTGATCGCTGGATCTCCCCACGATTTGTAGGCTGGGAGCCGGAAATGCCTATGAAAACTACAAAATGGCGTGTCTCCTCAGCGGCTTCTAGCCCCCAGGGGAGGGAGCTGACGCATTCCCCCAATACAGGTCCCAAAGTCCATAGGACACTAACCTCTTACTTTGTCCTAGGCATGTCTATGTTGATAATTCTGGAATCGCCACAGCTCCTGGTGTTCCTCCAGCTGGCTGCTGGCCCTGCCGCCCTGGGGCTAAAACCTCGGCTCACGCGGACCTGGGCTCGGCTCGGCTCGGTTCGGCTCCTGTGCTCTGCGCTCTGCGCGCTGCCGGCTCCCAGATTGCTGCGCTGGTCCTTCCTGCAGGGCTGCTGGGCTGTCCTCAGCGGGAGGTTAGCTTCTCTGTGTCGTTCTGTGGGTGCTGGGGCTCCAGAAGTTGTTCACAGTCCTTTTTTACATAGTTTGTGGGGAGTCTGGGGGCAGAGAGGCTTGGAAGCGCTGTTTCTAC
>WOXC01005347.1:0-32623 GCA_011680675.1 Gymnobelideus leadbeateri | reverse complement strand
ATGACTATGAAAAACCCTTTGTAAATGGAGGCAAAGAAAACCCAATGTTTTGGATGGCTGCTGATTTTAATCTATATCCATTCCATGACAGGAAAATCAATTATCTGAGGGAGTCTCGAAATAGAATTTCAAAAACCATCAAGCATCCAAAATTTTACTACACAAAATGTTCACTGGCATCACTTGCATTTGGTAATGCTGGTTCTTTCTGCTTTTTCTTACACCAACATGCTATAGTCATATAAATATATGCCTATTGCAAATAGTCCTGACACAAACACAAACTGTTATACAAACCAAAGGAAAAATAGGAACAGAAAGGAAAGTAATATATAATCACATTCTTCCAGGTATGCCCTGCCATGGTTTCCATGAGAGCCTCACTGGGTTATCTGTGGATGAAAGCCAACTTGAGTTCATGGCAATGGTCCTAGGCTAACTGCCTGAGGACTCTAATCCCTGGCTTACTGAAAGCTGGCGTTTGGCCCCTGCTTTCCTGTTCAGTCTTATTTCAAACTAATACCCTTCACCTATACTATATTCAAGTCAAAATTAACCACTCCCTATCATCTCTGAGGTTTCTTCCAGTTGGAAATCTATGGCCACCATTTCTCTCCTACCTCCTTGCCTTAGCTCATGCCATCCACCATACATAGAAGGGACTCATTCATCACATCTGCCTATTGGTGGATATACAGACTAATGACCAGGATACTGAGATGACTGGAGAATGTGCCAAATTGGGAATTGGTGGAAGGAATCTGGAATGTTTACCCTGGAGAAGAGAACTCTTGGCTGGAGGTAGGGGGAGAAAAAAGAGGATACACTAGGTGACTCTGAGTATTTGAAGAGTTTTAATGCTGAAGGGAGATTAGATTTGTCAGAGAAGGAAGAATTAGGAGCAATTTGGATTGAAGTTGCAAGAGGCAAACTTGGGCATGATATAAAAAACTGTCTAACAATTAGAGACATCTGAAAAATGGAATGGGAGGTCTCAGAAGACAGTGGTTTTCCCCTTACTTAAAGTCTTGAGCATAGAGTGGAGGATGACTTATCTGGAATGTTGGAGATTTTTATTCAGGTATGAGTTAAACTTTGATTCTGTGATTCAGTCAGCCAATCAACAAGGATTTATTAAGCATTTGCTATGTGCCAGAAATTGGGTAAGCAATGGGAATACAAAGAAAGGCAAAAACATGGTCCCTTGCTTTTACAAAATTCACATTCTAATGGAGGAGACAATACTCAAACATTGTTTGTTTATAACACACACACACACACACGCACGCACACACACATACACATACATACACATAGGTTGCTATTGTTTGTCCTTCATTGTTGAAGAAGGTCATGACGTCAGGAAGGTGATACCATGCATGACTTACATAATCTTAAGAAGGAAGGCACTATTAATGGGGAGGGAGAGCTGTACTGAAAAAGGTGTCTGGCAGAGGGTGGAATTTAAGATGAGTTTTGAAGGAAGCCAGGAGGTATAAGTGAGGGGAGGAGTGTTCCAGGCATGGGGGATAGCCAGTGAAAAGGTACAGTCAAGAATAGCAGTGTCCTATGGAAGGAAAAGAAGGTAGGCCAGTGTCAGTGGACCATAGAGTATATGGAAGAGAGTAGTATTTTCCTTATTCTAATCTGCCTTTGGAAGCCTGCTGATTATTTCTGAAAGATCTGGAAATTATTTTCAAATAGCCTAAAGAAGTACATATATAACAAAGTGGAGTAGAAGAATCATTGGACTAGAATTCTGGAGACTTGGGTATGAATTAGCACTCTGCTATTTGTCATCTGGACAGAGGGGCTGAAGGTATGTAAAGAACACATAAAATAGTCCCCAGTAGGAGCCTTCTCCAAAGAAGAGGTGAGAGAGAGAGAGAGAGAGAGAGAGAGAGAGAGAGAGAGAGAGAGAGAGTGAGTGTGTGTGTCTGAGACAGACACACACACAAACAAAGACATAGAGAGACAAAGAGAGAGAGACTAGGGGAGTGGGGAAAAGACACATGGGGATCCCAGATCACTGAGGCTGTGTTGACTTTCTACATTCAAGATCTTTCACTGCTCCATAATCTACACCCTCATAAAAGCTCACTGTGCAACAGAAAAAATATGAGGAACATCAGCAATCTTTCAATTTTTCCTTATGTCCTTAAATTCACCCTCTAATTACCCGTGACCATTTCAAAGGACAAGGGTTCTCCCAGAGGCAGCAGGTTGCATTGGAAGGGAGTGGGTCCCCTTGATGAAGATTTTCAAGGAAAGGTTTGGTGACCACTTGTCAGAAGTATGTTGTAGAAGGTATATTGTGGAGGGAAGGCAATGGGGAGAAAAAAAACAGAAGCTAAGGTTACACATTAATCAATCAACAAACCTTTATTGGACACATATTTGTGCCAGGGACTGTGGCAGGTGCTAAAGATAAAAAGTCAAAGGGTAGGTATTGAGTATACAAAGGCAGAAGTGGCAATGAGGAGCCTAAGGAGAAAATTCATATATATTTAATAATTTGTTGAGGGGAGACACTAGTTGCTGGGAAGATTTTTTAAAAATCTTAATGTTGAGGTGGAAGTTAAGCTGAGCTTTGAAGAAAAATAAGAATTCTAAGAGGTAGAGATAAGGAGTGAGTGCATTCCAGGTATGGAGGACAGTCATTGCCAAGGCAAGATGAGAAGAGAGCCTTGTATGAAGAACTGTGGGGTCAGTTTGCTTGGACCATACTATGTGAGAAAGAATTCTGGGTAATAAGACTGGAAAGGTAGGTTAAGGCCAAGCTGTGAGGAGTATTAAGTACCAAACTGAGGAATATCTATATGATCCTTGAAGTAACAGGGAGCCACTGGCATTTTTTGAGTAAAGGAGACTCACACTTCAGGAAAAAAAAAAAAAACATTTTGGTAGTTGTGTAGAGGGTGGAATTGAGTGGCAAGAGGACTGGGGCAGAGAGAACAATCAACACATTGCAATATTCCAGGGTGAGAAATCTTGAAAGATTGAACTAAGGTGATAGCTCTATGAGTAATAAGAAAAAGATGGATAGGAAAGATGTTGTAGATGTAGAAATGACAAGATTTGGAACTGGTTGGATACATTGGAGTAAGGGAGAAGGAGGATGCTGAAGTTGCAATTTATTCCTCACTTCTGGATTTTGACAACCTCAGTGTAGAGGAAAAGTGGGTTTGGAATTTAGAGGCAATGAAGAGGAACAGGAGCAGTTCCAGAAATATTGACAAGCATGTTTCCCTCACAGCAGGGATCAGTTGGAGGACCTTCATGACACACAGTCTACTTTTTTTTTTGCCTGATTAATTCTGAAGATCCTCTAAGAGTCTTTTCAGTATGGAAGAGAGTAGCAGAGCAGGGAGAAGGACAGAGTGCATTTGTTTCTGTTACTGTTGGGTTTTATTAAATTTTGATACTTGCCCAGAGGCTACGGGTACAGGAGGTGGGCTCAGCTTTCAACATATCTTTTTTTAAAAAAAAAGTCAAAAGTAAATTGAATTAAACTATGGCCTCTGTGCTATCGCGAACCAATAGACACAAACAACAAAATGGGTGGTCAAACATTTACAGGTCTCACATTCACTGAACGTTCAATGTCCCAGCCCATCAAGAACCAGATGTAATATATTCAGTATAAAAATGTTTGGTCTATAAAGAAGACCTTTATCCTAATACCATGATCATCACACAGTCTGTTAGTCCTTGTGCACAGAGAGTAACAAAATCAGAATGGCTGAATTATGGATGATTTGGCAAAAATAAAAATAAAATTTTAGAATGCCCTGAATAAAAATCATGTGAGAGAGAAACTGTCACTTCTTTTATTTCCCCTTTATCTGTTTCTTTGTCTCTGTCTGTCTGTTTCTGTCTCTCCCTCTTCCCGCCCTCTACCCTTCCCCCCACCAAGAATACTTTGTGAATTAGAGAAGAGAGAAGTTTGGGGAAAATATTCTAATTTAAGTGTTTTGTTGATGCCCTCAGTGTCTCAATATTTACAAAGTCATTCAGTTGACAACAATTATTAAGTAACTAATATATGACAAGCACTGTGCTAAGAGCCAGAGATACTGGGGGTGGAGATGTAGGGAGGAGAAGGCAGAAGACATTCCCAGCTCCTAAGGAGCTCACCATCTAATGGCAGAGGCAGAAGCGCTTTGCCTTCACAACAACCCTATCGTGTAGGTACTACAGGTACTGTTGTTCCCATTTTACAGATGAGCAACTGAGGATCACAGCTATCGAGGTAAGAAGCAGGATGTTGACCCATATGACTCCAAGGTCAGCACTTTACTATCTATGACACCATGCAAAAGATGAAAAAGCAACATTGTCCAAAATGAACAAAAAGGAAATTTAAGAGAGATACACTCCAGAGTAATTTATAAGGAGAGGAGCAGACTTTAAACCATTAGGTTAAAAAAAATGAAACTCTATGAAGTGCTGAAAGTAACATCCTGGATTAACAAAATCTTTTTGAGTTCTTGTTATGTGCAAAGCACTACTGTACAAACTGATGGATGGACAGATAGACATACCCCACCCCACCCTACACCCAAAGGTCTAAGACAAGATTCCTATCTTCAAGGAAGTTTCACTCCAGCCAGGAAGATAAGACATACACATTTCAGTCTCCATCCCATAAATGGGGCATGTTCCAAAACCTGATGTTAATGCTGTGCTTGGTTGAGAGCTTTTTGGCCTCAGGACCCCTTTATACTGTGAAAAATTATTGAGGACATCAAAGAGTTTTTGTTTCTGTGGGTTCTACCTACTAACATTTGTCATATAAGAAATGAAGATCTTTTAGTAGAATTATGAAAATAGTTCTGACTTGGGTGACCCCCTGAAAGAGACCGAGGGGGCCTCCAGAGGTCCCCAGAGCACACTTAGGGAACCACTGCTAGGATATGCTTCCTCTTGCTCATCCCAATTGGGTCAGCTTCTTTTTCTTTTTTTCTTTTTGGAGGCCAGTTGGGGTTAAGTGACTTGTCCTAGGTCACATGGCTAGTTAAGTGTTAAGTGTCTGAGGTAGGATTTGAACTCAGATCCTCCTGATTCCAGGGCCGGTGCTCTATTCACTGTGCCACCTAGCCACCACACTGGGTCAGTTTCTAATTGGCAGAACAGTACATGCTGTAACACCTGAGTGAGAAGATTGGATTCTTCAGAATATGCAAGTATTGGGGCAGCTAGGTGGCCCAATGAATAGAGCACTGGAGTCAGGAGGACTTGAATTCAAATCCGGTCTCAGACACTTGACACACTTACTAGCTGTGTGACCTTGGGCAAGTCACAACCTCATTGCCCTGCCTTCCCCCTAAAAACCAAAACAAAACAGAATATGCAAGGATTTTCCAAGACTAAGACATGTGCAACTCATTCTCAGACTCATTTCCATCCCTGATCACTTTTAAAAAGAACACTTCATTCTTAAGTGGGCAAACAAAGATGGCAAGAAGAAGAATGAATCCTAGGAGCTCTCATTCAAGGTTTTATGACTTAGAGAACTCTTTCCTCACCACAAGCTGAGGATATAAGTAGCACAGATAATATTGCCCCTATTTTATAGATGAGGAAGCTAAGGCTTGGAGAAATAGTATCAGAGTGAACTAGTCTGTTCAATCATTAGCCTGCCTAGGGCCTTTGTATAGTTGTCATCATACTTTGACCCATGCAGAAGATTTTTTTAAAAATGTATTTATGTACTTTTACTTTACAACATTCAGTTCCACAATCCCTTGAGTTCTAAATTTTTTCTCCCTCCTTCCCCCTACCCCATGGCGGCATGCAATCCAACATAGATACTACAGATACCTTCACATTAAACATTAGTCAAGTGATAAAGAAGGATTATAACCAATGGAATAAACAAGAAAGAAGGAACCAAACAAAACAAAAAAGAGAGAGCAAGTAGTCTGTTTCAATTTGCCATGCTGAAGATTTTCATGCCATCAGAGTCAAGCTAGTATTAATGTTCAATTATCTTTACATGGAGAAGAAGAATATGAAAGAAGTGTTGGCCTAGTTTCCTCAGATACTTTTGTTTGACTGGATACTATCCTATCTCATCTGGGAAATATTTCGCTAAATAAAAATATAATAGAACATAGGTAAATTTAGCCAATAGGAATTCATATTTATAATTTAGTGGCTCCCAATTTCTAGCTGAGTTTGACACCACTGGTCTAGAGGACCTCAGTGGTCCTTACAATTCAATAATAGATTTTGTTTAAAGATGGACAAATTGTTCTCTCCTAGAATTGGAAGTGACCCTGGATGTTATTTAATCCCACTCAACTCAGAATATCTGTTCCAGTCTTTCTGCTCCAGTTTTTCTACCCAAGCCTCAAATATAGAGGCCTGAGGGGAAAAAAAGGAAAACATTCAGAGGCCTAACTGCTAAATGCATCTACAAATTCAAATATAAATATAAGGAATGCAAAATTTATGGATCTTTAAGGAATATAGCTCAAATGGGGAATATTTAGGAATTATTATGCACATTGTTAAAACACTTGAGATTTTGTAGGCTTAGCCAAATCTGTGGGAGAATATGTTTTGTGAATTTCTTAGTCTTCCTTTCTAAATCCATTACTTGACTATTTCATCTAGAAATAATTTATTATTGGTTAATTATCCGAGAGCCCAACCCAACCATCCCAAATTATTTTAAAAACAGTGGAAGCCCCAATTTACCCCTCTTAATTCTGAGAGAGAACTCCCTGGATTAATTCCTGATATCCTCATCTGCCCACTGGAGATCTAAAGGCCCTTCCAGCTCTAACGTTCTATAACTGCAATTAACATGACCTCAGAGTTGTTGGCTTGGCTTTTTTTTAAGGCAGACCTTAGATAATGAACATAAGAGCTATATTTCTATTTATTTACCCAGGTGAATCTCAGCAAAGATGGCTGCTGCATACCGCCTGGTCACCTCCTCCCCAAACACACATACTTTATCCTTAGCATGCCTGTTTAAGTTTGTAAGGCACATTGAAATCCTGGAGGATTTTGGGACTCTGTGAATGCCACCACTATTTTTCATATTTTCAAAAGTAAATACTAGAGGCTTTGGCAACAACAGGGTTTTGGGAACCACTTTGTCTCTGAAGCCTTCCTTCCCTTTCTAGTGTAATACCAGGATCAGCTTAATGAGGGACTAAAGCAGAGAGGCAAAACAAGTTTTTGCACACAGAGTGAGGTGCTGGTAATTTTCTGTTCTTTGTTTTTTATGAATATAGCAGCTACTTGTTTTGAAAATGAGCATCCCTGTTAAGAAATTAGGGGAAAAAATGAAACCCCAAAGAAATCATGGGATTAACTTCTTTCAAGTTCTATGACACCTACAAATATGTGTGGTATCCCAGGGAACCTCTCAAATTTCCTCCACACCAAACAAGGGCATGGCTTTCCTGATATAATAAGTTTCTGCTGACTGTTTCCATTGTTAACGTGGGCTTGTTGATAAACTGCTGGACCTAGAATTAGGAAGACCTGGGTTCATATCGCATCTCTGATAGTAGTTGTGTATCAGTGATCAAGATGTATCACTTCTCTGGGCTTTACTTACCCCAACTGCAAAATGGGTATAATCATCCATATAGCATCTGCCTTAAAAGCTATCATGAGGCTTAAATGAGTCATTCATACTAAGTGCTTTACAAACTTTAAAGTATATTAGCATTATTACTATGAGTGCAAGTATAACAGGAATTCAGTTTCATTTACAATTCTCTTTTCTGTTCCTCTGTACACCACAAAATACATGCTTGCTGAAGTTCATCGATGTCATAAGGGGAAAAATTTAAGTAATTTAAATGAACATAAGTATTAATAGCCACTCAGTATAATAGTTGAGATATTAATGAGTGGCATAAAGCCTGTGTCACACATAAGATTGTTGTGTGATGTAATGAAGAAGTACCAGAAGATTGATGTCCAATGGGAGTACTGTTTGCCTTGAGGAAAATTATAAGCTGGGATCCCAATTAAGCAGCTCATAGTCTAGCAAGGTTTTGGAGAGTTTCTTTCCTAAAAAGAGCTGGCAATGTATTTACAGACTTCTGAGGCTGGAGAGGGACTCAAGGGAGCATCTAACGGATCCCTCATTCTCTAGAGAGTTCCACATGTTAGCTAGTAACATGAATTCTAGCCTTTTTCTACCTCTTAAGACTCAAGATGAGAGTTTGAAACTAGACAGCATTATTCACTGAACCACATTGTGAAAAGTACCAAGCCAGGTAAAAGAAAGTGGGAAATAAGTCAGGGGAATGCATCTGAGGTTCCTTTTGGTACCTTTAAAGCACTTAGTACAGGACTCAGAGGTGGGGAACCTATCGCCTTCAGGTCACATGTGGCTACCTAGGTCCTCCAAGATGGCCCTTTGACTGAATCCAAACTTCAAAGGGCCACACTTGAGGACCTAGAGGGCCACATGTAACCTTGAGGCTACAGGTTCCTCACCCCTGGCTTAGACCATAACAAGTGCTTAATAAATGTTTTCTGTCTGACTGACTAAAGGACCTCTGCTTGCATTTTACTTTCCGTAGGGAAAAGACAAAACACCATCTTCTTAAGGATGAGAGGGAAAAAAAATCTAATTCTTTTACTAGGTCCTTTGGACCAATCACAGATTCATGGCAGATGCCATAATCCCCTCTGAGGCAAATACCTCAGCTACATACTATAGTCTGTGGGGGTTCTTAAAAATTGCCTTTAAAAGAACCTAATTCTCCCATGTCTTTATCTATCTAGCATGACTTTCATCACTATTGCTGCAAAACAACAGGATATTTGTAACTAGGGATTACAATTACAACTGAATGACAAACGTACTTGCTACATAATGCTTCCCATTCACTAAGCAGAGCCCTAGGTGTTTATAAGGAAGACCAATCTCAAACAAATTACTCTTTATCATTCTGCCCACTGCTTGACTGTTGGGTATTTGGAATGCAAATGCTGATACCTTATTTGTTGAGCATCACACTGATAATTTAAGGGTTACTGATAAAGTCTTTGCATTTGCGTCTAGGTTTATGTGATGTGCCATGAAATTGTAAAGGAAATATGGAGGAAGGAAAGGGGATGGAATGGGGAAAAGATTATAATTCAAGAGAATATACTGGAGTTTAAAAACATATGTATTATTATTATTTTACATGTAACTAGGAAATGAAATAACAGGCACTGGGGCATAGAGATCCACCATGCCCTACTGGAAAGTCAAAGGAGGGATGGGGGAAGGTATGGGAGAGAACAGATTGGGGGAGGGGACATTCAGTGGGATCCCTATTTTGGGGTGGTGGTAGGAAAAAATGGGGAGAAAATTTGTAACTCGAAATCTTGTGGGAATGAATGACGTAAACTAAAAAATAAAAAAGAGAGAAAATATTTTTAAAAAGAGAATATACTGGAGCATTTTGGAGTTTTCAAAGCACTTCAAACATATAATTTCATTAGATCCTCATAAAAATCTTGGTAAATGGATATTGCAGGCATTATCCCATTTTATGGATGATAAAATAGAAGTTTAGCTTAGAAACAGAAGCAAGTCACAATTATGTGACTTGCTCAAGGTCACCCCGGTAATTTGTGCCAGTGAAGTATTTTGAACTAGTGTGCCTAACTCCAATTCCCCTCCCATTTCTACTCTCACCCCTTACCTTCAGTCTCTCCCTGTCAACTGGTTCCTACTCTGTTGCCTATAGGCATTACTAATGTCTCCTCTATCCTTAAAAACAAAAAAACAAAACAAAACAAAAAACCCCTCATTTGAACCTGCTATTTCTGCTAATGATCATTTTCTATCTTTCCCTTCTTTCACAGCTAAACTCTTCAAGAAAGCTGTCAACATTTGTGACTCATTTCCTCTCTTATTCCCTTCTACATTTTCTGTGCTGTCTTCTCACTTCTACATTCAACTGAAACCACCCTCTCCTGTTACCAGTGATCTCCTGTCAAATCTGATGCTCTTTTTCCAGTCGCCATCCTTCTAGACCTCTCTGCAGCCTCTGAACCTGTTGACTACCCTCTTCTCCTTGATATTCTCTTTTCATTAGGTTTTCATGGCTCTCTCCTAGTTTTCCTCCTAGAGATTAAATAATATTTGTAAAGTGCTTATCACAGTATCTGGCATATAGTAGGCACTTTGTTTCTTTGTTCCTTTACCTCTCCCATTCCTCCTCTCTGCCTGACTGCTTCTTCTAAGTCCCCTTTGTTGGATTTTCATCCAGGTCATATCCTCTAATCATAGATGTCCTACAAGGTTCTGTCCTGGGCCTCATTCTCTTCTCATTCTATATTATATCACACAGTGATTTCATCAGCTACCATTGGTTCCATTGTCAGCTCTGTGCAGATAATTTCTAGATCTATATATGCAACCCTATCCTATTAAACTCCAGTCCAATATCACCAATTACCTTTTGGATGCCTCTATACATATCTCAAACTTCCCAAGTACTTAATAAAAATCATCATTTTCCCTTTCAAACCTCCCCATTTCCCAAATTTCCCTATTACTGTTAAGGGTACCACTACCCTCTGAGACTATAAGTTTTCAGTGAAGATTCTGGTCTTTACTGGTAGAGGGAGTTTCCTCAACAAGAGTGCCCTGCATCTCTTAAACCACAGACCAGAAAATATATTTACAAAGCATTTCATGGTTACCATGTGCTTTTCCATACATTATCTCAGGTAATCCTTGCAACATACCTATAAAGCAGATAGTACAAATAGCACCAGCCTTCTTTTCCCTGGAGGGACAGTAATTTGCCCAACATCACACAACTAGCCAATGGGGGCAAGGGAGTGTCTTTCTGACTCCATGTTTTGATGCATAGAAGTGTCTACAGAAACATGCCACCTATTCTAAAACCTCCCAAGATCTATGCTTCCTTCATATTCAACATTACTAATAATAATATTAGTATGATTCATCCGAGACCAAAATGAATCCAGCTAGCAGCAAGAAGGACAGCTAATAGTATTGGAAACCTGTGCCAGGGCTAAGGCATTTAATTGCATGATGATGGAGACAAGAAGCTATTAGAACCAGCCTCCAGCACATTTTTCTCCCTTTTCTATCATCAGCTCTAGTCACCTGTATAAACATTACCTTTTTGGGGGAAAGGAAGGAGATCTACTCCCCGCAGAGTTTCTTAAACTGTATTGTGTAAGATATCCATAAAATATCTAAGGAGCTTTAAGCAATCCAATCAATGAAGACCCAATGGAGTTAACTCATAATTTCAATCATTTTCCATTCCATCATCTGGTAATTCGCAATTGTCATAAAATTTAAAGAGGACAAATGATGAACACAAGTTTCCATTTGAAATAAAAGCAGGAAAGCTTCTAGGGAGGGGCGACTTATCATATTAGCACCTACTCCATGCAACCTTAAGTCTTGGAACTGTTCCCTTTCCTAAATGACAAGTGGTGCTCACCTTTTTCTATTTCTCCTGGCAAGGAATGCTTGCAGTTTGCAATTTCAACTTCCAGGAGGCATTAGCAGTTATCCTAATAATTCCTCCCCACATCATATACAGATGTTCCCACAGGGTAAATGCCTAGACTGATAAAGGTGGTCTGGAGTCTCTACAGAAGCAGCTTTACTCCTGGGCCTCGAGCTTAACATATGTATGTATGCCTGTGCCCTCACGCTAGTCTGGTCATGCCCTCACACATATGGCTTTATTTTTCTTGGGAATGAGAAAGGAAATGGAGTCAGTCACCTCTGTTGTGGTCTTCTGCTCACAGGTGTTTGTGGGAGGGCAGGAGGTACTGAATGTCCAGAGTAGGTACCACAACGTCCTCAGACAAGTTTATGAGCAAATGGATGAGATGTCTTGGAACCAGGAAACTGGAAACAATTTTATTTCATTTCTTCAAAGAATGTGAAAATGCCCAAACCCTCCACTGTCCATTTCTCTAAAGCACCGGTTCTGCCCTTCTGCCTCAACGGAACTTGCCTGACACTCAGAAGGAAAGGGAATCACATTTCCATGGGGAAAGTCTGAAATCCAAGATTGTTTTTCAAATGTGCCAAGAAGATGGATTACATTTTACGGGCTTTGGTGCGCACTTTAAATACAGGAAAATTGCCATATCAACCATCCCTTCTCTGACACCCACAGCTCATTTTTATTCACACGCGTCATTTTCCTATGTCCTAGCAGGCCCTGTTCTGGGTCCTGGGCTATAAGGTAACAACAGTCTGTGGCTTGCTAAATTTCTCCTCTTTAATCTTCAGGTTTGTGCTTTTCATTAAGACAGTTTTAACAATGGAAACCCTGTTCTGTAGTGATGATTGGTTCAAATCATCTGGCATGTGCAGCTCCATAAGCCTAAAGGGAGCTGCCAGGTGTGAGACAGCTTGGCATGTCTAGCTGGAGGTGGTGCGTGGAAATGTGTTTGTGTGAAAGCTGATGAGTGGGTGTTAGGAAAATTACTCAGAAAAAACAGTGGGCTTGTATCATGATCACAGGCTAGGCTCTTCTTCCCCTGCCATGTTAGAATACAGCAGATATCAACAAATATAGTGCCCCTTTCCTTGGAGAGCTGAAAAAAATTCTTGCTGAAGTGCCCTCTAACACCCTATTATCATTACCCTCTGAGGAGGAGTGGACAAGGCTCTAACCAAGGCAGTGTGGTGGAGAGGGCACTGCATTTGAAGTCCAAGAACAGAGGTTCAAATCATGATTTTACCACTTATTATTACTTTGGTCACATATCCTTAGGGAAGTCACAGTTTATTCAATTTTAACATGAAGAGGTGAAAGAGATGGCCTCTCAAGTCCTTTCCAGCTGAATCCATGATCCTATAAGTGCCCAAAAGACCCCCAGGGAAAGGTAGCTTTCTTCAGGGAACTCTGCAACCGCAAAATTAAGAGAAGTCCATTGCAGTTTGTCTCAGACCGGGAAACAATAATAATAGCTCACATTTATGTAATATTTTAAAGGTTTCCAAGTAATATTAATGTGCCTTTAAGGTTTGCAAGACACTTTTCTGTACATTATCTCATTGGTCCTCACAATGACCTTGTGAGCTAAGTGCTGTAGTTATTCCTATCCCCTTTTTTACTGATGGGGGGAGTCATCAGAGGGAGGTCATCAGATCACAGAATAATAAATTTACAGCTAAAAGGTGCCTTAGGGATCATACAGTCCATTGATATTCAAAATGTGGAGCACACACCCCTGGGGATCTCTGAGACCCTTCATAGAGTGCAGGGTTCAAAACTATTTTCACAATAATCTGGGGTGCCATGGTAAATATTTAATAATAGTCTCCGCAAAACACACAACACACTTTTAAATTAACTCTGCAATATTAACATTTTCCCCATCACTTTTTTTAAAAGTCTAGACAATAAACAAATCAAGCTCTGGTTCATAGCATTTGCTGATTTCCAAGATACAAATGTTCACAGCAAAAATTTAACAGTTGGCCCTTAAAAGACTGTGTCTGTCTCTAAGGGGTGTGTGATCAAGCTGGCTCTAGCACAGTCTGGAATAATTCTGATATGTTATTGGTCTATTAAAATCCTCCTCTCTTTTCCAACTTCATATTTGTGGGAAGCCAGATTTTCTTCATATACTTTCAAATGAAACAAAATATAAAAACAGATTGAAGGAAGAAGGAGATATGAGATAGAGCATTGTGTCACCAGAAGGCTACTGCTGACATTCACTCCCTGGCAGTGGTTACACAGCATACTCTCAGTACCATTTGGTCTGTTAATTTAGCAGATTAGCTAGGAGACTTAGTTTGGAAAGTAGAAAATAGAACCCTGAGGGAAAACAAAATAGGTTTATTGATAAGAACTAGGTATAGATCTGGGAGCATTAGGACTTCAAGGCCACTTGAGGTGACATTCTGGGTTCTTAGAAAGTACTTTTAGCCATACCAGGGGGGAGGAGAATGATCCCAAAGGCTGTGTAATCAAGCCAGAAAGATGGGTCGCATCCCAGGCTGCCTTCATAGCCTTCTTCTATGGGACTTGTTTCCAGCACAGCCACATATACCCTCACCTATAACAGCCCAACACTTCGGCACTCTCCTGGCTATGCAAGCTCCAACCCCTTTAGAGCCTGAGTTGGTTCCTAGGAGCAATCATAAGAGGATCAAGGCATTCTCAGCAGCAGCACAGGTACACTTGGAAACATCTCCCCTCTCTTCCCAAGCACAAACATCAAGAAAAGAAATACATTTTCTGATTGGGACATGATCAAAAAAATCTGGAGAAGAATGACCAAGGTCACTTTCACAGACGTAGTCCATATTCAGAGCCCCTTCTGTCATTCTTTGCCCTCTTAATACTTTTCTCTCCTGCTCTACTCCTGTTTCTCTGGCACACTTTTGAACTTTTTCCATCCTGGTCTGGTCTCAGGAATCCTTGGCCTTTTACTGGTGGTCTTGGTCTTCTGTGTTCTACTTCTCAGTTACTTCCTAAGTATTTTATATTTTTTCATCACCTTTCCAAGCTCTCTCCCCGTTCTCTAGAAACAGCTTCATTTCAACCAGATACAAGGTGTCAGGGAGAGATATGGAGGCAAGAGGCGCATCTCTTCCTGGCACAATGACTTTTCTTGACTTTGGGAATTATCAGGAAATATCCCCCACTGAACATTCTAAGAGGAAAAGGAGCCTTCTAAACATTTACTCTTATTTCCTCTCATTTACCTCCCAAGGCTCCCACGATGTGAACCAAGCATTTGAGGTTTAACGTAATATTTCCAGTCTTGAGCCAATATCCCTGGTTTTTCACTATCATGGATTACTGTCTCAATTTGCTGAGAGCATTAGCAGAGTGTTAAGTACCCTGAGTAAGAGAAACTGGAACTTAGTTAATGTAGTAAGATCCTTATAGCAATAATGTTATGAACAGGGGCAGCTAGGTGGCGCAGTGAGTAAGAGTACCGGCCTCGGTGTTGGGATGACTGGGGATCAAATCTGGCCTCAGAAAATGAACACCCACACATAAATAATGACTGTCCGTGTAACCTTGAGCAAGTTACTTAACCCCAATTGCTTAAAAAAAAATAATGTTATGAACATAATGGGTGCTGCATAAATATTTGTTTATGAAGAATTCACTTAAAGGCGTTGTCTCTGTTCTCCATGAGCTCAGATCCAGGAAGGATGACACTTAAATGAATTTGCCCAACAGAATAACATGAAGAAATTTAATGAGACATATTGTAAGACATTCCTTCCAACTAGCACTTGGGAGAAGTGGCAGGGGTGAATGGGGGTGGGGAATAGATGCTTTAAAAAAAATATGTTTCTCTTGAGAGAGAAACTAGAGCACATTTTTTTTCCCTTTTTGCTTATTGAGTTGTTACTGGCCTGTCAGAGTAGTTTACCATCATTCGAAAAACTCTTCAATTCATAGAACCAAGGGATTTCACAAGCTTCTCTTCCCAATGAGAACAAGATCTCATGGTACCTGTGTCCCTGATCTATCTAACTGTAATTTTGTCTTACTGACAGATTTGACACATGCTTCCAAAGGTACTGAAGACGAGAAAGGACAATGCAATATACCTAAAGAAGAAGCCAATAGCTAAATTAAAAATTACTGTGGCCTTCTTTTTCTTCAACACAATTCATTTAAGAAAGGCCAAAGTCAGTAAAGCATTTTCAGATACCGAAATCTTCATGAGAATCTGCAAAGCTGTAACATCACTGGTCTTGATATCTCATCACAACTGGTTCTTGGAAAATTATGCAACGGGAGCAACTAATAGTGACTTCAGATTTTCAGCAAAGCATGCCTCTCACCTCTCTGCAGATGATGGAACACAGGGATGGAAGAGGCATACCAAGTCAAACATGGCCAAAGGGCTATTTCTTTTAATTGTACTTCTTTATATCACAAGAGGGTTCACAGGAAGATGGGGTAGGGTGGCAAATGTAAAGAGAAAAAAACCTAATCAATAAAACATTCACTTAAAAAATTACATAATGGAAAAAGGGTTTCCTTGATTTTCTCACTCATTAAAGCTCTAACACTCTATGTGTTGCCAAGAGGAGGACCATAGTGAAGGGTCTTAAGTCCACACTATATGAGCAATGGTTGAAGGAACTGGGGATGAAGACAAGACTTGGGGGTGGGGATGGGGTGGGGTAGAAAGTAATAATAAGGTTTCTTCAAGTGTTTGAAAGGATAGCACACAGAAGCATGATTGGCTTGTGTTTAGCCCTAAAGGTAAAAGAGGGAACAAGGAGATGGAATCAATCATTCAAGAGGCTCCAATTGAACTTGGTGCCAGACACTGTGCCAAGCCAAAGAGATAGAAAGAAAAAGCAAAAATGGGCCAGCTCTTAAGTACTTTCCATTCTAATGAGAGACCCAACATGCATATTTTATATATAGATAGAATGCTATGACTCGAGTCAGGAAGACTCAGCTTCTTGAGTTCAAATCTGATCTCAGACACTTACTAGCTGCGTGACCCTGGGCAAGTCACTTAATCCTATTAGACTCAGTTTCCCCATCTATAAAAGGAGCTGGAGAAGGAAAAGACAACCCACTCCAGTATCTTTGCCAAGAAAACACCAAATGGGGTCACAGAGTCAGACATGACTGAAACAACCAAACAACAACACTTGCCTGGGTACAAAATTCCCAGTTATGACTGTGCTTATATATAACATAAATTCCTAATGCAAAAATATATAGATTTAGCATAACTAATCTAATTACTATATAATATATATACAATATGATATTTATATCATTTTCCCCACACTCTTCATGGCCACACAAATGACAATGCAGACTTTAAACACCAAAGGGAAAGAGACTATAACTTGCTTGCACATCAAATGCTTGACAATACTCTTAATGTAGATAAGAAAAAGGGTGCCACATCACAAGGCAGATTCTTCCCTTTCTTCTAATCATCAACTTGTTTGAGGAACAAAATGAAGAAAGCACAAAGGGGACTCCCTACCATACCTCAGATGAAGAGCTTGCTTTCTACTCTCACTGTGATTAAATGGTAAAAGGCCTTCCTCTTCTGTCCCCCAAGCTCAGCTGTTTGAAGACACAGCACAAAGTTACTGCTATTAATCCCTAATTAACAGGACATGCAATGAGTCTTATTCCCAGGAGTAAAAATGGGTTTACACTAATCTTTAACATCTCTGGGTTTTTCAGTTTTCTTACCACTGAAATGAGAGGAATTTAATTACATGATCTCTATGGTTTCTCCTAGAGTTAAGCCTGTGGTTTCTATATATTCTCTACCCAGGCTTCTTCATGGCCACCAACATATATACCTGTAAGATGGCTGTCTCAGCACCTAGAAGGGCTCCCTTGTTTTGCTCCAACTCATTCATAATTATATTGGCTTCAACAACTCTCCAAAATCAGAGAGCTAAGGAGACACCGGAAATGGGAATTAAAGAAGTCCACCAATTAAAAACAAACTCTTATAATTCAAGGAAAAGACTCTCAATAAAATCTCAAGTGAAAAACCCCATTTGAAATCTTTGTTTGAAACAGGTGCTTTTATATGACAACCACAGTCCCTGAAAATTAGCAATTATAGTTGGAGAAATGTTAGAGTATACAATGGGCACAAAATGATAAATTAAATGAATCTTGTCACCAGATTATGCAATTCAAAGAGATGATCAAGAGTTTAATGCTTGAAAATGACCAGATGAATAGCTGATTAAATCTTTTACTATTTTTCCCCTGTAGCCTTTACTGGAGGGAAAAGGAGGATTTGCTTTGCAGCATTTTCGAAAGCCATTGCAATTTCAAAGCTGTCAAGAGAAACAAAACATGTTTTGGTTCTTTTCAGTCTCAGAGGATGAAGATGAAAATGAACTCCTTCATTTTAGTTAGGGTTTTTGTGATCCTAGCCTGGAAAGCGTGACTACAACAGGTACTGCAATATGAGAGCAGTTTTCATTGCTGGAGAAGATGGGAAGGGAGCTTTGTAGCAGTGGGAAGTACTCTGACATTTTGTTGCCTAGGTGAGCAAGTCACTTAAACTTTCTAGGTTTTCATTTTTTTTCTCTTTAAAATGAGATGCTTAGACTGGATGACCTCCAGCTTATATGTGAAGAATCAGTTATTTGTACAATTCAAGTGTTCCTCCATTCTATTCTAATTAGACTGTGACTAATTCCCCTTTCATGATTGGCCAACCATTCTTTATTAGTCACAATGTAGTGTTTTGTTCTCATTGGGTCACTGGTCCTATAAGTAGGATTTGTGCTGTATAAACTATATAAACCTCCACATATTCAGAACCATCCTTTGGGCCACACCTTAGCTAGGATCATTGGTTCTGAGTGGTGCTTAGCAATTGATCTCCTGGTTAGAGAATGCTCTAACATCTGTACTGCTGCTCTTCCAGAGTTCAAGAAAACTGGGACCAGAGAATGACTGCTTGTCTAAAATAAATGATGTTCCTCATATCCTTTGCCTAATAAACAGTTTGACTTAATCTATTAAGCAGATATACTTAATTCACTTTTGAGGCAATTATAAGATTTATTGTTCAGTTACATCTGACTCTTCATGACCCCATTTGAAGTCTTCCTGGCAAAGACACTGGAGTAGTTTGCCATTTCCTTCTCCAGCTCATTTTACAGATGAGGAAACTGAGTCAAACAGGGTTAAATGACTTTCCCAGGCTCACACAGCTATTAACTGTCTGAGGCTGGATTTGAATTCAGGTTTTCAATACCCATTGTGCCACCTAGCTTTTCAATAATAAGATTACACAATCACAGAATGTAGGATTGGAAGGGGTCCTTAGTGGCCATCCATTCTATCCTTTACGTGTAAGGAATTCCTACAAAAACATACTAAGTAAAGAATATATAGTGTTAGAGGTAAAAGGAAGCTTAGAGGATAGCTACTATGGACAGTTCATTTTAAAGATGAGGAAACTGAGTCCCAGTGAGGTTAAGTGATCTGCCTAAGGTCACAAAAATAGCTAAGCCTCAGGTTCTTGTACTCTATAGACAATACCCTTTCCTTGGTCTCCCTCCCCTTTCCTTAAAGTTGCAAAAGTAAATCTTAACATTTTGAATCTGGAAAGAATAAAGCATAATGTTTTATAAGCTTTTCAAACCACTGATACTGGTATGAAAATAATTTGATAAAGAAGCAGAAGTGACCATAATGGAGGAGTTAGAAAGTTGGGATTTGGAATCAGAACACTTGGGATCAAGGCTCAGCTCTGCATCTTGCTACCTGGGTAACCGTGAAAGACCACATCACCTCTATGAGAACTGAATACTTCATTTTTAGATAAATGTCCTCTTCTTCTGAAAATATAAATTTTAAAGTTGAAAAGGTCTTCAGAGATCATCACATTCAACCCCCTCATTGTACAGATGAAGAAACTAAGGGCATAGAAGGGCAGCAGACAGCCCAAGGTCATTGACAGGATGGAGAAATGACATGTATTGTGCTTAACAAGATGTTGTGAGCTTTAGGCACCAATCCCACTTCTTCCCAGGGCCCAGAGACTAAAGAAATCTTTTAGCCTAACCCCAACCTTCTAGTCTTTAGAAAATACAATGACTTGACATAATAGAAATACTTGAGTTCTAATCTTGACTTTACTGCCCAAAGATCTCCAACACAATAAAAGAGAAAAGCAGGAAAGAAAAACCTTGTCTGATCTAATAGTGTGCCGAGGGCACAGATGCCTACTATCACACTGCAAGTCAAAAAGATATATCAGGTGACTGAAAGTATCATTAATTGAATTATGAAAAGAATCAGGTGAAGTCAAAAAGCTTCTGACTTGGGAAAAACTGGTGTTCCAGCAAACTGTCTTTGTGTTCTTAGTAGGGGTCAAAGTCCTGAAAAGCACACTAGTTAAAAATGTCTTCTTAAGGGGGCAGCTAAGTGGCGCAGTGAGTAGAGCGCCAGCCCTGGAGTCAGAAGGACCTGAGTTCGGATCCGGCCTCAGACACTTAACACACAAACAAAAACCTAGTCGTGTGACCTTGGGCAAGTTACTTAACCCCAATTGCCCTCCAAAAAAAAAAAAGCAAAAAAAAAATGTCTCCTTAAGTCTCTGGGCTCTAGGAAAGGGTGGGATGGAAGCCTTAAACTCTCACCATCTTGTTAAGCAAAATAAACATCATTTCTCTGTTCTGTCATTTGACTGGGTTTTTGATGGTGATGGGATAGTGGATAGAGAGCTCAATTTGGAACTGGAAATATCTGAGTTCAAATCCTGCCTCAAGACACTTATTAGTTGATGTTGCTATTACTCATGATTGTTCCACTTTCATGCCCCACTTAGGTGTTTGAAAAATATGAAATTCCTTTATCTGATTCATCTTTTATCATCCCACTTTCCCCTGTTTCTTACTACCCCAACCTAATTCTTTGTCCTCTCAATCTGTTCTTCAGCCATATCTTTACCTCCATTCTCTCCACCCTCCACTTCCTTTCCAGGCCATCACCATTGTCTTGGCTTTACTCTCTTCCCTTCTCTACTTCTTCTTCTCCAACAGATTGCTCTCTTATCCCTAATCTCTGACGAATCTTCAATCTCTCCCTATCAAATGTCTGCCTCCCTCCTACATACAAACACAGTCATGTCAATCTCATTCTTAAAAACCCTCACTTGACCTGCCCATCTCTGCTAGCTATTGGCAACTGTTTGAATATGGGCTACAAGGGTGAGTGTGAGTGAGAAGTCAAGGGTAACATCTAAGTTGCAAGCCTGAGTGACTAGAATAGTGATCCTCATGACATAACAGAGAAGTTCAAAAGAGTGGAATGTTTTGAGGGGAAAAAAGGATTTCTGTTTTGGAAATAATGAGTTTAAGAGATCTATGGTACATCTGCTTTGAGATATCCAATGGACAGTGTGCAATACATGACTGGAGGACAAGACAGAGTCTAGGGAAGAGAGGCCGTAAAGATCTGGGAATCTTCTGCACCGAGATGGTAACATAACATATAGGAATTGATGAAATCATTAAGGACAGTGCCAAAGGAAAAGAGGACAAGGGATGGAGCTTTGAGAGTGCACCCACTGTTTGTAGGTGAGACTTGCATGGAGATGCAGCAAAGAAGACTGAGAAGGAACAGTCACCAATGTGGGAGGAGAACCAGCTACAGGAATGTCTCCAAAACCTAGAAAGGAGAGAGTATATGCAAGAGAAGATCATGATCAACACTGTAAATAAAAAGCTGCAGAAAGGTCAAGAAGGATAAGGGCTGAGAAAAGCCCATCAGATTTGGCAATGAAGAGATTACTGGTAACTATGAATAGGGTAATATTGGTTGAATGATATGGTCCAGAGGCAGAATAGAGAGAATTAAAAAAAGAATGAAAAGGGAATTAGAGGCCTCCATTGTAAATGATTTTCTCAAGGAGTGTAACCACAAAAGAAACCAATTATTTTGGAAAGCGGTTGTAAAAATATATATATATTTTTAAATATGAGTTCTAAGACCCCAGGGTGAGAGCCCCTGCTGATGTGAAAATGCTTGATGAATTTAATGGTCTTTGAAAACCACTGAATGAATTGGAGGGATACTGTAACTAGAAGTCTCTCAGATTGACTGAGGGACTTGTTCACATCCTGTAGAGCTTCATATAAAATATAAAATCAGTGACATCACTGGAATCTAGCATTCCAACTCTAGCCTGCCAGTGGAGCTTTCCTTCCCACTCTCCTCCCTGAAGGGGCCTTATAGAGGGTCCTTTAGAGAGCACCATCTACCTTGGGAGCCGAGGTTATAGATGGGATCTAAGAAGGAAAGCAGATTTAAGGCTCTATAAGGAGCTTAGCAAAAATAAACAAGCTAGACCATCTCTAAGGAAGACACCTTGAAGATTCCAGCAAAAAGCTCCCAAGAGCTGTGATAAGGTTACTCCTTGGCCATATGTGCTATATCCACTTGAACTTTCTCCTGGACTCTGCATAATTGGTGGGAGAGCATCAGAGACTTTAAGGGAGATGTTTTGTATAACCATGTTAGTAAATACCCCTACTTAGTTACTTTGTTCAATTGGTTTTGCTTTGTAATAATATCTGTAATGTGCTTAGCACAGTGCTTGGTAGATAGTAGGTACTTAATAAATGTTTGTTCCTTCCTCCCTTCTCTTTTCTTTCTTTTTTTTTTTTTTTTGCTTTTTAGAGGGCAATTGGGGTTAAGTAACTTGCCCAAGGTCACACAGCTAGGTTTATTTTGTTTGTGTGTTAAGTGTCTGAGGCCAGATCTGAACTCAGGTCCTTCTGACTCCAGGGCTGGCGCTCTACTCACCTCCCTTCTCTTTTCTAAAAATCAGTTAAGTCTGACTGACTGACTGATATTAACTTATTATTTGGAAGAAAGCATATCAGTGGGGGCTTATGAATTAGAAAGATATTCCTAGCCCCCCAGGGTTAACCTGAGATCACTGGGAGGACATAGTAGCCATTCTCTGAGGTAGTTATCCTATCTATCATCCATCCATCTATCCATCTGTCCATCTATCTATTTATCTACCCATCCATCTGTTTGTCTGTCTGTCCTCTGCAACTGCCAATGCAAGAGTTAGAAATATATACTACACACTGAAAATCAAATTAATATCTCACAAAGACTACACAGCATATTCCACTGGGGCAGTACTGTTTAGGTAAGAAGGCTTAAAATGCAATTTAAAAAAAATATAATATAGCAAATCAGACTTCAATATTTCAGGGATCTATAATTTCATTAATGTAAATATTCCCTCCACTGATGCTGATTATAACCTTTCCATACCTTAGTGAATGGTTTCCTGAGTTGTGTGTAAAGAAAAATTAATCATCTACTGGACAAACCTCTCACTAGGCTGGCAGGACAACACATACATAATCAACCACAAAGCTTATACATGGAGACTTGCTGGCTTGGTAGAATCTACCAGGGCCTGTGTGTTCTGCTAGCAGCCTTTGAAAGCTCAGGGTCACCTCTATCACACAAATGAGTAGTAGAATAATGTGAGTGGAAGATTAAAAACATCATATGTGTATATCAGTATGTTTACATATATATGTATGTATTATACTTATATATGTGTGTATGTGATAATTTAGTAAACTCAGCTATAACCATTTTAAGAAAACTATGTAAGAATGATTAAAATGATAAATCTAACATCTTAACAGCACAGGGACTAATATGGAACCATCTGCAAGAAAACATGTTTATTTTTCTCCACTCGATTTGCAGTCAGTCAATCTCCTAAATTCTTATTCAAACATTAGAGATTAGGATCAGAAATTGAATGAATTGTTAATCCAAGAAATCAGTTGTTACTATAGTGATCCTTATTAATTTCTTGCCATAAACATTACTTCATGGTAAGTTAGGGAAGCAGCATTTCAAAAAGCATGGCTGCTTTAAACATAAAAAGGGGGTCATTTTCATTCTAGCAGCAGCCTAGGCTGTGGAGTCTGTACTGCTATCAGCCATTTTAATTCAAAAACAATATTTAGGCTGTGGAAAGCAGACTGATAACCTTCCTGCCTTTGTTCTAAATCTCTGAAACAGAAGAGACATTTCCTATGACAGCATCAATTACAGTGTCTCTGGAGTTGTGCTTTAAACCCTCTCTTGTTGCTGCAGAAATTCACCAATTTTGTGGCAGCAATTTCAGAACCAGTTGGATGAAAATCTCACTTCTGACAGGAAAGGACTGAACAGAAATACAAATAGCTCTTTGCTTAGGGTTTCAAAAAACAATGATGGTACTTACCAGTTGACCCAGTATTAATTATTAATCAATGGCTAGACACATTAAAAGTAAGTACTCCTTAGTCCCTCAAGAGATCATAAAACTGTAGAAGCCAAGAGTTGGAGGGTTCCTTAGAGGTCATGGAATTCAACCCTGTCTACTTATGAAGCAGTAATCCACAAAAAATACTTCATATTTGGGGAATAGGGATGAGGAGAGGATTCTCCCACAATGCACTTTAGAATGAATCCTGCCACTTTCAATGCCTTTTGTAATCAGATAAGGCAACACTTGATGGTCTGGATTTGATCACCTCTCTCTCAGGACCCCACTGCCTTTTCCCCAAAACATCGAAAACTGGGAATGAAACATACCAAGCAGCAAATTATAATCAGTCTCCTTCCTCAAGGAGTTGGTAGTGCTACACTTACTGAACAAAAGAACATAACTGAATAATAAAAATGACGATGATACAACAGATGTCCAACATATCACACTGCCTCTACACAAAATATAACTGAGATAAAGGGTTTTGAAATGGGTCACAGTAAAAAAAAAATCACTAATTCCACTCCTCTCCTTTACATTTTGTCTTCTCCCATCAGAATTGAAACTCTGTTTTGTGTTTGGCAAGGCAATCAGGGTTAAGTGATTTGACCAGGGTCACATAGCTAGTAAGTGTCAAGTGTCTGATATCGTATTAGAACTCAGGTCCGAGAGACAGAGAGACAGAGAGAGAGACAGAGAGAGAGAGAGAGACAGAGAGACAGAGAGAGACAGAGACAGAGAGACAGAGACAGAGAGAGACAGAGACACAGAGACAGAGAGATATACTTATCCTATTCTATCCTATCCTGAAGTGAATACCAAATAGCTATGTAACTGGATAAATTGTTAATCCTCTCTCTCAAACTAAGTTCCCTCTCCTGTAAAATGGGGCTCACATTACTTGAAGACTTCCTTCATAGGGTGGTGGTAAAGAACCCTTTTTACAGACAAACACTAGGGTCACACAGCCAGTATATGTTAGAGATGAGTCTTGAACTCAGGTCTTCCTGTCTTTGAGGACAGCCTTCCATTCTACCTATCTGGCACACAGTAGGCACTTAATATATTGCTTGGTTGTCATTATTACTATTATGAAAACTTTATGGACTTGAACTATGCCTTGAAAGAGAGGTAGCACATAGATAGATACAAAAAGGGAGGTGGGGGATATTCCAAAATGGCTGCTGATCTGACTATGGTATACCAGGAGCATCTGTAAGTATATCTAAGGCTTCCTTGATGATAAATGAAGACACTTAGTCTTTGTCTCAGGGATTATTATAAGTTCATAGCATCATGGTAACTACTCAGAGCACACCAACATCTTCTTCCAGGTCTTCCTTAGCAAAGTCACAGAGGTGACCCTGACCCTTTTTGGGATACTTGGAACCTGAGCTTAAAGGATTCTCCAAAGGTCTAGAAATGTTGGATGAAACCATTATCCAAACATAATTCTGTTTTAACCAGGGCTCAAATCCCACCTTTGTCATTTTCTACCTGCGTGGCATTGAGCAAATCACCACCCTCTCTGGACCCTGACTTCCTCACTTTTAAAATGAGGAGGATGGATAAGATGGTTTCCAAAGTGCCTCCCAGCTTTAGATCCATGATATTATGATAGGGAAACAGGTCAGGTAGGGAGGCCATTCACACACTTCTGTGTGGGTATTATGTGTATGTGTATGTTTGTATGCATGTTTGTATATATACATATATTATATATAAAATATATAACACACACATATATATGGATATATATGGCTATGTATATGTGTATATATGTATGTGTATATTTGTGTGCATATTTGTATATATACATATATTATACATAAAAATATACAATACACACATATATGTGTATATATGTGGCTGTGTGTATGTATATATATATATACACATACATACACACATATAAAATGTGTCTAGATATCTATTTATTTACATTAGTATATAGCCTTAAGTTGATAGAGTACTTTGTGTTTGTCCTCTTATGACCTTCACAAGAATCCTACAAGATATATAGTACATACCATTGTCCCTATTTTGGAGATAAGGAGGTTGATATTTGTAGGTATCTAAGTGGCATAGTAGATAGAATGCTAGCCCTGGAGTCAGGAAGAATGGAGTTCAAATCTAGTCTCAGACACGAATAACTTTTTTCTGCCTCACTTCCCTCATCTGTACAGTGGGGGTGATAATAACACTTACCTCCCAGGATTGTGGTAAGGATCCAACGTAATATTTGTTAAGTGCTCAGCTAATGTTAAAGGGTTAATCAAATGTTGCCTATTATTACTGTAGAGAATGAGTGACTTTCCTAGGGTTCCAGAGGCAGTAAATGACTCTGTGAGGGGAGGCAGGCAACAAACATTGATTACGTACTTACTATGTGCCAGGCATCATGTTAGGTGCTGGAGACAGAAATACAAACAAAGAGAAAGACAGTAAGTTCCTTCTCAGGTATGGGGTAGACTAGATGACCTCAGAGGTCCCTTCCTCCTTGGGGATTCTGTGACTGTGTTTCAGGGAGTCTAATAGAGTGCAGTCCATTGGTCTACACAATAACACATAAAATAAAATCTTTGGCCATCCATGCTGCCTCTTCAAGTCACGCACTTGGAGTAGATAATCACCAGGAATCTCTCACTTTAACTTCCCAACTTAAATTAGTGGGGTTGACCAGCTCCAGGAACCGTCCATGATTCTCTGATGCCAGAAATCAATACAGTAAGTGGGTCTACACCTCGGTGATCAAAATACAGCAATTTACTCTAGAAGGTCCCTGGTTCCTTCTGTCATTTGTGTTCATAACATATGCTTTCACATACATAGCTTCATTTGCTACACAAATGTTGGGTTTTGTTACAAGCCCTACAGCAAAAACAAATACTGCATCTTTACAATTTCCGTTTCTGAATTTTAGCCCAGACTTGGCCATAGAGGGATGTGCTTTGAATGGCTCCCATTCAGCTCACCCAGATGAATTCTCCCACCCAATGCTGGTATCAAAAAGGGAGTTTTAGTAGGTGAGTTTTTGGCAGACAGTTGCATCCAAATCACATTAATTGGAGTCTCTTGTTGCAGGTTTCCCAGCATTTCCATTTCTCTGTGGGTACTTTGTGTGGCACACATGGTATCTGGCAGGTGTAGGATTCTCATCTCTGATTGCCTATATTCCCAATCTACTTTCCTCAGCTATTTTCGTACAGCAAAGCAATTATGGTTTAAAATCAGTTTATAACATGCACTCATCCATATTCAGTTCTCTTCCACTTCAGGCAAATCTTACCCAGAGAAAAAAAGTAATAAGAGCTATGTGTCAAGGAGGAGTTGGAATTGAGGAAATCCTGCATGTACAGCACTCCTGTATTTTGGTGCTCCAAAGTTCACCCATCAAGAACTAGCAAAGTACTCCATTCATTATTAACTAGACAAAAGACAAGGGCCCATGCAACAAAGTTTACATTTCATAGTGAAAAGGAAACATAATAATGTTTACAAATAATATCAAACTCATTTGGAATAATGAGGGCATACAAAATTGATGAAATACTTGATATATAGATCAGAATTTAAGAATACCTCAAAGGACCAAGCTCTATTGATTGATACAGTATTTTTCTATAATCAGTACAGCAAAGTAAATAGAGGTAATAGGTTGGACATTTTTATTTTAAAGTAAAATTATAATGTCTTCTTGTAATTGTTTTAATTTAAGGTACTTTTGCAAACATAGGAGAAATTATAGTAAAATTATTTTTAATTGTTCATTCAATGACATACCCGGTCCTTCTGGTGTCAAAGAAAAAGTTTCATTATCTTCAAATACATGCAATAACAAAATGGACACAGTAATGACAACAGTGGAGAGGCAGTGGAAGTCAGAGCGACCTAAGTTTAAGTCCTACCTCTGACATAGATTGGCTAAGTGACCCAGGGCAAACCACTTAAATTTTCAATGCCCAAGGTACCTAGAAAAAACTAGAAATTGAAGAGTAGGTGCTGACCTTAAGAGGGTTTCCTCACAGAGATTCCTTCAAGTCTCAGCTAAAATTCGAACAACTTCTACAAGAAATGTTTCCTGATCCCTCTTAATGCTAGTGGCTTCCCTCTGTTGATTCTCTCCAATTGATCCTATACATATCTTGTTTGTAATTACTAGTTTGTATGTTGCCTCCCACATTAATTAAAAAGCTCCTTGAGAATAGGAACTATCTTTTGTCTTATTGTGTATTGTATCCCCAGGGCTCAGCACAACATCTGAAACATATTAAATGCTTAATACAGAGCAGAGGTTCCCAAACTTCTTTGGCCCACTGCCCCGCTTTCAAAACAAACAAAAAAAAATTACTCAGCACTTCTCTTGGAAATCTTTAGCAGTTTTTTTTAAAAAATTGCATCATTCCAAAAAATACATATTTATATATATATATATATACACACACACACATACACACACACATACATATGATACATCTTAAATTTAATAATTTATTATAAATTTGTGGGGTTTTTTCCTGTGTTAAAATTTTGATAATGCAATATAACCATGTAGCATCATACTGTAAATGAGTCTTTACAGGCACATATTCCTGCTCTTGCATGCCGGACTTCCTGACCAAGAACAACATGTTCACCTGCCAACACTTGCTTGTTAAGACCTGTTGGTGGACTTAACCACTGATGGGCTATAACTTGCATTTTGTGTGTTTATTTGGAAAATAATGTAATCACTAAGACTTTAACTCTGTTACACAGCAGATAAAACATGTATGAACTGTTTTTCAATTTTTTTTCTTCTTTCCTTATGCTTCCACTGTCCCCTAATTTTTCTTCAATGCCTCATAATTGCACCTGAAGCTATTACCAACACCCCTCCACTCCTCCACCCTACCCCACCCCCAACATTCCAGCATCACCCCAGGGGGTGGTATGGGACACTTTGGGAACCTACGAATAGAGGCTCTATATGACTAGAAGGCAGCTAGGTGGCTCAATGAAGAGCACTGGACCTGGAATCAGGAAGATCTGAGTTCAAACATTTACTAGCTGTGTAAGCTGGAGCAAATCACTTAACTTCTGCTTGCCTCAGTTTCCTCAAGTATAAAATAAGGATAATCACTGAGGATCAAATGAGATAATCTTTGTAGAAAGCACTTAGCACAGGGTTTGGTACACAGCAGTGCTATAGAAATGCTTATTTACTTCCCTCTCCATCCCCTCCCCTTCATAAATGCTTAGGGACTGACTCTAATCCACATTCATACATGCAAAAAGAAAACAATTAATTTGAGAAAAACTATGTCAGATGACAGCATTTGTTAAATTTTATTATGTGCAAAGTACCCAGTTAAGCATTAGGGATACATACAGAAAAACAAAGCCATCCCTGCCCTCACAGAGCTTACTTTTAATGGGGGAGACAACATACATCACCCAGGCTTGAAACAAGCTGAGTAAACTGAGAGGAAGGGAGGATTTGAAGGGTAAGGTGATGAAATGAAAACTGCGCCAGACTTAAGGTTTGGGTCTGAGTTTCTCTTATTGTCTAAGTGACCTTGGGCAAATCACCCTTTTTTTTTTAACTAAGCAATTGGGGTTAAGTAACTTGCTCAAGGTTACACGGCCAGTCATTATTTGTGTGTAGGTGCTCATTTTCTGAGGCCAGATTCGATCTCGGGTCATCCCAACTCCGAGGCTGGCGCTCTTACTCACTATGCCACCTAGCCGCCCCGCAAATCACCCTTTTTGAACTAATAGTTTTTTCAACTGTAAAATGGGTAGAAAAATATTTTCACTACTTACTTCAAAGGATGGTCATGTGGTTCAAATGAAATATTGTAGGTACTTTGTAACAGTAAAGTGACATAACTATAAGCTCCTATTTTCCCTTTCTGACAGTCCTTGTGAATCTTGGCTGGAAAGGTCAAATCTACCCGGTTCTCAGAGCAGCAGCAAGGAATGCCAGAGAGACAGCTCTACTCACAACTACTAATCTGCAGAGGGCATTATAAATACACTGAAATACTTTCAAGCTGCCATTTTATCTCCATGTAATGTCCAAAAAACCTCCCCAATGTTCTGACAAATAAACACATTTCAGAGCATTTCTCATCATAAATTGGCTTTTCCGGTTTCAAGGAGGGAAAGAAAAATTGAGAAAAATACTTTTCTCCAGGACCTGATTTCTGTGCCAATAAAAACCCTCCCTTTCCTGTTAGGGTCCAATTCAATTCTGCCTCTTTCACCAAGTCTTCCTTGATCACCCCAGCTGGAAGTGACCTTTTCCACTTCTGATTTCTTATTGCACGTTGTACTCACTGGACACTTAGAACAGTTGTCATAGCTACTATGTATGTATCATATCTGCTAGACTGTAAGGCCTTTGAGGCCATGGACTATGTCTTCTGGGGGGAGAACATACTGGAAACATTAAAGTTCTATCCTGAGTGTCCCAAAAGTTTTTGTTCAGTTTTAAACTTTAATAAGTTAATAATCTTACTACCTGTGTGACCTTGGGCAAACCACTCATCCTTCCATGGCCTCAGTTTCCTCGTTTCTAAAATGAGGAGGTTGGACTGAATGACCTCTGAGGTCCTGTCCAGCTTTAAGAATTCGAAACTGCACTAAGACTTTGGGGACAACCTAGATACATGAGTTATTGTCACTCTTATTTTTCAGCCTTGATAATACTACCTAAAATAGTGAGTTGAATTAGTATCCACTCAATGAAGATTTTTTGAATGAGTAACAGATATAAAGTAAAAATAATATTTTTTCAAGTTTACAAAGGACTTTACAAACATTTGCCTCATTTGAGCCTCAAAAGAGCCTTATAAAGTAAGGTACTTACACATATCATTCCCACATTACAGATGAGAAAACTGAGCCTATGCATAGGAGTGCCCAGTGTCAGTCAGAATTTGAACTGAACCCAGGTCTTTCTTACTCCAAGTCTTTCCATGATGCCACACCACCCTTTCAGCAGCAAACAACACAAGACTACATCACAAAGTACTGAGTTACAGGATGCACAGTAAAAGTGTTCTTGGTGAATGTTCATTGAACGAAATGGTTGTGAATAAAGTATAACATGGTGTCTTCGGATGGTGGCTCATACTCTCTTCCCTGCACACAGACAACGCATATGTTGAAAATACACATCACATTCTGGTTTTCTATTAAAGATGTTAAAGTGCCATCTGTCTGCTTTCGACTACTTTAGAAAGTGTTGAAAGACTCCCTCTGGTCTCTGGGTTTCCATATCTGTTTCTGGGTGACAGTCCCAAACATAAGCACCAGACACCCACCACTAGACCAGTGAAGTTATTTTTTTGGTGTTTCCACTAAACAGCTGTTCTCCCTGAAGCTAGAACACTTACATCAGATTTTGGAAAAATCTCCCCAGTTAAAATGAAAAAAAAAATCAGTGTAGTCTGAGTTTCCTCCTCGTTGACTTTTATCTCTCAATACTCGGGTTAATAGGTTCATAAAACCCTCCCTTCAAAGTTCAGTTCTGCCAGTCTCTTCCATGAAGCCTTCTTTCTCTGACTGTTATTAGCCCTTGGGTGAAAGTGGACACCAAAGGTAGATGCGCATCCCTGAAAAGAGCTTTCCTCAGTCAAATGGGTGGCTGAGAACAATTTGTTGCAACGGCCATGAAGGCAGTGGAAACAGACACTGTGGAGTGCTTAGAACATGGTCAGGCATCAAAGATGCCAAGGTTATCCACTGAATTCTGGGCCATCAGCAGTCATCCTGACTTTTGTGCTGCCTCACTTTAATCCAATTCACTTACAATGACCCAATGATATCACTGGTCCTCCTGAAAGATGGACAAACAACATCAAGCCTTAGCCTTCATAAACCTTCTTTTCTGAACTCCTATAGTGATATATATATATATATATATATATATATATATATATATATATATATATATCTGGAGAGAGAGAGAGAGAGAGAGAGAGAGAGAGAAAGAGAGAGAGAGAGAGAGAGAGAGAGAGAGAGAGAGAGAGAGAGAGAGAGACTATAGAGTCTATCCACACACAATTTAGGACTTAGGAGGAGAGAATTATAGATCTAGAGAGGGAAGGAGTGTCAGAAACCATCCTGCCCAACTATCCCATTTTAGAAATAAGTAAGCTGATGACCAGAATTAAGTGACTTTTTTAAGGTCATATTAAATCTCAGAGGTGTGATCTGAATGCAGGTTCTCTGACTCCAGAACTACTTTTCTTTCTATTGTGCTCTTAATTATACATTTTCTAGTATTTAACTACTTGTTTATTAAACAATTGCTTCATATGAGAAAACCTGGAAAAATTTCATCATCCGTGAAAAGAAGTCAGACTTCCAAGCTTCCTTCCACTTCTGAGTTTACAATCCAGGCCATCTTTGATCCCTGGGGAAACCAGATTCTCCCCAAGTCTAAGTTTGTTTGCAGAGCATTTTTAAAACTCTTTAGGTTATGCTTAGATTCAGATAATACATGGGAATCTTGCTTTACGGGAAAATATAACTTATTGGAATGTGCACCTACATCATGGCCCTACTTTTACAACTTGGCTCAATGGCAGGTACTTTCTTTTTTCTCCCATCATTGACATATTTGAAAATAAAAGCTCTGTCTGTGAAATTATCAACTTAGTCCATCCTCAGGTGTGGTAGCTGAAAGGATGCATGCTGAAGGGTTGCTAGTAATTAAATACTTTTGGAAAGGAGATATTGACATTTTGTGATCTATTAACAATGAAATTCATAGATGAGATGACAACTCAATTGATGCCTTCTTTTGCTTTTTGTTTGTTTTTGTGGGAATTATAATCTAATGGAAAGAGTCATATGTGTG
>WOXC01005346.1:0-52204 GCA_011680675.1 Gymnobelideus leadbeateri | reverse complement strand
CCATCATCTTCTGGAGGGAGAAGCAGCTTCTAGTTTACATCATACATTTCCTCAAGATTTTGAGATACAAATTTTCTCCCTGTTTTTCCCCTACCCACCACACCAAAATGCGATCCCAGTGGATATCCCCTCCTCCAAACTGCTCCCTCCCATATCTTCTCCCACACCCCCTTCAACTTTCCAGTAGGGCAAGATGGATCTCTGTGCCCCAGTGCCTGTATATCTTATTTCCAAATTACATGTAAAATAATATTAATAATACTATATATATATTTTAAACATTTGATTTTAAAACTTTGAATTCCAGATTCTTTCCCCTCCTCCCTTGTCACCCACCCTTACTGGGAAGATATATTGCCACAGATTGTTGGCTCTTCCAACAGATTTCCCATTGTAGGCATGGCTCTAAAACCAAGAGCATCTTAGTTCAGATTCAGTGAGGCGCTTGAGTTCCTAAACATTTAACGAAGGAGGAGATTTACTTTGCCTTAAAACAGCAAGGATGTACAGTAAAGATACAGTAGCACTTGGCTTCTCTGACGTAGGCCCCCTTGTCTCCATCTGGAATATAATCTCTAGCATCCACTAAGTCTGAGAGGCACAGAGGCCACATGGCTTGGATTTTTTATTGGCCCTAGTCTAGGAAGCTACATCAGAGAAGCTGGGAACAATCAAGTTTAGTGAGAAGAGGAAGCTTTACCAGGGAAGCAAGTAGAGAAGCTGGGGCTGAAGGAAGTTATGCAGAGATTTTGTGTGTTGAGAAAACTGTGTCAGGGTTAGGGATGTGGCATCAGGAAACTGCTGTCCTTCCAGATGCCACTCCTTCAGAAAGACTTAAGTCTCAAAGTTCAAATGTGGTACATGTGATATGCCCTGTTTTTGAAATTCAAACTTTCCTAATGCAAAGTGGTGAGGATGGACAGGAATAGCAACGAGAACATCAGAACCACAGAATAGATGATTACACTCTAATGTAGTCACAAATGCTTGGTTGTTGTTTTGTGTAAAAGAGTATTTCAGCCTATAGGTGAGGTCTGAAACCAGGTTGTAAAGGATTAAGAAATATGTCGTTTATTTATGTAAAATACATTTTTAAAGCAGTAGTTACATTTTTCTTTTGCTTTTTTTTTGGAGGGAGGAAGGCAGGGCAGTTGGGGTTTAAGTGACTTGCCCAAGGTCACACAGTTAGTAGGTGTCTGGGGCTGTATTTGGACTCAGGTCCTCCTGACTCCAGGGCTGGTGCTCTACTCACTCTGCCACCTAGTCGCCCCTGCATTTTTCATATACTGTTTTTGGGAGTGTGGTCATGAGAGGAGGAGAGAAGCTAAATGAACTATGTAAAGTCTAGGATTCATGAATTATTTAATTCCATCTGACCCACTTTGACCAGCATATTCTCTGACCTTGGTTTCTGATTAAGTGCTGGAGACTTTGTTTCCTTAGTATCTCTTTTAGAGGCATTTTCCTCTGCTTATTTTCTTAGGAGGTTCAGGAGATATCTGTAACTTTGCACTAGGTTATTTGCTATTTATTTTCTTTCCATGTATTTTTTAAAATAGAAGAAATTTTCTAAATTAAAAAAAAATAAAAAATATAAAACTATTTATTTGGTTTTTGTTTTTTCATTGCCTAGATTTCCTTCTGTATCCTTTTCTTCCGCTTCCCAGAAAGTCAACAAATAACATTTTAAAAAAGAAAAAGGTGAGGAAAAAAATCAATAAAAATGATATTATAACCAATGTGAATCCTATCTTCTAGAAAAGAGCAGGAGTGCTTTCTTATATCCCTTCTTGGAGGCCAGACTTTGTTAATATAATTTCTTATTCTTCAGTTTCAATTATTTTATTGGGGTTCTTTCCATTTACATTGTTGTAGTCAATGTGTGTATTGGCTCAACTTACTTCACTTTGCATCAGTCTAAACATTTAAGTTTTTCTATACTATGAATTTTTCACACTGATCATTTCTTATAGCATTGTAATATTCTATTAATTCATGTACCCCATTTTGCTCATCAGTTCCTCAATTGGTGGGCATTTACTTTGTCTCCAAATTCTTTGCTAACAGAAAAAAAATTGCTGCTCTAAATATTTTGGAGAATGTAGGCCCTTTCTTTTTATTATTGACCTTTTTGGACTATATTCCTAGCAGTCAGATCTCTGTGTCAAAAGGTATGGATGGTTATTTTAGTCACCTTTTTTTTCAAATTTTAAATTTTTTGTTATCTCCTTTCCTTTCTCACCACCCATTCCCTAAGATGGTTAGCAATTTAATGCAAGCAATTTAACATGGGTATAATTATGTTAAGCATTTTTCCATGTTAGTCATGTTGTGAAAGAAGAAACATGAAAAAATAAAGAAAGCTAAAAGTATATATATATATACACACACAGAGAGAGTGTGTGTAAGTGTATAAAAGTATGCTTTGAGCTGCATTCAGACTCCCATCAGTTCTTTCTCTGGATGTGGATGGCATTTTTGATCATGGGTCCTTTGGAATTGTCTTGGATCATTGTATTGCTGAGAAGAGCTAAGTTATTCATAGTTGATCATCACATAATGTTGCTCTTACTGTGTACAATGGTTTGGCTCACTTCACTTTGCATTAGTTCATGTAAGTCTTCCTAGATTTTTCTGAAATCTGCCTGCTAGTCATTTCCTATAGCACAATAGCATTCTATTGTAATCATATACCAGAACTTGTTCAACCATTCCCCGGTTGATGGGCATCTTTCAATTTCTAATTCTTTGCCACCACAAAAAGAGCTGCTACAAATATTTTTGTACATGCAGGTCTTTCCCCCCTTTTTGTGATCTCTTTAGACTACAGACCTAGTAGTGGTATTGCTGGGTATGCACAGTTTGATTGCCTTTTGGGCATAGTTCCAAATTGCCTTCCAGAATGGTTGGATCAGTTCATAATTCTACCCACAGTGCATTAATGTCCTTATTTTCCTCATCCTCTCCAATATTTGTTATTTTCCTTTCCTGTCATATTAGCTAGTCTGATAGGTGTGAGGTGTCATGTCAGAGTTGTTTTAATTTGCATTTTTTCTAATCAGTATTGATTTAGAGCATTTTTTCTTATGACTATAGATAGCTTTGATTTCTTCATCTAAAAACTGCCAGTTCATATTCTTTGACCATTTATTAATTGGGGAATGACCCATGTTCTTATAAATTTGGCCCAGTTTATATATTTGAGAAATGAGACTTTTTTCAGAGGTACTTGTTATAAAGAATATTTCCTAGCTTTCTGCTTTTCTTCTGTCTTAGTTGCATTGGTATTGTTTTTGCAAAGCCTTCATATATTAATATAATCAAAATTATCCATTTTATGTTTCATAATGCTTTCTTTCTCTTGTTTGGTTGTAAATTCTTCCATTCTTCATAGATCAGATAGTATTTGCTAGTAGTGTAATCCTTTATGTCTAAATCATGTACCTATTCTGACCTTATATTGGCATGTGGTATGAGAATTTGGTCTGTACCTAGTTTCTGCCATATTGTTTTCTAGTTTTCCTAGCAGTTTTTGTCCAATAGTGAATTCTTATCCCAGAAACTGGGGGTTTTGGGGTCTTTTGTGAAACACTAGATTACTATAGTCATTTTCTACTGTGTGTTGTGTACCTAATCTATTCTACTCATCCACCACTTTATTTCTATCACTACCAGATAGATTTGGTTGTTACCACTTTATAATATAGTTTGAGATCTGGGATGACCACGCCACTTTCCTTTATATTTTTTTTCATGCCAATTCCCTCTACAGTCTTGATCTTTTATTCTTCCAGATGAATTTTATGATTTTTTCTAGCTTTAAAATATTTTTTGTAGTTTGATTGATATAGCACTGAATAAGTAAATTAATTTTAGGCAGAATCGAATTTCATTTATATTATATTGGCTTAGCCTACCTATGAGCACTTGATATTTTTCTGGTTGTTTAGATCTGACTTTATTTGTTTGAAGTGTATTGTAATTATATTCATATAGTTCATATAATTCCTGGGTTTGTCTTGGCAAGTATATTCCCAAATATTTTATATTGTCTACAGTTATTTTAAAGAGAATTTCTCTATCTCCTGCTGCTGGGCTTTGTTGGTAATGAATAAAAATGCTAATGATTTATGTGGGCTTATTTTATATCCTGTAATTCTGCTAAAGTTGTTCATTATTTTGACTGTTTTTAAAAATTGATACTCTAAGTATACAATCATATCACCTGCAGAGAAGTTTTGTTTCTTCGCTGCCTCTTCTGATTCCTTCAAATTCTTGTTCTTTTACTGCTATAATTAGCATTTCTAGTACAATATTGAATACTTTTGGGGATCTTTTTCTTTTTTCTTTCTTTCTTTTTGGATTAAATTTTGTTTATTTTTAGTTTACATCATTCATTTCCAGATGATTTTGAGTTACAAATTTTCTCCCCATCTTTCCCCTACTCGCCATCCCAAAAGAGCAATCCTACTGAATACTCCCTCCCCCAATCTTTCTCCTATATCCCCCTTACAACTTTTCAGTAGGGCAAGATGGATCTCTATGTCCCAGTGCCTGTATATCTTATTTCCCAGTTGCAGGCAAATAATAATAATAATAATAATAATAATAATAATAATAATAATAACAGTATACACACATATATGTATATATTTTACACATTTGATTTTAAAACTTTGAATTTCAGATTCTTTCCCTTCCTCCCTTGTCACTCACCCTAACTGAGAAGATAAGCAATTAGAGCATATATGTGTAGCTATGCAAAATAATTTCCATAGTGGATATATTGTGAAAGACTGACTATATTTCCCTCCATCCTATCCCGACCCCAAATTGTTCTATTATCTACCTTGACCCTGTCCCTTTTCAAAAGTGTGTGCTTCCAACCTCCCCCCCACCAACCTGCTCTCCTTTCCATCATCCCCCCTCTCATCCCCTTCCCCCCTACTCTCCTGTAGGGTGAGATACCCTAGTTAGTGTGAATGTCATTCCCTCTGTAAGCCAAATTTAACGAGATTAAGGTTGACCCATTCCCTTTTGCCTTCTTGTTCTTCCCTTCCATTGTGACCATTTTCCCTTGCCTTTTCTATATGATATAATTTACCCCATTCTGTCTCTCCCCATCTGCTCTCATTATATTCCTCTCTCACCTCTCAATTATACCTTTTAGTTATCATCCCTTCCTATTCAGTTGGTCCAGTGACCTCTGTCTATATATACCTGTACCCATATATACAGACACTCACATGTATACTCATATATACATATATGCCCATATACCCTCCTATATAGACATATTTATGTATGTGTGTGTGTGTGTGTGTGTGTGTGTGTGTGTGTGTGTGTGTATATATATATATATATATATTCATTTCTATTCCCTTCAACTATTCTCATACTGAGAAAAGTTTCATAAGTTACAATTATCATCTTTCCATGTAGGAATATAAATAGTTCAACTTTGATAAGTTCCTTATGATTTCTTTTCCCTGTTTACCTTTTCATGCTTCTCTTGCTGCTTCTATTTGAATGTCAGATTTTCTATTCAACCCTTCCTGCTGGCCTGCTGGGCTTCCTTCAGTGGGAGATTTGTTTCTCTCTGTCACTTTGTGGGTTCTGTAGCTCCAAGGTTTGTTTAGAGTAATTTTTTATGTGTATTGGAGGAGGCAGAAGCTGGAGCCACACAGAATTCCTGTTTCTCCTCCACCATCTTGGCTCTTCTCTCAAGTTTTTTTACAATATTGAATACTAATCGTCACAATGGGCATCCTTCATTCACCCTTGTTCTTATTGAGAAGGAAGCTTATCTCCATTATAGATAATGCTTGCTAATGGTTTTAGACAGATACTATTTATCATTTTAAGGAAAGCTCAATTTATTTCTGTGCTCTCCAGTGTTTTTACTAGGAATGTATTTTTTTTCTTGCATCCATTGAGATAATCATATAATTTCTATTGGTTTTGTTATTGATATGGTCAACTATGCTCATAGTTTTCCTAATATTGAACCAGCTCTGCATTCCTGGCATAAATCTTTCCTAGTTATAGCGTATGATCTTTGTGATATATTGCTATAATTTCCTTGGTAGCATTTATTTATCTATCTATCTATCTATCTATCTATCTATCTATCTATCTATCTATCTATCTATTTATTTATTTATTTATTTATTTATTTATTTATTTATTTTGCATCAGTATTCATTAGGGAAATTCGTCTATACTTTTCTTACAGTTAAACTTTTTCCTGGTTTAGGTATCAGCACCATATTTATGTTGTAAAAGGAATTTGGTAAGACTCCTTTGCCTATTTTTCCAAATAGTTTATATAATATTGGAATTAACTGTTCTTTAAATATTTGGTAAAATTTTCTTATTAGCCCATCTTACCCTGGGGAATTTTTCTTTTTCTTTTTTAATTACTGAAACTTAAATACACAATAAGAAAAGAAAAAGAATCATATTATGAACTTAAGTATTAAAAGTTAAGTACAAAGTAAGAAAAAGCATGTCATGTACATAGCAGAATGTAAGAAAGGATTCAAAAGATACAGCAATAAATTTCTTGTATCAATATTCTTTTTTTGATCATAGTTTTCAGGTGGTCTGATTATTCTTATTCAGGTAATCTGATTATTCTATTCTCCAGATCAGTTGTTTTTCCTAGGAGATGTTTCACATTCCCTTCAGTTTTTTTTACTTTTTATGTTTTCTTTTTTTTTTTTATTTCTTGAATGTCCATTTTTTTCCCCTTGAAAGTTTATACTCAGTTTTTCTGGGTAGGTGATTCTTCTTGTAATCGTACTTCCTTTGTCCTTCAGATGATCATATTCTAAGCCCTCCAGTCATTTAATGTAGAAACTGCTAAATCTTGTGTTATTCTGGCTGTGGCTTCATGAAACTCGAATTGTTTCTTTCTGACTGTTTTCAGTATTTTCTTCTTGAACTGGGGCCTCTGGAATTTGGCTATAATATTCTTGGCAGTTGTCATTTTGGGTTCTCTTTCAGGAGTTGATCGGTGGATTCTTTCAATTTCTGTTTTACCCTCTGGTTATTGAATGTTGGGTTGGTTTTCCTTGATAATATCTTGAAAGCTGATATTGGGACTCTTTTTTTGATCATGGCTTCAGGTTGTCTAGTAATTTGTAAGTTATCTCTCCTGGTTCTCATCTTTTTCCAATGAGATATTTCACCCTGTCTTCAATTTTTTTCATTCTCTTGGTTTTGTTTTATTGTTTCTTCATTTTTCATGAAATCATTAGCTTCTACTTGCTACATTCTATTTTTTTGTTTGTTTGTTTTGTTTTGCTTTTTGGAGGGCCATTGGGATTAAGTAACTTGCCCAAGGTCACATGGCTAGGTTTTTGTGGTGTGCGTTAAGTGTCTGAGGCTGGAACCGAACTCAGGTCCTTCTGACTCCAGGGCTGATGCTCTACTCACTGGGCCACCTAGCCACCCTACATTCTAATGTTTAAGGAATTATTTTCTTCCATGAACTTTTGCACCTCTTTTTCTGTTGGGCCAGTTCTGCTTTTTAAGGCATTCTTTTCCTCATTGGTTTTTTGGGCTTTTTTTCAGAATTATTTGAAATTTTCTTCCTGTTTGTATTGGTATTTTAATCTGAATAGGGGACTGAAGAATGGGGCACTAAACTTCCAGATCTTTCTAGGGGGCAGGATTTGGACTTTCAGGAGCTTCACTTTCCATCTTTGTTTGGTTTTAACTTCATGGGACAAGATTCTCCTTCTTCTCAATCCCTCTCTCTTTCCAGCCTTTTTTGTGTGTATTGTTTTCCCTCACTAGATTATAAGATCCTTGAAGGCAGGGACTCCTCATCCCCTTTATTTGTATTGCTATTGCTTACTTGACTCACATTAGGCACTTCATGTTTATTAAATTGAATTCCCTTTTTTGGCCACTCCCTACTTTTGAGTTTGTTTTACTTCTGATTTAATTCTTCACTTAATTTACCTTTCCTTTTGTTACTACTTTCCCTTAACCCTCTTCTTTCCTGTTTCTCTGTTAGATGAAATATCTAATTCTGTACCAACTCTGTGTGTGTGTGTGTGTGTGTGTGTGTGTGTGTGTGTGTGTGTGGGCACGGGTGTGTAGTCTTTTCTCTTTTGAGCGGTAGAGTGGGGTTCAAGTGTTGCCTGCCTTTCCCTAGTCCCTCATTTTTATTGTCAAGACTTATACTTCTTCATCCCATATATGTCAGGTAATTTTTCCTATTCTTTTCCCTCTCCCCCTTCTTCTAATGTATTCCTCTTCCACACTTTTCCCCTTCTTTTAAGATAATCAAAATACAATGGACAGGCTCTCTATCAATTAGAGTCTCTATGACCCTTGATGATAGAGTTCTGAAGGGCTATATACAGCATCTTTCCACGTACGAATGAATGCAAACAGTTTAACATTGTTTAGTCCTTATGATTGCTTGCTCATATTTTATGCTTTTCTTGACTCATCTGACTCCTCTGTATGTTAAATTTTCTATTGATGTAGATGTTTTCAGGCCATTCACTTTTGCTTTTTTTGTGTCTTGAACTTCCCTATTATCTTATTATCACTTTATGGTGAGATTTTGTTTGTTTGCTCATACTTTCATCCTTCGTTTTGACCTTCCACTTTATGTTAGGTCAGGGCTCAATGCATATTGGGGTGAGGAGGGAAGGAATCTTTTTTTATCTTCTTTCCTGATGAGTTTCACAGCTCAGTCTGGGAAACTGAATGGCTTTCTGTCCTCCCATGGTGATGTCATCCTGAGAAAAGTTTTCTCACAGCCTTCTTCATCTGACTTTTACAAGTTCTTCACCCATGTTTGGGTCTTGGGTTGTATCTAGTTGAGAGTTTCAGTAGGCTGCTCCTATAGTCAGCCATTTTTAGCCTACTTGAGAGCTTTGAGTTAGAGCAAATGAACTACAGGGTCCTCATTTTTTACTTTTGGACTTCTACCCTGGTTATTCCATTGCAGGTTTCTGCCTTGGGGCATAGGCTAAAAGCATATCACTACTCTTCTCCTGCTATCAGAACCACACAGCTAAAGTTTATTTCTAGAAGTTATTTCCTGCTTAGAGTGCAACTAGGACCCACCAAAGGACTGGTCCTTAGGATTGCTTCTCTCTTCTCTGGATCTGTGACCTAGAACAGTTTTGTAACAGAAATGGCAGATGGTGCCCATCATACTGCTTATTCAGGAATCCCCTAGGATCTATTCCTACCCATTGCTTCCTGCCCTGGTGCCTATTCGTAGCTCTCTTTCAGTCATTAGGTGTAGTAATGTGTTACACACAGTGTGGGCCTTCACTGTTCCCAGTGTCCTTAGATCTCTTTGCTTATTTCTCTAAGACTCCTATCACTGGAAAAATGATTTACAGGAAAGAATTGAGCTTGAATCCTGATGGAAGCAAACTAAATGATCTTTTTCTTTTCATTGTTTGGTTTTATTTCTTCTTTACCATCTTTCATCCCACCTAGTACAATACGCCTTTGTAATTGGAATAATGTCTAATATGAATGTATTTGCAGATCCTATACTGGACTATATGCTGTCGTGGGGGAAGGGGGAAGGGAAGTAAAGGAAATTCGAAAATCAAGGAACTATGGAATTGAATCTTGTTAACCGAAACTAAACTAATAAATTAATTAAAAAAAAAAAAGACTGCCCTTTAATACCTGACTGGTGGAAAATGAGGGGCTGGTCTGGCAAGGGACTTTTTCTCAGTTGAAGTACTATGGGTATCCTGAATACCTATCTTTGTTGAATATTCATCTTTTACTAACTGTTGAATGACCTGCTAGTGGCTCATTTTGTTCTAAACAAATATAAACTATGAGGATACTGGGCCTGAGTCAAGCCCAGCTGGCAGATTCCCTTTACTTCTCCCCTCCTTCCATTATCCATTGAGAATCAGTTTAAATTAGCCAGCCTTAAATAGCTTTTACAAAAGTATATTTGGTAATGGCTTTTTCACCCATCAACATTGGAAAAAATTTAGTTTCTCCGGAGACCCTAAAAAGGAAAAGTTGTTGTTTTTTTTTTTTTTTGCAACACTGTTTGGCCTAGGTATCACTTAGAAAACCATGAATTGTGGCCTGTTGGTTCTCAAGAGGAGATGTTGTTGGGGAAACAATTAGACAATTACACTTTTGCTCCTCAGGGGTAATCTTGGACCTTGAGAGCAGAACTGGGATAAGGATTCTTAGAGCTTATATGGGCTACAGTTGCTTAAGTATTAGTCAGCATAGTGTGGTGGAAAGAATACCAGTTTTGGATTGAGGAGATTTGAGTTTGAATCCTGATTTAATTTATATTCACTGGGGACAAGTCACTTAACATTTCTGAGCCACATGTACTTCATTTCTAAAATGCAGAAGAAAAATAAAATTTTTATTACCTATTTGACATCTCTGTTAAAAGGAAAGTGCATTTTAGATCTTATAAAACTATATATTAATCTGAGCTATTATGTCCAACCTAAGTATTTCATCTTTAACTGCAAAATAAACTGCTTTTCCTTTAGGTGAAAAGACCAGGTTTTTTCTTTTTATTAATAGAATGAGGATAAAAACAAAATTATGCCTATATAATTTATTATGTATATAATTTAATATATATGATATATTTTCATGAAAATCTTTGAATTTTTCTATAAAGAGTGTTCACACATGGTAAATTTTAAAAAATGATGGTGAGTGGCCTTTATATAGCTCTTTAAAGTTTGCAAAGCATCATACATGTTTATTTCAGATAAGAGTGCAGAATTAGTAAACACAGCAAAATATTCCTTCCCGGATCTGGTTTGGTAACTTTTGAAAAAGAAACCTGTTAGAAAGAACTTGATGATTATTGGTGGCAGCATATGTGTGGACAAGTGGGGGAAGGGCAATTTTTGGTGGGGGAGGGGACTAGAAATGTAATGGGATATTGATAACCATGATACAGAAGTTTCCTTCTGTTCTATCTTCCCCTTCCCAAACTCTATCTTCCCCTTCCCAAACTCTTTCCAAAATCAAACAGTTTCATAATTAAAACTTTTTATAGTGTTTTTTGATGGTGGTTGTTTTGTTATTTACTTACACTTCACCCTGACATTTTTTGCCTACATCTAATTCAATATAATTTAATTTATTAAACATTCATAAAGGTCATACTGCCTGTAAGGCACTGTGCTAGATAATGAAGATACAAAGACAAACAATAAATTGGTGCCACCCTCAAAGAGTTTATATTTAACTTAAAGGATAAATATGAACACAGCTGAGTATAGTATAAGGTGTGGAATAAAAAGAACATGAGAAGAATCATAAAAAGAACTGTAAGGAAATATGAGGAGGGAAAGAGAATTAACTGGTAAAGGGAAGTAGGGTGGAGTTGAGTAAGTCTTTTCAGAGAAAGTGACGTTTGAATTGAACTTTAAAGTATGGTAAATATCCTGAATGGCAGATTTGAGATAGGAGTGAATTATGAGCATGAGAGTCTGCTTGTATGTATGCATGGAGGTGCGATATAAAATGTTGATTTTAGACAATAGCTAAAAATTCGTTGAGGCTGGAATGTAGATTTTGTAAAGGATTTAATGTGAAATAGGCTGAAAAAAATAGGTTGGAAGAAGATTGGGAAAACCCTTAAATACGAGTTTTAAGAGTTTATATTTTATGACAGTAGGTTTGGTTTTATTTTTTCAATTGGGGAATGGCTCTTATTTTTATAAATTTGATTTAGTTCTCTATAAGTTTGAGAAAGAAGCCTTTCTCAGAGAAACTTCCTTCAAATTTTTTCTTACAGTTACTATTTCTAATTGTATTTCCCTCCATTTATTCCTCCCCGTTTATTCTATTCTCGTCTCTCTCTCCTGTCATTCCTCAAAAGTATTTTGCTTCTGACTATCCTCCCCTAACTTGCCCTCTTTTCTATCACCCTTTCTCTTAGCCCTTTCCCCTCCTACTTTTATACCCAATTGAGTGTATATGTTATTCCTTCTTTGAGCCAATTCTGATGAGAATAAGGTTCACTCATTCCCTTTCATGTCTCCTCTAGTCCCCTTCACTGTAAAAGCTTTTTTTTTGCCTCTTTTATTTGAGATAATGGGTATGGAAATTTGAAGATTTTCCCTGCCCCTTACTAGGATTAAGGGAATTCAAAGATTTTCCCTGCCCCCTAATAGGCCAAATATAATCACGTGGAGCCCATAGTGGGAGGAACTTTGTGAAGGGTGGAACAGAGCCCACAGAAGATGGGTGTCAGAACAGTTGCAGCTGGAGGGAGGAGAGGACACAGCTGGGCTTGTGAATGTTTGTGGGAAGGCTAAAGGATGATGTAGCTCCCTGTTGTATTATGGTTTATTAACTGCTGTTAACAAACTTATGGTTTTATTTTTATTTTATTTTATTTATTTCTATTTATGGTTTTATTATTAATAAAAACTGTTATGATTTATTAACATTTTTGCTGCCGTGATGGATTTGGTTTCCTGGTTGGGATTTGACTTTCTGGTGTTTGAATAAATATTTTGTTTCTGTCTTTCATATGGAGAGTCTGTAATGTTTTGTGATTCAGAACTGTGTAGGCATATTCAGTCACCGCCAGTGCTGTGAAGATTGCATTGGTACTACACTTTCTCTTTCTCCCAGGGCATTCTCACCCATTCAGCTCACACCTGTACCTTCTGTCTATATATACTACTAAATACCCTAATAATGAGAAAAATTCTTAAGTTACAAATATCTTCCCATGTAGGAATGTAAACAATCTTATTAATCCCTTATGATTTTGCTTTCCTGTTTGCCTTTTTATGCTTCTTTTGGGTCTTGCATTTGAAAATCAAATTTTCTATTCAGCTCTGATTTTTTATCAAAAATGCTTGAAAATCCTCTATCTCATTGAATGCCCCCTTTTTCCTGTAAAGGATTACATTCAGTTTTACTGAGTAATTGATTCTTGATTGTAATCCTAGCTCCTTTGCCCTGCAGAATATCATATGCTAAGCCCTCCAGTCCTTTATTATAGAAGCTGCAAAGTCCTTCGTGATCCTGACTGTCGTTCCATGATATTTTAATTGTTTCTTTCTGGCTGCTTACAATATTTTCTCCTTATTCTGATAATTCTTGAATTTGGCTACAATATTCCTTCCCATTTTCAGCTTGGAATCTCTTTCAGGAGGTGATCAGTGAATTCTTTTGATCACTATTTTACCCTCTGGGTCTAGGACCTAAGGGCAGTTTTCCTTTATCATTTCTTGAGAGATGTTGCCCAAACCCCTTTCTTTCATCATGGCTTTCCAGTAGACTAATGATTCTTAGATTATCTCTCCTGGATCTGTTTTCCATGTCAGTAGTTTTTCCAATGATATATTTTACATTTTCTTCTATTTTTTCATTTTTTCAATTTTGTTTGACTGATTCTTGATATCTGATAGAGTTATTAGCTTCCTGATGCCTAATTATAATTTTTTTTTTAAAGCAATTGGGGTTAAGTAACTTGCTCAAGGTTACACAGCTAGTTATTTATGTGTGGGTGGTAAGTACTGAGGCCAGAACCGATCCTGGGGCTGGGGCCAGCACTCTTACTCACTGTGCCACCTAGCCACCCCAATCTAATTCTAATTTTTAATGCATTGTTTTCTCCATTTAGCTTTTATACCTCCTTTTCCATTTGACCACATGTACTTTTTAAGGAGTTATTTTCTTCAGTGTACTTTTTTTCCGTTTTGTCAATTGTGTTTTTAAATTTTTCTTCTACCTCTCTTACTTGAGTTTTAAAATCGTTCTTGATTTCCTCAAAGAAGTCTTTTGGGACTTAAGAACAGTTCATAATTCCCTTTGAGGTTTCAGATGCATGTAAATTGGCTATCTTGTCCCCTCCTTGAGGGGAGTGAGAGCAACTTACTTTTTATCTCACCATTTCAGCTCCTGGAAGTTTAAATAGGTGACTATAAAGATTCGTTTTATGGGCTGATAGCCCCAGGAAGAGCTATTGCCACTGCCACCATAGGCCCCACACAGGACCACACCTCTGTTTTACCCAGCTCTGACAGACCCCCCCGCAGCACTGAGAGGTCTACAAGTTGCTGTCTGCTCTGGCCTCTTTATGATCAGGTCTGTGTTGGTGCAACCTGCATGCTAGACTGCACTCATCTTCCAGCCCAGTACAACAGAGCCTTCCTATCAACTCTTGAGGTTGTCTTGGACTGGAAATCTGTCACACTCTGTCTCTTTGTGGATTCTGCTACTTTAAAACTTGTTCAGATTCACTTTTTAGAGGAAAAACTGTTGGAGAGCTAGGTGAATCCCTGCTTTCACTCTGCCATCTTGTCTCTGCTTCCTCAATAAAATACGTTAGAGAGAGGCCAGGACGAGAGAAGTATGAATGATATGTTAACATTAACTTAAGTTCACACTGCCACGTAAATGGCTTGGTATCAGATTATGTCCTCAAGGAAGATGTTCAATGGAATGGAGAGAAGAGAACGTGAGGAAACTAAGTAAATGGAAGAGAAAAGGCATAGAAGCAAATATCATCAACTTCCTAGCCTTACCTTTTTTTTGCTTACTGCCAGTCCCTCAGGAGAAGATGTAAGAATAATTTCATTGTGTAGATAAGTAGCTGAACTTATCTAAGAGTACATTTTTATACCTAATTGAAGAAAAGTATTCTTCTAGAATTTGTATGGCTTTTGGCGAGTACTTTACATATCAGGTTAATTATAAATCTTTTAATATTTTTGATGGGGTATTAAGCCAGTCTTTAAATATAATTTCCCAGTCATTTAAAATTAAAATTAATTTCAGTGTAAATACATTTTAATCCATTTAGGATTTTCAATTTAAGCATTAACAACAATGTTTTTTAAAGTATTCTATATAGTTAGAAAGTATCTTCATGGGTTTTGAATTTTAAATATCATGTTATCAGATCATCTTAAAATTTTTTGCACATAGCACAAATTCTTTTTATTGCTTTAACTTTGCTTTACAAAAATTAACAGTAGGTATTTTAACATACGGTAGTATCATGTCACATGTACATTACAATTACATAGTTTAGTAATAAGTGTATAGCAGCAAGCACCCTAGCATACCCAGGATGGCTGCTAGCACAGTTTCTTTTATCTCCTTTTCTAAAGGAAAGCAACTCAAAAAGGGTTAGTAATCTTGCTTTAATCAAACAAACATCTATCATTTACCTAGTTTAGGGGGGAAAGTCAGCACCCTGAACTTCAGAGAATACAAACAGAAGTTACAAACAGAAAAAAATACAGTCAGTGAAAATAACACAATCCAGCAGACAGGGCTTCTAGCTGTCTGACCGTTACATCCGTACTTAGTCACCAGAGAGAAGCACCAACATCTGGGTTTTCAAAACCGGGGGTGGGGTGGGGGGGTGTTTCAACAGCTGGCCAGAGTCTCATTTGGCCAAATCACACAACTCTTCCCAAAGTGAGCCCCAAAGCAAAACCTTGTCTCAGAGGTATATATAGCCTTCTCCAGGGTGAGAGAACATCACAACCTTCATGACCCACTTGACTACAAAGTTATAGAAGTTCCTTTCTGAAAAACAAGCCTCCTACCACAGGCTCCATGTGAGCACATGCAGACTATTAGGGGGCAGAGTTTATTTTCAAATCAGGAAAGGTCCTCAAATTCACCTAGACTTATTGAGGGGCAGAGAAGATCTTCAAATTTTTATTATTACAAAGTGACAGTGATATTTAGATAATTCACACAGTATATTTATATAATTAAATTTTACAATCAAAACACATTTATTAGTCAAGACAAATTTAATATATAAAATTAAAATAAACTTCAATTGATTCAGTATTGATGTCAATATGATAAATAGTCCATAACTAGTACGTTTCTCTTTTTTATCCACTCCTACTCATCTTCTTGGTTAAAAATTTAAAATAAGTATATTTTGTCTAGATTTTATATCTACTATTTTCCCATTCTATATCATATTCAGCCAAACTCTATCTATTTAACAGTTCTCTGACTAATTATTAGTAGCCTAGTAAGAAGCATTTGGAACCCTGGTAGTGGAATAGTTTGCTATAAAATTGGCAATACCTACTGCCCATAGACAACTGTGACATTTTTCAGCTGGTCAACACCTTTTTCATATTCACCTTTTTGGGTTAACAATTCCTTACCATCAGCTTTAACACCTTTAAGTTTAGGTAATTTGGAAAGCTATGGTCTTTCTTTAGCAAGATCTTTCATTCCTGGAGCTTGTTCTTGAAATTGAGGTCACTCTGTCTTTTGTGGCCCAAGTAAATATAGTAGCTGATTGTAATTATGCTACTCTAGCCTACCATATTTCTTGCTGCTTCTTATGGTGGAGGTGGCATTAGCCCTATTGCCTCTCCTGACAACTAAGCACAAGACCCTGAGCCAATGAAAATCCAATCTCTTATTTGTATGTTTGTTTTTCACAGAATTCGGCCTCAACTTGCAAAAGAAAAAATTGAAGGATGCCATATTTGTACTTCTGTCACACCGGGTGAACCTCAAGTGTTTCTAGGAAAAGATAAAGCTTTTACTTTTGACTACGTATTTGACATTGAATCTCAGCAAGAACAGATCTACACACAATGTATAGAAAAACTAATTGAAGGTTGTTTTGAGGGCTACAATGCTACAGTTTTTGCTTATGGACAAGTAAGTACTGAAATATGACTAAAGAGTAGGAAATAGGTTGAGCCATTCCTTAACAGAAGTGCTATTATGTAGCAGTATTGTTGCTATTCTTGACATTGTCTAAATCTGTCTTTTCTTTTTGGCAAGTTTGTTCATTTTCTTTTTTTTCCTTATATTTAGACTGGAGCTGGCAAAACATACACTATGGGAACAGGATTTGATGTCAATATCATTGAAGAAGAACAGGGTATTATTTCTCGTGCTGTTAAGCATCTTTTTAAGTGTATTGAAGAAAAAAAAGAAATTGCTATTAAAAATGGAGTTCCACCCCCTGATTTTAAAGTTAATTCTCAATTCTTAGAGGTAACTTTTTTTTCTCAGCTTTAAAAAGAACCAAAACTTTGTCTTCATTTAAGTGGTTCAGTAAGAATTGTTTTTCTACTTTCACATGGAAATAACATTAAGATTGTTTTTAAAGCATCTATTCTTTTTAAAAATGGTACTGATTTTTAAAATTGTACTTGCAAAAGGTATATTTCTTTTTCCCTCTTTGAAAATTTTACTTTGATTTTTAAAACTTTTCAGTTCCAAATTTTCTTCCTCCCTTTAGCCCTTCCCTGACCCATCAAGAAGACAAACAATACATTAATTATGCGTGTAAAGTCATGCAAAACATATTTTTTTATTAGCCGTGTCCCATTCTCCTTCCCCACCTCCCCCAAGGAAGAAAATATAAAGAAAGTGGAAATGTATGCTTCAGTCTGTACTCACAGTTCATCAGTTGTTGCTGGAGGTAGATAGTATCTTTCATCATGAGTCAAAAGAACTTTTTCTTTGTGTTTACTAACTATATACTTGTGTTATTGTGCTGTTTTGAAACATACAGCATCTTTTTTGAAAATCTCTTATGTGTGCTTAATTTTGTACGTTAATGGGTTCTATGACCTGAATGCCTAAGTCATTCTAATAAGAAAACTACACTGTAACTAATGGATTAAAAAAACTTGATAAATGTTTATACCAAGAAAGAATAATTAACACTGTTTATATCAGAATATTTTCCTGATACAAGAATAATGTGATGACCAATAATTGAATCAGAATAATCAGCTATACAAAAAGGAGGAGGGGATGAGAAAGAGCAGCTGCCTTATGAACCTCATTCTCTTCTGAACTGATCAAGGAAGGAAGAATACACATACATACACTGGGAAATAGTAGAAAGGGGAATTAGAAGGAGGTTGAATAAAGGAGGGATTAGTAAAAGCTTCTTTTGATGTAGCAAAGAATAGGGATTGAGTGGGTGTCAATAAATTGGGGAGTGGCTGAACAAGTAGAGTATATATAAATGTTATGAAATATTATTTTGCAGTAAGAAGTAATGAAAGAGGGATCATTTTAGAGAAACCTAGAAAGACTTGTATGAACTGATGAAAACTCAAGTGAACAGAATTAGAACAATGTATACAATGACAATATGGTGAAGACAAATATCTTTGAAAGAATTAAGAACTCTTGATAAGCATAATGATCAATCACTAGTCTAGAAGACATGATAAAACATGTTCTCTATCCCCTGATAGAAAGGTGAAGGATTCAAAGTGTAGAATGAGACAGTTTTGGGGAGACATGGCCAATTTGGGAATTTCTTTTCCTTGACTATATGTTTGCAGTGCAGGGATTTGTTTTCTTTCATTCTCAGTTGGGAGAGGGAGAAAAGGTTAATTTTTGTTAATTGAAAAAAATTTTTTTAAATAGAATTTTCCCTAGTTGTTTAGGGAAAAAATGCATAAAGGATACATATTGATCAAACTGTGATATGCATTTGGGTAGAATGACTTCTGAACGTGCATGTAACATTTGACATCTAGAGCATCACTGTCTCTCTATTAAAAAAAAAAAGAACAAAAAAAACCTTTTTTCTCTCTCCTACTCCCATTGCACTGTAAAAAACAAATGAACAAATTTCTTGTTCTAAATATATGTACTCAGGCAAAACAAATTCACCTGTTGTCCATACACAGAAATTTATCTCATTCTGTTCCTTAAATCCATCACTCTATATGTTTCATCATTGATGGCTGTGGCATAGTTTTTATATCTTCCAGGGTTATTTATTTTTAGTGTTCTTGTCATTCTGCTGTTGTCATTTTTCATTAGCTTATAAAAGTGTTCAAAATTCTTTATTTTTATAATATTGGTGTGATAATTTGGTTTTCTTCTTAATCAGGTTAGGTTTTTTTTTTTTTTTTTACATAACTCCTAGTTTTATTTATCAATTTGGATAGGTGGTGTAGTAAATAGAGTGCTGGGCCTGGAATCAAGAAGATATGAATTCCAGTTCAGTCTCAGATATTTAGATAGCTGTGTAACCTTGGGCAGGTCACTTAGCCTATTTGCCTCAATTTCCCCATCTGTAAAATGGGGGATTCTAGTAACAGCTAGCTCCTAGGGTTATTGTGAGGATCTGAAGGAGAACTTTGTTTGGATGCTTGGTATTGATTAAGGATATTGTTCTTGCTGTGACCTAGGTTGGATGGTGTGGTATCTTCTGATACCCCTTGTTGTGTTGTGCTAGGCAAGACCCTAGCCTGGGACCCCTTGATTTTGGGGATGCAGTGATATATACTGTGTAATGTGTTATACTAGGGAAAACCCTAACCTGGGGCCCCCTGATTGTGTAAACAGGTATTTTGGGGAATGCTACTGAATGTAGTGATATATGCCATCCCTCATATGACCTATTAAGTGTTATGGAATATATATATATTTTAGATGTTATGTTTTACTTGAGGATGTTGCTACAAATGTTATGCTTTATTGAATAATGTTTAGTTTATTGCTGAATAGAGAGTTCATTATACTATGCGATTAGATCCTTGAAATTATTCACAGCAGCAGTCCTCAGGTGTGCTGCCTGGATTGGCATTATATGATCAAATGAAATTTTAATGGTAAAGTGATTTGCACAGAGCCTGGAACACACTAAGTGCTATGTGGATTTTTTTTTTCTGTTGTTGTTATTCAGTGTGATTTTGTTTTTGTTTTTGTTTTTGTTTTTTTAATTTTGTTAATTTTGCTTTCAGTGATCCTAAGCAGCTTATTGTCTCTAGACCCCATCTTTTCAACTTAACAGTGACGTTATATATGAGTGTGAATCACGGAACACCACAAACTCATAAGAATCAAAATTGCAGAAACAAATATATAAGTAGGTCATGCAGTGTGACAATGATAACTAGTACATGAAAGGTAGTGAAAAATTAATCACATGGACATGTATGACCAGAAAAGTAGCAAGAGTCATGTAGCAAGAGTATAGCAGCCTAGACTGCATGCTATGGTGTTATCTACAAAAATATATTTTAGAAACAAGGAAGGTCTTCTGAATATTAGATCCTCCATGAAGAGAAATGATGAGAAAAGCATGGTCAGGAATTGCATGGGATGAGAAGGTGTGGAGGAGTGCACTGATAGAAACAATACCCATAAGTTCATGGATCTATCAAAATATCAAAAAAGTATTGATTACTCTTAAACTTGCAACATTATTTGCTAGGAAGTTTGAATTAAATATCATCTATTTTGTTCCCCATCTATGAAGTCCTAATTCTGTAAATTACTATATTAAACCAACTGAAATATTAAGTTTTACTTTCTGAGTGCTTTAAGTTGTTTTTCAGGGTATGTAAAAAGTGAGGTATATATTTTTTCCTATGTGGTAAAAAAATCCTTCAAATCTGTTTACAAGCTTTCCTTTTATTTATTTACCCTAGCTAACAGGTAGTTTTTACCTTGATCTTTCCATTTTGCTTATGTCTTTATCTACAAAGCCCTTTGATGTTTTGCATATCATGTACCTTATATGACTACTTTTGTCAATATTGCTATCTAGTAGAGTTTATTTTACTTTTAATTGCCCTCTGTATTAGCTGCTTCTAAATGGCAATCTTATTAAAGAAATATAGAGTTATAAACAGCTGAAAAATAAGTAATTTTCAAAAAGGAAATTTTCATCAAGACTAACATTTTACAACATTTTATTTTGCTAGCTTTATAATGAAGAAGTTCTTGACCTCTTTGACACCACTCGTGACATTGATGCAAAAAACAAAAAGTCCAATATACGAATACATGAAGACTCAACTGGAGGAATTTATACTGTGGGAGTTACAACACGGAGTGTGAATACAGAATCAGAGGTAATGACTACGTTATATTTCAAATAATTATTGAACATTTATAAAGCTTTTACTATGTTGAAAGCTTTAGGCTGTGTCTGAAATACAAAAGTAATTTCTTTTTATAAATTTATAATGGAGAAAAAGAGGATAAAATGGATGGGGTTTAGTATGAGAAACAGAATCCTTTTGCATTATTTGCTGTCCCAGTTTTAGTACTGTTGTGATCTCTTAAAGGAGACTACCATGGCAAAAGTTTTTTAAATTAGCAGAAGACGTGTGTGTGTGTGTGTGTGTGTGTGTGTGTGTGTGTGTGTGTGTGTGTGTGTACACACAGATATACATATGTTTTCAATATGTGCAAAAGCTTATTAGGAAATAATTTTCAAATAAAACTGCAATGCCAATAAATATTGAACAAATAAATCTTACAGGATTTTCTTCTATTAAAATAATATGCTATTGAACTTGGAATTTAATCTCAGATTGGTTGTACCTACAATAGTGACATAAAACAATATCTTATCAACTCTATCCTATACGTTAATAAATATGATTGATTTAACCATTTAAGGTAAATGTTGTGTTGTAGCTCATTTAAATATTGTTCAAGTATTATTTTTTTCTCTTCTAATCCTTTTCTAGATGATGCAGTGTTTAAAGCTGGGTGCTTTATCTCGAACCACTGCAAGTACTCAGATGAATGTGCAGAGCTCTCGTTCTCATGCCATTTTTACCATTCACTTGTGTCAGACCAGAGTGTGTCCCAAAACAGATGCCGTAAGTTTCTGTTTCTAATTTCTCAAACTCTTTGATTTCCCTAAATTCAAATTTGATTTTCCTAAATTATTCAGTATATGCTAAGAACTATACTAGACAGTTAGGTGGAGTAGCTGATAGTGTTAGACTTGGAATTCAGAAGACATGAATTTGAAATCATGCTTCAGGCAGTGTATGACCAAGTGCAAATTAATTAACTTTTCTCAGGCTCAGTTTCCTCATCAATAAAATGAGAATAATAATAAGACCTACCTTACAGTGTTGTTGTCAGCATCAAAAAGATAACATATCTAAAGCACATTGCAGACTTTAAAGTGTTAATAAATGTTATTATTTATGTAGCAAATAATGTAATAAATTATTATTACTGGGCAATGGAGATATAACTAATATTGAAAGTTTTTTTCTTCATTAGGCTTGCATTTTCTTCAGGGGAAACAACACATACATAGAAAATTATATACACCCAGTTTCCTGTGGGGAGGGGGGAACCTAGCAACTGGGGTGATCAGAATAAGTTTCCTGTTAGCACTTGAACTTGATCTTGGAAGAAGTTAGGTATTCCACAAGGAAGAGGTAAAGAAGGGAGTACAATCCAGTTATGAGGAACACCTGGATACTTTTGAAAAACCATCATGACAAGATAGAATGTATTGGCTAATTAACAGCAAGCAAGCGCTTTGGCCAGAATGCAAGGGCTGAGTGAAAAAATGTGCATTATGCAATAAGATTAGAAAAGCAGGATGGAGCTATATTGCAAAAAGCTTTAAAAGCCAAAGAAAGGGGTATATTTTAGAGGTTTGGGGGTTTTTGTTTTTGTTTTTAAGCAGGTGAAGGCAATGAGAATTATGTTTTAGGAATGTCATTTTGGCAGCTGAATGGATAATGGATTAGAGAGTAAAGAAATTAGCTAGGCGGTTATTTAAGAGGCTATTGTAGTTGTTGAAGTAAGAGGTGTTAAGGGCCAGAACTAAGATTGTGGTTGTGTAAGTGTGGAAGAGGTTGTATACAAGATGTTTTGTGGAGGTGGAATCAATAAGACTTGGGAATACATTACATATAAGGGGTAAGGTAGAGAGAAGAGTAAAAAATGACTTAAAATAGTAAATCTGGGTGATTGGAAGGATAATTGTGCTTTTAACAGGGATTATTACATGGGGTTTTTTGTGTTTGAAATGAAGTCCTCTATATCACACACCTAGAAGATTCATTGTCTCAATCATATTTTATTGAGTTCCATTCTAACCTGGTTAAAAATAAAAGTAATCAAATACTTAAACCTTCTAACAAGAAATAATTGATTAGCATCTTTAATAGGTTTATAATATGCAGCTCTTAAAATAGGCTTGTATCTAAGCAGTCTTGTAGCATGAAGCTTCAAACCCTCTCCCCAATCATTCTGTTTACCATAAAAAATTAGAATTCTACCCACACTCCCAAATAATCAGGCTTCTTAGATGCCAAGTGAAAAGGCAAAACTAATTACTCCGAAAACTAGATGCTGTGACCATTTTAAATAGGGGACTAAAAAATCTTCTGGTGAAGGCAGGAAGGAGGACAACCTTCCCAATCAATGACCTGCAGTCTTAGTATTATTTGCTCAAGGTGCAAAAATTCTTCGTTAAAGCTATAAGCCCATGGTTAATAGCTTCATGGAGGTCCACTGGCTTCTTGAATATGTCCTTTTATCTAGGATGTTGAAATTTGGGATTCATAGAGGATAAAAGGGCACCATTCCTTCCAGGGCTAAGGCTCAAGGGCCTTATGACTCAGGATAGTGAATGATGAGGGAGTGCTGGTCTTCCTGGGACTATCCTGACCCCATGCAAATATTCAAACTTCAGGCAAGTTTAAGCATTTGGGGAAGGTAAAGACTCAAGAGAAGAAAAAGTGCTAGGAGTGGGGAAGGGCAGAGTACTTTATTTAGCCTTTTAAAATTTGGATGAAAGCAAATACCTGACTTTGGAACTTCTAGAAAATTGGTACTCAGGACATGATATAATCATGAACTTTATTGTTATGTGGTGCAGAAAGCAAGCAAATATATATATATATATATATGTATACTCTCCACACACTATTGCAATATAAAGAGATTTTTCCAGATGTGTAAGAAAATTATCCCAGGGCTGGCTAGGTGGCGCAGTGAATAGAGCTTCTAGCCTCAGACACTTAACACAAAAACTAGCCTTGCAACCTTGGACAAATCACTTAACCACAGTTACCCTACCTTCCCCCCTCCAAAAAAGAAAAAAGAAAGAAAATTATCCCAGCTAGATGGTGAGATGTGTTGTGAGAAATGTTCTTTCTCAGTGTTCTTTACCAGACTTAGGTAGGGGGAGCTTAGTTTGTAGTCCTGACAAAGAAACTGGAGGGTCTAATATTAACTAAAGAAGAAGGAAAATAGGGGCAGCTACATGGCACAGTGAATAGAGCACTGGCACTGGAGTCAGGAGGACCTGAGTTCAAATCTGGCCTCAGACACTTAACACAAAAAAACCTAACCATGTGACCTTGGGCAAGTCACCTAACCCCAATTACCCTCCAAAAAGCAAAAACAAAAACAAAACAAAACCAAGAAGAAGGAGAATATTTCAAAGCCTTGTAGGAGATCATGAGTTTATTCATTCAAAAGCCTCATTCACCTGACAGAAAGTTAACAGTAGAAAAGTACAACTGTCTGTTTTGCCTCTGTGCTTCTGTTGGCATTAGGACCACTTAGGCTAAGTGATCATCTCGTATTGGAGTTCTATCAAACAATATCCAGAACATCCAACATCAAAAATAATCATAACGGGCAGAGCCAAGATGGTAGAGTAAAAGCAGGAACTTGCTTCAGCTCCCACTCCAACCACCTCTAATACCTGTAAAAAAATGACTCTAAACAAATTTTAGAGCTACAGACCCCACAAAGTAACAGAGAGAAACAAACTCCCACTGAAGGCAGCCTGGCAGGCCGACAGGAAGAGTCTATTTCACTAAGCTGGGAGCCAGGCAATCCCCAGTGCACTGTGCAGTCCTAGACTTGGGCAGCCCTGACCAGCGGCCCAGAATGGCCAGTGCAGACTTTAAGAGAGTGAATCACTGGCAGCTTTGGCAGTTTCCAGACTTCCCAACCCATAAACAACAAAGAGAAAGTCAAAGGTCAGTGGGGAACTCTGCTGATCCAGGGTGAGATTAGAGCATGGTCCAGCCCCTCCCCCTGGGATAAGAGGTGCAGCATTGGCACAGTGATTGCAGCTACTTCTGTGTGGCTGCCTCTGGAGCTCCTGGCCTGTGGATTGTAGGGGGATCAAGCGACCATTCAGAGGTTAATAGCTCTTGCTTTGATCTGCTTGGAAGCACAGTCAGACTATAGAATCCTTTTTTGGGGACAAAGAGGATCAAAACATGGAACTAGAAGAAGACAACAAAGTCAAAACTCCTGCATCAAAAGCTTCCAAGAAAAATATGAACTGGTTGCAGACCATGGAGGATCTCAAGAAAGATTTTGAAAATAAAATAAGAGAAATGGAGGAAAAATTGGGAAGAGAAATGAGAGTGATGCAAGAAAATCATGAAAAGCGAGTCAACAGCCTGACTGAGGAAAGTAACAACTTAAAAAACAGACTAATTCAAAGGGCAAAAAGTCAATAAGGAGAAGAATGTGTTTAAAAAAGACCAATTGGTCAAATGGAAAAGGAATTTCAAAAACTCATTGAAGAGAATAATTCCTTCAAAATTAGATTGGAGGGGCGGCTAGGTGGTGCAGTGAATAAAGCACAGGCCCTGGAGTCAGAAGGACCTGAGTTCAAATATGACCCCAGACACTTGACCCACTTACTAGCTGTGTGATCTTGGGCAAGTCACTTTGTCCTGCCTTCCCCCCCCTCCAAAAGGCAAAAAAACAAAATTAGATTGGAGCAAATGGAAGCTAATGACTTTATGAGAAATCAAGATACTATAAAACAGATCCAAAAAAATGAAAAAAAAATCGAAGGCAATGTGAAATATCTCATTTGGAAAAACCATTGACCTGGAAACTAGATCCAGGAGAGATAAATTAAAAATTATTGAACTACCTGAAAGCCTAGAAATCATCCTTCAAGAAATTCTCAAGGAAAATTGCTTTGATATTCTAGAACCAGAGGGCAAAATAGAAATTGAAAGAATTCACCAGTCACCTCTTGAAAAAGATCCCAAAAAGAAAACTCCTAAGAATATCGTAGCCTAATTCCAGAGTTCCCAGGTCAAGGAGAAAATACTGCAAGTAGTCAGGAAGAAACAATTTGAGTTTTGTGGAAACACAATCAGGATAACACAAGATCTAGCAGCTTCTTCACTAAGGGATTGAAGGGCTTGGAATATGATATTCCAGAGGTGAAAGGAGCTAGGATTAAAACCAAGAATCACCTACCCAGAAAAACTGAGTATAATGTTTCAGGGAAAAATATGGCTATTTGGTGAAATAGAAGACTTTCAAGCATTCTTGATGAAAAGACCAGAGCTGAAAGAAAAATTTGACTTTCAAATACAAGAAGCAAGAAAAGCACAGAGAAGGTAAACAGGAAAAAGAAATCACAAAAGTTGAACTGTTTACATTTCTACATAGAAAAACGATAATTGTAGCTCATGAGAATTTTCTGAGTACGAGAACAATTGAAGGGTGTATATATGTGTGTGTTTGTGTGTGTGAATAAATGTATGTATAGGAGGGTGTATATGTACATAAATATATGTGAGTATGTGTATATGTGTGTACATGTATACATAGACAGAGGGCACAGGATTAGTTGGATATGAAGGGATGATATCTAAAAAATAAAATGAAGAGGTGAGAGAGGAATTTATTGAGAGGGGGAGAAAGGGAGAGATAGAATAGGGTAAATTATCTCATATAAAAGAGGCTAGAGAAAACTTACAATGGAGGGGAAGAGCAGGAAGGTGAAAAGGTCAACCTTTCTCTCATTGTATTTGACATAGGGAGGGAATAACATACACACTCAATTGGGTATCTTACTATACAGGAAAGTAGGGGGGAAGGGGACAAGAGGGGGGATGATAGAGGAGAGGGCAGATTGGGGGAGAGGGTAGTTAGAAGCAAACACTTTTGAAAAGGGACAAGGTCAAAGTAGAAAATAGAATAAGTGGGGGTGGGATAGGATGGAGGGAAATATAATTAGTCTTTCACAATATAACTGTTATGGAAATGTTTTGCATAACTACACACGTACAACCTATATTGAATTGTCTTCCCAGTAAGGGTGGGTGAGGAGGAAAGAAGGAAAAGAATCTGGAAATAAAAGTTTTAAAATAAAATGTTAAAAAAAAATTGTTTTCTACATGCAACTGGGAAATAAGATATATAGACACTGGGGTATAGAAATCCATCTTGCCTTATTAGAAAGTTGAAGGTGGGGGGTCGGGAAGGATATGAGAGAGAACAGAATGGTGGAAGGGATATTTAGTAGGCTGACTTGTCTTGGGGTGGGGGTAGGGGAAAGACAGGGAGAAAATTTGTAACTCAAAATCTTGTGCAAATGTATGTTGAAAACTGAAAATAAATAAATTGAGAAAAAACAATAATTGTAACATCAAAAATACAAAGTTTATAATTATCACACTGAGGCATCCTCACAAGAGTCATGGATAAAGACCCTTTTTCTGGACTGATTGTGTATATATTTATGTATATGTGTTGGGGTGGAGTGGAGTGGGGTACTCATTCCATGACTGGTTTTTGGGCCACCCCCTCTTTCAGAACAGTAAAATGTTATGATAAAGGTGAACCTTCATTAAGGGCACTTATTAGCATGCTGGACCCAGAGTAAGTGACTCAGCTTCAACTCTTTACCCTTAAGACAAGGCAGAGCATTAGTTTAGCCAGCCCCTGCCTTTTTCTGAATAGTTCAGTGAGACATTAAGTTGTTCCCTCAGCAGAAACTTGCTATTACTACTGCTCTGAGGATCTTCAATCCTGTTAATAGAGTGAACCTACCCTACTAGCAGTCCCTATTTTTTCTTCCTAATCTTTTCTTTCATTCCTTAGAAGAATATATTGTTTGACTTGCAAATTTGCCTACTCAGTGATAAGTAGAGAAAAGTTCTAGTTGCCCTGACTCCATATAGGCTTATAATGTAGATGATCTACCCTGTGCCTTATGGAAAACTGGACTTGGAAGTTCCTTTTGAACAAACCATGAGGTTGTACCTAGGTTAATCTAAACACTGATGGCCTGAATTTGTCTATCAAAGCTGCCCACTTATCAATCAGCAAATAATTAAGTGCCTATACTGTACTGGGAATAAAGATCTTTTATTTGAATATGAGAGAACAAGCATGTGCAGAAGTATATGTATAGAATAAACAAAGAAAACGAATACACATAAATATGAAGCAGTTAAATACAAAATAGTTTAGGGAGAGAAGGCACTAGTATTTGGGAGGATCTAGAAAGGCTTTATGTGATTCTTGAGCTGCTTTTGGAGGAAGTAAGGTATTCTACAAGGTGGGGATGGGACAGTTAGTGCAAGGCTGAGCATTGAAGTGCTATGTGTCAGAAACAGAAAGGCCAGTTTGACATCTGACCAGCACTTGTCACATTTCATTAACATATCATCATTCTTAGCCTGTCAGTGTTGTTAATGGAGTAGCATTTCCCCACCTTTTTGGCTGTATCATCTTTCCATTCTTTTCCTCAACAATGGCTTCTGGTTTGTTTTCCTTTCTGGGCTTGTTTTCGCAAAGTGGAACTAAACTAGTAGGATTAAGAGGCAAGTTTAGACATTGTTGTTATTGTGGCTAAACATAGTTTCTGCCCTTCCTGTTCCAGTTCTTGTGATTATAGTTTTTGTAGCAGGCTTGATGGACATGCCACTAGTATTCCTTTTCCAACATATGCCAATGGAGAGTCATTTTTATTTGATCTGTTTAATGGATTTTCAGGAAGACTTAACCACAGTTAAAAAGGTTCCTATTGCTTGTTCTTCCATCCTAGCTTTGGATGTTATTGTGTGGACCTTTGTGTTTGACCTCCTGTTTTATAGACTTTCTTGGCAATGTTCTACATTTTTAGAAAAGATCTGTGATTTCTTTGGTATCAGAACTCCCAATAAGGAAACTCTACCAATGCTGATATTCTTCTCTACAGCTCATAGTCTTAGAGAATTGCCTTTGTCACAGAGAGGTTAAATGACTTGTCCAAGATCAGACAGATATTCTGATTCAAAAGTAGGAAGAGAATATAGTTCTTCCTAACTCTGAGACTCCATCTTTTATGCCAGTCTGACTCTCATATTGTACATACAGAGGAGGAAAATGTATTTTATAATTATATTAACTGGATTTCTTGCATTTTTGTTTCCTTTATTGCAGGAAAATGTAATTGATAATAAGATGATATCTGAGTCATCCCAGATGAATGAATTTGAAACCCTCACAGCAAAATTTCATTTTGTTGATCTCGCTGGATCAGAAAGATTAAAACGTACAGGAGCTACTGGAGAAAGGGCCAAGGAAGGCATATCCATCAACTGTGGTCTAGTAAGATTAAAAATGTTAAACTGATTAAAAATGTTAAGCTCTCAGTATATCAGCGTATTCCTTTAGTCTTTCTTTTCCTTTATAATTTATAATATTCTAACTTATAAAGTATTTAGATGACCGAGGGACTTTGGTTGCTACAATTGATAAATGAAAGTATAATTTAATTTAATGACAAATCTATTCATTCAAGTTGAAGTCCTGTTCTTCCCATTATTTACAGGATTACTTTTGATTAAAATTATTTTTATCAATGTGTGTTTAATTATAAGCTTGATTAACTTATATTTTGTTCTTAGTTTTACTGTCAAATTAAGCATTAATTATTTTAAAATCCCTTTCATTTATATCAAAATATGTTGATGATTTTGAATGTATCCTAGGGGAGATGAATTTCCAGGTAAGCTTTGAACTTATACTAAATTTTGATAATTTTCAAGAAATAGTTGTTTCAAATGTCACTACCACATAGATTATTAAATATATGAATATATGAAATAAAGAAATTTTAAGATTGTAGGAAGCAGCATTTTATCCAAAATTTATTTTAAAATTACATTGGAAAATTCTGTGCTACTTAGTAACATTTATTTTTGGAGTAGTATTGGGGTTACCATAAAGCTTAGGAAGAAAGTTTTACTTCGAACAAGCTTAGCATAGGTGTCTTTGGACATGTGGAAGATATATTATATAAAACTGCTTATAGAATAATTTTTTTTTGTAATGAATGCTGCAGTCCTATTAACTTAATCACAAAATTGAAAATTTCTTCCCATGCCAAGATGCTCCATCTCTGTGCAGTACTGGCAGTTTAAGATATTTTCCATATCAGGATGTGTTGGTTCCCTTCATTTCTTTATAACTCATTTCTGCTCCTGGTCTGTGTTTGGGCTTCCGAGTTTGATCCCTTTTTGTCATTGGTAAGATTTAGGGGAAGCAGTTGACTGAGGCTGCTTTCTGATCCATTGGATAAAAAGGGCACAGAACATGTGAGGCCAGATTTTTTTATTGTGGTGCCATTTTAATGATCTCACCATCAGGCTTAGGTATTGAACCAAGAAGGAAGATTATGATCTTGAGTTTTAATAATTGCGTTGAATTTTGAGGAAGAGCACCATTGGTGGTCTGTCCCTACATAGCAAGAAAATAGCTACTGTGGAAACTGCTGAAATTATGGGGATGATCTCAGTTTTTGTGATGAGAAGAGATGTGTGGGGATATTTAATACTTCTGGTGTTGTTTTAGGTTCAGGATCCTTAGCATCCCAAACCCTTTTGAAATGAGGCATAAATTGGAGAGTTCTACCATTATTAGGAATAGTTGCTGATGCATATAACCTTTTTTTAACTCTTTCTCCGGAATGAGCAAGAGTTATTAATTTCCTTTATTGAGAGGCCATGGTCACTAAGCAATAGCCGATTCAGGTGCTATGGCAGCTTGGAGGCAAAGCAGAAAGGGAGAGACATGCAGACATGCATTCATTTTATGGATTTAATAAATATGTAACAAGTCAAAAAAAGATAATACATTCAGTGAATTAATGACTAATGTGGCCAGTCCCTCAGTGATTACAATAAAGCCTGCTTTGCTGCATTCTAATTGTTGTCGTCATGGAAGGAGGAGCGCCAGTATCAGGATGGTGAAGGAACTGAACTGCATGATCTCTGAGGTCCCTTCCAGTGTGAGCTAGTGACTTTTCAAAAGCACTAAATGGTATCTTGTTACTTCTATAAATTTTAGTCATCACCAGCATGAAATAATTCTATTTTTAGAGACTATTTTAACAGAAATTTGTTACTTTTACATATGTCATATAAGTGGATTCTATGGAAGAAATTTTTTTACAACTATAAATATTGTTGCAACCAGTTCTTAATCTTAATTTCCCACAAACTCATGATTTCTTTGAAGTTAATTGTAATTATACAATTTTGCATTTTTTTTTAAAGTTGGCACTTGGAAATGTAATAAGTGCATTGGGAGATAAAAGTAAGAGAGCCACTCATGTACCATATAGGGACTCTAAACTAACAAGACTACTGCAGGATTCCCTTGGAGGTAACAGGTATGAAAAATAAATACTTTCCCCATATATCTCTTACTTAATAAATGCTTAGTTTCAGTTATTTGTTAAGTGAACCATGAGAATTGTTTAGAAAGCAAATTTGCTAAGTCATTGTATAAAAGTATACTCCTTACAAATGTTTGAACACATTTTTTGCTACTTTTCTGACAGAATGTATGACAAATTTCTTAGTGTGGGTCTCATAAAATGTAGTTATTAACTTGTTTTTACTGGTTCTTACTCCTTTATGATTCTTTGCCTCCTGTCATGAAACATTGCCCATCACTATGATACATGTTGTCTGATGAGAACATTTCTACAACTTCAAGAAGTTTGCACTGAATTTTTTTTTTCTTAAAGCAATTGGGGTTAAGTAACTTGTTCAAGGTTACACGGCCAGTCATTATTTATGTGTGGGTGCTCATTTTCTGAGGCCGGATTCAATCTTGGGTCATCCCAACTCCGAGGCCAGCACTCTTACTCACTGCACCACCTAGCCGCCCCTGCACTGAATTTTTATAACCATTTTTTGCACATTTAAATAAAATGCTACATATTTTGCTTACGTACACAATCATCTCGGGGAAAAATGATTATTTTAAACTAAAGGTATATACCAGGTGTCAGAGCTGCAAGTATTCATGTAATACATATTTACAAAATAATGTAATATCAATATAATATTGAGTTTTGTGAAATATACTAGTTAACTCCTCTCATAAACTTCTTTAAAGAGGCTTTATGAAAAAAAATTTTGTTTACAAGACTTTATTTCATTTAGAAATATAACCATTCATAGGCAGTTTCAACTCATTTTTTAAAAAATTCCATTTGATTTAGAAAGAATAATATTACAAATTGTCATTATTGTTTTTATTTCTCTGTTCACTTCAAACGTCATTAGAGCATCAAAGTTCCATTTTTATTTCTTTGTTACTTTTATACCTTTATGGTCTGTAGATTACCTCAGTTCTTTGCCTCCCACCATCTCATTTCTTCTTTGACTATAGACAGCATTTTACTTCTCTCTTAAAATGTATTCTTCACTGTACTTAAAAAAAAAATTCTGTCCTATCCTTTCATTCTGACTTTAAATTTCAACCTTCATTTTACTACAACATTAAGATGAACTTGTTTGGCTTTAAATCTTTCATCCTTCCAAGGACCTAATCTGGTCACAGAATGAGGGTTAAACCTTGGTGTCTTTGGTGAAGGAAGAGGCACAGATCAAAAGAAGGATTCCTGATTTCCACTGACCCCTGAAGAAAGAGTCTTACCTAAAGAAAGCCCTGGGGCAAAGGAAAGAGCTTCAACTTGATATGTTTCTCAGAGTAACTCAGAGCATAAACAAGAAAAATGGGTAAACAGACATCAAAAAAAGAACTTTTATAATGCCAGGTGTTACCAAGACACAAACCCAAAAGAGAGTAACTCAAAAATACCTACAATCAAAACCTTAAAGAAAAAAATAGCTTACCCACAAAAGCAATTAGAAGCTTTCAAAGAGGTGAGAGTTATGAAGGGGAGACTTAAAAAAAAGAACCAACAACTTAACATAAGAAGCACAAAACTATATCCAAATGAAAACATCCCTAAAAATCTGAAAGGACAAATATTCACCACAAAAATAGCAAAAGAAGGGATTCTACCTGATACGTTCTGAAATACAAATATAGTCATGACATACAAACCAGATATCGCTAATGAATATATTTGCAGTCTTTTTTTTTTTTTTGGAGGGCAATTGGGGTTAAGTAACTTGCCCAAGGTCACACGGCTAGGTTTTTATTTGTGTGTGTTAAGTGTCTGAGGCCAGATCCAAACTCAGGTCCTTCTGACTCCAGGGCTGGTGCTCTACTCACTGTGCCACCTAGCCGCCCCCTATTTGCAGTCTTTTAAACAAAATATTAACTAGGAGGCTAAAATAACATCACAAAGATTATTTATTATGACCAGGTTGGATTTTACCAGGAAGGCAGGGTTGGTTTAATATTAGGAAAACTATAAACTTAACTATATTAATAACAAAACCAACAAAAATTTATGGTTACATCAATAGTTATAGAAAAGCTTTGAACAAAAAACCCATTTCTGTTAAAAATACTAGAAAACAAAGGAATCAATATAGCTTTTCTCAGAATGGTAAATAGTATATGTCAAAAAACAAGAGTGATTATTAAATATAATGAATGTAAACTAAAATCCTTCCTAATAAAATCAGAGATGAAAAAAATGCTCCATAACTAATTAGAGAAATGCAATTTAAACCATTCTGAGGATTCACCTAATACTGATCAGATTGGCAAAGATTAAGGAACAATGACAGATGTTGGATGGGCTGTGTGGAAATAGGCATATTTCTTCATTATTAGTAGAGTTGTGAATGGGTTCAACCATTCTGTAAAGCAATTTGTAATTCTATGCAGAAAGTTACTAAACAAAACTTACCCTTCTACTCAGACTAAGTCTATCCTTGTCAAGTGAATTAAAAGGAAAAGGTTCTACTTGTGCAAAAAATTTTATAGCAGAGATGTGTATATGTATGTATACACACATGCATACATACATATGCAGCCTTTAATTAGATGGTATATTAATCACACTTAAACTTTTCAGGTTTAACAGTTTTAAAATTTTGCCTATCATTCATTACAGTCCATCATTAACTATATTAAGTGCCTACTATGTGCCAGATAGTAGCTAAGTTCTGGGGATACAAAGAAGGACCCTTCAGAGTCTAATGGAATATTATAAGAAATTCATAAGATGGGTTTTCTATGAAATTGAATTCTGTTCACAATTTAAGGCAGGATATACCTAAATAAAGTTGCTTTATATTCTCCTTCCTCTTCAGGAGGTGGTTATCTACAATCACTGGTTTGGGTATACTTCAGGTTCTTATTTATATAACTTGGTTTTCTGCATGTCAATCCATTCTATTCATCTCTTACTATTAATAGCACATGGCAATTTTGCTAAGTTACTTTGTTTCTCATTCAACTCCCTCTCCACCTATCAAGGAGACAACCATCTACCCTTTTCCATATCTCAAAACCTTCTATGACTTTAGTGATTCTCTCCTCCTCTATTGCAGTCTTAGATGAGGTGGCTTTTATCTTTAGCAAAATTGACTTTACTTCTACTCTTATCCCATCAACTACTGTTTTTTGGGGGGGAGCTTGACAAGGTAATCATTCCGTCTTATCTTTATTCTGTATCTACTGACTTCTCAGTTGCCCACAAAAACATTCAGGTGCTCTATTATTTAAATAATTCTTTTGGCACAGTTCCAAAAACTTTGGGCTTTTACTTCTCTTCCCTTTCAAGGCTAAATTGAAAATAATAGTTGATATTTGCGGTCTACATCCCCACCAACCCATTTACTCCTCAACATCTTGCAGTGTGGTTTCCTGTCTTTGGAAACTGCTCTTTCAAAAGTCACCAGTATCCTTTAAATTTTTATATCCAAAGCTATTTTCTCATTCCTCAGCCTTTTTTTTATCCTTTTTTATTCCTCTGTAAACATTTGACTCTTTCTCTTGGACATTTTATTTTCCTTTGGTTTGTGAAATCATTTTCAGCTGGTTCTTCAACTGCCTGTATAACTGTTCCTTCTTGATCTATTTTCATTATTCTTCTTTTATATGGATAGCCTCCAAAATTTCATCTCTTTTCTTTCCACTTCTGTAACGAAATTATGTAGTTCCGTGATTCAGTGTAGATGACTTCCAGATCCTGAACTCTACTCTTACATCTACAGTTGCTGTCCTGTCAGCATCTTGAACTCATTAGGTTCAAAACCAAACTTATCATCTCTCCAGAAGAAACTACCCTTCCTCCCTATTTTCTCCTGTTTCGGTTTGTGGAATCCCTTTCCAGCTCGCCACCCTAGTTGGAAACCTAAGGACTCTCTTTTGCATTTATCTCTCTACTTTCTTTTTCACTACATATGTACCACTGCTGTCTTATCATTTCATTCTGATGTTAAATTTCAATCCCTTTGATATCAAGCCAGCACACATTTATTAAGCACCTATATATGTAAGACATGGTGCTAGGTTCCAGGGATAAAAAGAAAAAAGGGACAAAAAACAGCCCCATGAGTTTATATTTTATTGAGGCAATATAATTTATAAACAGTTAAGTACATCAATTTGAGTAGGAAAGAGGGAGTACTAACAATTAAGGGGACAATTTTATTCTGTCATTAAAAGTCATCTTTGACAAAAAAATCACTGAAAGGGACTCTTCCCTTTACCTCCATGGTCAATAAGATGCCATTTCTTCGGTTCTACCTCCAAAACATGGAATATCTCATATTTATTATCTTATCTCTACTCATACCACTACAGTCATTTCCGCCTCTATTTGGACCATTATAATATTCTCCGAATTAGACTCCTTTCCACCTGTCTTTCACCTTTCTCATTCTTCCTTCTCAAGGTTACCTGTAAGGAGGATGCAATACCCATAGCACCTGCTATGAATATGCATGCATATTTCCAGGATAGATTTGCAAAATATAATAAACTCACTTCCTCAAAGGCAAAACCAAAATATTTATTTGGGACATCCTTAGAATACCAGGGGTAAGATTTATAGGGAGTGCTGACATCTTAAACCTTCTGTTAGGCCTCCCCACAAACAAGTTCCCCTAGGCAAATTCCTCCCACTCTGAGCTCTGTGTAACCCAGGATCCAGGTCACATAGCCTATTAATGGGTGGGGAAGAGCTTCCTATTCATTAACATTACATTACCCTACAACTGTCATAATCAGAGCAGTACTTTCTGTTCATCAACTTTATTTTTTCTGTATCTAAACCCATCTCTTTTGAATGGTAACCAATTTTATTGAAGAGTGTTCCATGGCTTAACATAATCAGCACAACAAAAACAATCAGAGATCATTATATATAAGGAATTTTTTACTTTATGCAGTACATTCTCCATGACAGGAGTCCACACTTTTGATAGAACTGCTTTTTAAAAGTAAATATTTTATGGTTTACTTCAATTCACTATTAAATATTGAGTTTGACTACTTATGTTAAATTTTAATGTGTTGTTTCTCATAAAGAAAAATTAAGTTATTAATTCACCAAGTGAGACAGTGTCTGCTTGTGCAAGACACTTAAGATAAGCAGAACAGGCTGATAGTTCTTAAAGGCATCAAGTGTATACAGTCAGCTGAATGGATTTTGCCATATCCACTTTTCTTAATTTTGGAGTACCAGTATATGAGAATATTTACATATGACTGTCTTTCATTGGGATAGGAATTGGAGCATGCTTAGTATAACCCTAGTATATAAAGCAATGTATTCTTTTTATTTTCCATCTCTAATTTAACTAGAATCTTTAAAACTCCACAACTTTATAATTCAGGTGCTAATTATATTAGTTTAAGACTACAGTATATTCTCTTAATGTTCTGCTTGAAAGGATTTTGTATAGAGTTCAGTATAAAATATGTCTTGCTAAATCCAAATATCTGTCACTTCCCTGGTCAAAAGCCTTTAATGTTTTCGCATTATTTGCCTATTGAAATATAAACTCCAGGTATTCAAGGCCATATGCAATCTACTTTATAACTTTCTTTTAACTTTTTTCAATATACTTAAACCAAACCAGTTTATTCACTGTTCCTTGGTCATCCTGTCCTCTCTCTGTGCTTTTAAGCCTGCCATTCTCCAGCCCTAGAACCTTCCCCTCCTCTATCATCCAAATCTTAGCCTGTGGAAATCCTTAACCTTTAAGACCTGACTCCGGTATCCCCTCCTGTATCTCTGATCCTCCTTTTTGGGATTTCTCTGTTTCACTATTTCTGTGCTCTTAATCATTTTCCAACTTATAGATATTTATGTGTATGTTTCACTTATTTTTTATTTTTATAACCTCAGTGACCTAATATTTAGTACATGTATAATGTACTAAATGTTTGTTGAATTTGAATTGGACAGTATTTATTTTTTTTAAAAATGCAAGAGGACTTATAAAATCCTGAAAGTAAATAGTAAATTACAAAGTAAATAGTGCTGTATTATCTCTTAATTCTAAATTTTCCACATTACATATAATTTGGATGCTAGAAAAATTAATTTGCTTACTGTTAAGTTGTGTTGGATTTAATTTTCATCTATCAGTAAACACAAGTTGTCTTTGTAACTTGCAGTCAAACAGTCATGATAGCATGTGTCAGCCCTTCAGACAGAGATTTCATGGAAACTTTGAATACACTAAAATATGCCAACCGTGCCCGAAATATCAAGAACAAGGTTATGGTCAATCAGGACAGAGCCAGTCAACAAATTAATTCGCTACGTAGTGAAATCACACGACTTCAGATGGAACTCATGGAGTACAAAACTGTAAGCTAATGCATTTGAGTGTTTTGTATTTTTTTTTTTAAGTCAAAACAGAATGTGATGCATGCCATTGAGGAACTACACTGTGTCTCCTTTCTCTGAGACATATTGACTATATGACTTTGAATAAGTCATTCAGCTTCTTACTGTGTTAAGCAACTCTAAGACTTGAAAGGTTGCATAGAAGTCGAGGACTTGCGTTGATGGAGAGAGTTTACCTCACCCTGGAGATCCTATGCCAATTAAATCATAGACCTAGTTCCTAGCCCTAATCAATAATAATGTAAAACTAACTGAAAACTCTAATTAATAATATTAATAACAGTGATGACAATAGCAATAACATTATAGAAAATCTTAATAGAGGGAAGGTGATACTTCTACTGTGTTATGACTGGTTCAGGTCAAGTAAAGAACTAAATGTTTTGGCAGTGTAATTTCTGTCCTTCTTTAGAAACTTTTTTTAGAAGTATGTCAGCCAATAAGAAAATTTATTTTTCAGGGTAAAAGAATTATAGATGAGGAAGGTGTTGAAAGTATCAATGACATGTTTCATGAGAATGCCATGCTACAAACTGAAAATAACAACTTACGTGCAAGAATTAAAGCAATGCAAGAAACTGTTGATGCATTAAGAACCCGAATAACACAACTTGTTAGTGATCAAGCCAACCAGATTCTTGCCAGAGCAGGTATTCTAAATTTAGTTTTCTTTTTTAAATGAATATTGAAAATAAAAAAACAAGAATAATTCTTTTTTTTTTTTTTTTGCCTTTTGGAGGACAGTTGGGGTTAAGTGACTTGCCCAAAGTCACGCAGCTAAGTAAGTGTGTCAAGTGTCTGAGTCTGGATTTGAACTCAGGTCCTCCTGACTCCAGGGCCAGTGCTCTATTCACTGCACCACCTAGCCGCCCCCAAGAATAATTCTTTATACTGTAATTATTGTTCAGTCATTCAGTTGTATCTGACTCTTCATGATCCTGAGGCTAATAGCACACCAGGCTCTTTTATCTTTCACTATCTCTCAAAGTCTGTCCAAGTTCTAGTTTGTTGTTTCTGTGGCACTATCTATCCATCTCATCTTTTGCCGTCTGCTTTTCCTTTTGCCTTCAATCTTTCCCAACATCAGGGTCTTTTACAATGATTCCCATCATCTCATTATGTGGCCAAAATATTTAAGCTTTCTCTTAAGTATTTGATATTCCTGTGAATAGTCTGAATGAATCTCTTTGAGTATTGACTGATTGGACCTCCTTAGTGTCTAAGGGACTTTCAAAATTTTTCTCTAGCACCACAATTTGAATGTTGATTCTCTGATGCTCCGCTTTCCTTATAGTCTGACTTTCACAAGCATATGTTGCTTCTAGAAATACCATAGCTTTGACTATACAGTTATTTGTCAGCAAGGTGATGTTTCTGTCTTTTAGTATGCTCTCCAGAGCATCTTTTAATTACATGGCTGCAGTCACTGTCTGTAATAATCTTTGAGCCTAAGAATATAAACTCTGACATTGCTTCCATTTCTTCTCCCTCAGTTTTGCAAGGAAGTGATGGGACCAATTGCCAAGATCTTAGTTTTTTTTTTTTTTTACACTAAGCTTTAAGCCAGCTTTTGCACTCCCCTCTTCCAACCTCATCAAAAGGTTTCTTCTCTTTACTGTCTGCCATCAGAGTTGTATAATCTGCATATCTGAGATTGTTGGTATTTCTCCCCAAAACCTTAATATTCCAGCTTTTGATTTAATCCATATTGGCATTTTGCATGACATATTCTGTATATAAATTAAATTAATAAGGTGACAAGATTACAACCTTGTTGTATTCCTTTTCCAGTATTAAATCACTTATTTGTACCATGTTTGGTTTTAACTTGCTTCTTGTCTCATGAGCAGGTTTCTTGGGAGACAAGAAAGATGGTCTGGTATTCGCATCTCTTTGAGGACTTGTCACATTTTGTTCTGATCCACACAGTTGAAGACTTTAGTGTAGTCATTGAAGCAGAAGTAGATGCTTTTCTGGGACTTTCTTGCTTTCTCCATAATTCAGTGAATATTGGCAGTTTGGTCTCTGGTTCCTCTGCCTCTTTGAAAATCAGTCTGCTCTTCTGGTAGTTGTTAGTTTATATATTGCTGAAGTCTAGGTTGCAGAATCTTAAGCTTGCTAGCCTATGAAGTGAGTGCAGTTATTCAGTAATTTGAACGTTCCTTGTCATTACCCTTCTTTTGAATTGGGATGTAAACTGATCTTTTCCAATCTAGTGACCATTGTTGTGTTCTCCAACTTTGCTGGAAGCACTTAAACACCATCATCTTTTAGAGTATTTAATAACTCAGAATTCCATCACCTCTATTAGCCTCCATTTGCATTATTGGTAGCAAAATTTCCCAAGGCCCACTTGACTTCATTCTCCAGGATGTTTGGCTCTAGATAGGTAACCACATTTTCATGGTTATCAGTGATATTAGGATCTTTCTTATTTAGCTCTTTTTTGTATTTTTACCACTTCTTCTTAATCTTTTCTGCTTGTGTTAAATCCCTACCATTTTTGCCCAAAACTTTCCCGTGATGTCTTGTCTTTCCCATTCTGTTGATTTCTACTATTTCATTACATTGCTCAACCTTAGTTCTTTGCTATTCTCTGGAATTGTACATTCAGTTGGTTATGTCTTTTCCTTTCTTTTTGCCCTTACCCTTTCTTTCTTCAGCTATTTGTAAAGCCTCATTAGACAGCCATTTTGATTTCTTGCTTTTTATTTTCTTTGGAATGCTTTATGTTGCTGTCTCCTGTACGATATTGTGAACCTCTGTCCATTGTCCTTCAGCCATTCTGTCTATCATATGTAATCCCTTAAATCTATTCATCATCTCAACTTCATATCCTATGAGATGTTATTTAGGTCATACCCATATAGTATGATGATTTTCCCTACTTTCTTCAGTTCAATTCTGAATTTTGCAATAAGAAGCTAATGATCTAATCAACTGTCAGTTGCAGGTCTTGTTTTAAGTGACTGTATAGAGCTTCTCTACCTTTGACTGCAAAGTATATAATCAGTTTGATTTCCATATTGACTATCTGCTAATATCCATGTGTAGAGTCACCTTTTGGGTTATTGAAAAAGAAAGTTTTTATAATCAGTGAGTTAAGCTTCACCTTTTGGCTTGTTGAAGAAGAGTGTTTGTTATGACCAGAGTTATCTTGATAAAACACATTTTAGTCTCTACCCTGCTTCATTTTGTACTCCAAGGCCAAACTTGCTTTTTATTCCAGTTATCTTTTGATTTCCTACATTAGCATTCCAGTCTCCTTTGACATATGTGATATCTTTTTTGATGTTATTTCTAGATGTTGTAGGTCTTCATTCAATTTTGGCCTCTTCAGTATCAGTGGTTAGAGCACAGACTTGTACTATTGTGATGTTGAATGGTTTGCCTTGGATTTGAATGGATATCGTTTGGTTATTTTTGAGATTACACCCCAGTACTACTTTTCTCACCTTTTTATTGATTATGAAGAATATTTCATTTTTTCTAAGGGATTATTGCCAAAAGTAGTAAATTTAATGATCATCTGAATTAAAGTCACCCATTCCCATCCATTTTAAGTTGACTGAAACCCAACATGTCATTGTTAAATCTTCTCATCTCCTGTTTGACCATATCCAACTTAAATTCCTTCATAGATATTACATCCATGCAAGATTAATCTTTATAACATTTGACTTTCTTTTTTTGTCACCAGACACGTTGCTGGAACTACTTATAATTGTCCTCTATACTTCCCCAGTAGCATATTGAACACCTTCTGACCTGAAGGACTTATCTTCCAATATCATCTCTTTTATCATTTTAAGTTGTGACAAGTTTACTACCTGATTATTTTTACATTTTGCATATTTTTACATTCCCTCAACAAATCACATAATTCACTTTAATGAATAACATAATTATTTACTTATTCAACTAAGGCTATTGATCTCAGTTTGAAAATTACTCAAACTTCTTTTGCTTTTATTTGGGTTTGTTTGACTAATACTCTGAATTCATTGAAATGTTTATTAAATTTTTCTATTATCTTTCATTTTTTAGGGGAAGGTAATGAGGAGATCAGCAATATGATCCATAGCTATATAAAAGAAATAGAAGATCTCAGGTATGGCTTGATCTTACTGATGTACATGTTTATATTCACTTTTCCAAAAAAAAATTGCTTTTATATACTAACAATTATGTTAACAGGAAAAGTATTATTTCAGAATGTTGTAATTTTCATCTTTCAGGCCTTGAGTCATGTTAGAGCTAAAAAACAAGGCAAATAGTGTAGTTATCATTTATATGTATAAAGAGCCCTGAATGTGGAATCACAACGCTTGGGTTCTGCCCTTGGCTCTGCCAGTTACTAGATGTGAGATTGAGGCAGCTAGGTAGCATGGTAGGCAGAATTCTGCACATGAAATCAGGAAGAACTAGGTTGAAAACCTGCTAGCTGTAGAACCCTTGGATAGTCAATTAATCTCTCTTTGACTTAGTTTCCTCATTTTTTTAAATGATATGGATTCAGTGGCTTCCTCAATCACTTTCATGTCTAAGTCATTGATTTTATGTATGACTTTGAACAAGACACTTATTTTTTTCTCATCGCCAGTTTTTTCATCTACAAATTATATAGAAAAAAATTTTTCCAAGTCTTTTTATGCCTCTTATGTTTTCACATCTCTAACCACCCTAGCTTTCTTGTGCTATTTAAGGAAGATTGTTCCTGTGCTACTCTTATTCTTTTAGGTGCTACTTCCTCTGAGAAGACATCATGTTCTTTGGAATTTGTAGGCCTCTTTCCTTTTTTTTTTAAGTTAATTTATTTGTTTTTAGTTTTTAACACTCATTTCCACAAGATTTTGAGTTCCAAATTTTCTCCCCATCTCTCCCTTCCCCTCCCCTCTACCCCAAGATGGCATGCATTCTTATTATCCCTTCCCCCAATCTACCCTCCCTTCTATCACCCCCCCCCCACACACTCTTATCCCCTTTTACTTTCTTGTAGGGCAAGATAAGATTTCTAAACCCCATTGCCTGTATATCTTATTTCCCAATTGCATGTAAAAACAATTTTTAACATTTCTTTTTAAACCTTTGAGTTCCAAATTCTCTCCCTCCTTCCCTCTCTACCCACCTTCATTGAGAAGGCAAGCAATTCAATATAGGTTATACATGTGTAGTTATATAAAACACTTCCATTATAGTCATGTCGTAAAAGACTAAATATATTTCCCTCCATCCTATCCCACCCCCTGCTTACTCTGTTTTTTCCTTTGACCCTGTGCCTTTTCAAAAGGGTATGCTTCTGACTACCCCCTTCCGCAATCTGCCTTCCCTTCTGTCATCCCCTTCCCCCTTACTTTCCTGCAGGGTAAGATACCCATTTGAATGCATATATTATTCCCTCTTTAAGCCAAATCCAATGACAGTAAGGTTCACTCATTTCCTCCCACCTCCCCCCTCTACCCCACCATTGTGAAACCTTTTTCTTGCCTCTTTTATGTGAGATGATATACCCCATTCTGTCTCTCCCTTTCCCCTTGCAAAATATTCCTCTCTCACCTCTTAATTTTATTTTTTGGATATCATCCCTTCATATTCAACTAACTCCGTGCCATTTACATACGTATATACGTATGTATGTGTGTGTGTGTGTATAATTTTAATTTTTTATATATCATCCCTTTATATTCAAATCATCCTGTGCCTTCTGTCTATATGTATTTCTGTGTGTGTGTGTGCACGTGTGTGTGTGTGCTCGCACACATGTATACACAAGCCTGGATAACTGGGAGGATGGCAGTATCCTAAACAGTGATTAGAAAATGAAGAAGAGGGATAGGTCTGTGGAAGAAAGGAGGAAGAAACAATGAGTTCAGTTTTAGACAAATTGAGTTTGACATCCAGTTTGAATGGATTTGTCCAAATGTGAGACTGGATGTCAGGCAGATTAGGACTAGATAAGAAGAAATGAGAATCACTGGCAAAGAGATAATAATTGAATTCATGGGAGTTGATGAGATTGATTACTAAGTGAAATAGTACAGAGGGAGAAGAGTGAGTAGGGAGATCAGGGTTAGCAGGTGAAGATGAAGATTTGGCAAAGGAAAATGAGAAGTAATAATGATATAGGTAGGTGGAAAGGTAGCAGAGAACAATGTTGTGAAAACCTAGAAAGAAGAAAGTATCAAGGAGAAGAGTAACATTGATAGTATCAGACTGCAGAGGTCAAGAAAGATGAGAATTGAGCAAAGGTCATTAAATTTGGGAATTAAGAGATTATTAGTAACTTTAAAGAAAGCAGTTTGAGTTCAGTGATAAGGTTGGATATTAGAAGAGTTAAAGTAAAACAAAAAAAAAGTGGGGGGACTGATTGAAGATGGCTTTTTCAGAAATTTAGTAATAAAACGGTGTGGATCAAATGAGCTTTTGTTTGTTTTTAAGGATGGAGGAGATTTCAGAGTGTTTGTAGGCAGCAGGGAAGCAGCTGGAATATAGGAAGAGACTGAAGATTTATGAGGAGGTGGGGATGATGGAGGGGGCATTCTACTAGAGAAGACAGGATGAAATGTGGTCATTTATGCATATAAAAGGGTTTTCCCTGGCAAAGAGAAAGACTACTTTCTAAAGTAGTCTTTCTGAAATATATTAATAAAGTTTTTTTTTAAATTCACCTTTAAGCATGTTAAATAATATCTGATTTTGTGTGTGTGTTTTTGGTCACCAGGGCAAAATTATTAGAAAGTGAAGCAATGAATGAGAACCTTCGACGTAACCTGACAAGAGCTACAGCAAGATCACCATATTTCAGTGGATCATCAGCTTTCTCTCCTTCTATACTTTCCTCAGAGAAAGAAACCATTGAAATTATAGATATGGCTAAAAAAGATTTAGAAAAACTGAAAAGGAAAGAAAAAAAGAAGAAGAAAAGGTATTGTTTTTCTTAAGAAGTATATTGTAATTTGAATTCCAGATAGAATAAATATAGCCTCCTATATGTGTTAAAATAAGAATGTTTTAAAGAATTGAAATTAGAAAAATTAAATTGATTTCTTCTTATAAGTATATTTTTGCATGTAGGGAAATTATTTTAGATAAATTATCATGAATTATGCATTTTATTGATTTTGAAAGAGTGAAATTCTAATTATGGGATAGTTTTTCTATCTATAGAGTTAACTGCTTTTGCTTTTAATCATCTTGCAAATACAGTCATTTTCATTCAGAAAAACATCTATCACTACACTTGAATATTTTCAGTTTTTAAATTGTTTCTAATTCTTTAATACATTTAGGTAGACTCATGCACATCTTTAAATTTTTTTGTAGATGTATTTATCTAGAGGACAAACTGATTTTTCCAAATATCATTTAATGTCATTTGGTCTTTTAAATGTTCTGAGCAAGGTCTCTAATTTGGTTGTTCAATGGGTCTTTCTATTATTGTTGTTTTCTTTTTTAAAAAATTCTTCCAACAAGGAATGTATTCCCTTGATGAAAATTATCTCTTTTGTCAACAGCTCATGTACTTTTTAATGAGAAATACAATTTAAAAAAAAATTGGTTGGACAAAGAAAAAAGTAAAATGATAATTTTTCTTTGCGTTTGAATGTTTATCAGCTAAATATTTACAAATATTCTGTATTTACTCATTATTCATAAAACTGCCATATTAACTCGCTGAGTATATGTTTATATATTCTTGTGCCAACCAAACCTCCAATTCTGAAGTATTATATTTGACATGGTGTTTATTTGACATTTTTGCTTAATTTAGGTTATTCAGGTAATGGAGTATTTAAACAAAATGATTAGAAGTTGTTGTTCTTCCACTTAGATCTGTTGCATGCTGAGTTGAAAAGGTGCCATCAGAGTAATTAGCACAAGGAATTACACAGCTTTCATTAGACAACATTGTAGATGAAATTATATACTGAAGACATAAACATCTTAAAAGATGTTCATCATAGATGATTGACTGGCAGTATAAAGAAAGATACATTATAATTAGTTACCATTTATGACATATATTTTCAAATAGAGTAGTGATTACAGTATTATTAAGACTAGTGTTACTCATTCTTTACAAAGACCCAGAACAGGGAATATGACTTCTAAGTCATTGCCATCATAAGTTAGAAAGTCAAATGTTGTGATTTAATTTTACGAAGATCTAGGTGATCACAAAAATTGCACAGTATAGTGTACATTTTAAATGCATTTCACTTGGTGGATTGAGAACGGTATGCTACCTCTCCCTATAACATAAATTAGATGCAAATATCATCTTAGGAAATGTAAATAAATGCCATTGATAATTCAGTTAATAAAACAACAACTTTTATTTAATTCCTCTAGAATATCATGATACTAGAGTTATACTAGAGGAGATAGGACATACTTTGAGGCACAAGTCATTCCCTTTCTTCCTAGATTATACATCCCCAGTTCCTTCAAATAATTCTTGTATGATTCCAAGTATCCTTACCATCCTTGTTACCCTCTTGGACATGCTTTAACTTGATAATGTCTTTCTTAAAATGTGGTGCATATACCAAATACAAAGTTCTAGCTGTGGTCTGATGTGCAGGCACCAATTGTAGATGGCTTTCTAGTGAGTTTAGACATGAAAGGGAGAAAAATATAGTACAACATCTGGAGGGAATGGATAGATCAAGAGAGGGTCTTTCGGGAGTGAAGGGACATAGCTGTATTTGTGGGAAGCAGGAAAGCAGTTAGAGAGAGGGAAAGACTGAATATTAGTAAGACTAGAGGGGCAAAGTCTATGTGGACACCATGCTTTTGTTTATTGAGTAGAAAATGTAGTTAGTTTTTTGACTGCCTGTTTACTCTGTTGACTCATGTTGAGTTTGAGATATACTATAATGCTTTTTTTTTACTTTTTTTTAATCTCTTCTTGAAGTTTGTATAGAATTTGGCAAATAGAAATGGGAGGTATAGTCATGGCATGACAAAGGCAAAAATGCAGTAAAATGTCAAGACATGTACAGGGCTGGTCAAGTTTGGCTAGATTGAACATATGGTAGAAAAAGTGGTATGAGTTGTTTTCTTAGTGAATAATTGTTGAATGATTTTGAGGAGTGGCTTGACCAGTTTTATGTGTTGGGATGAAATCGGGAATGATTGGATAGTGTGTGTGTGTGTGTGTGTGTGTGTGTGTGTGTGTGTGTGTGTGTTTTATTTTGGAATTGAATTTTGAGTGATTGAATAATTTTGGGGAGTGACTTGATCACTTTTGTGTGTTGGGATTATTAATCTGGAAATGATATTAAAGTTAGAATAGAAGTGGGCACACTAGTTGGAAAGCTATTATAGAAGTCCAGCAGAGAGCATTAAGAAACTGAATGAAGTTGATGTCATTGGGAGTAGAAAGGGGATTCAGGAAGGGAGGTACATGCGAATGATTTTGAAGAATGACTTGAGGAATATTGTGAGGCATAATTGACAGGATTCTGCAACTTAATGTAGGAGGTGAAGGGGAGAGAAGAATGAAAGATTATCTTGTGCTTTTGTGATAGTCTTGTGGTTTTTGACTTACTGATTATTCTGTTGACAGAAGTAGAGATGTCAGAAGGAAGAATAGAATTTCAGGAGAAAGCTAATAATAAGTTCTGTTTTCGCTATATTGAGTCAATGGAACTTGTCGTTTGAGTTATCCACTGCCTATCCTGTTGAAGATGTAGGTTTAAGTTTGAGATTCTTTTATATGAAGATACTTGTTGAGGTTGTGGGAATGAATGAGATTTCTTTCTTAAAAAAACATTTTAAATTTAATTTATTTGGTTCTAGTTTTCAACATTCACTTCCATAAGATTTTGAGTTCCAGATTTTCTCCCCATCCCTTCCTCTGCCCCACCCCAAGACAGTGCGCAATCCTATACAGGCTCTACATATACATTCATATTAAACATATTTTCACATTAGTCATGTTGTAAAGAAGAATCAGAACCAATGGAAGAAACTACAAGAAATAAGAAAGAAACAAAAAAAGAAAGAGAGTGAGCAAATAGTATGCTTCAGCCTGCATTCAGACTCCATAGTTCTTTTTCTGGATATGGATATCATTTTCCATCATGAGTCTTTTGGAATTGTCTTAGATGCTTGTATTGTTGAGAAGAGGTAAGCCAATCAAAGTACTAACTGTGTGATGACTACATCACATAATATTGCTCTTACTGTGTACAGTGTTCTCCTAGTCCTGCTCCCCTCATTCAGCATCAGTTCCTATAAATCTTTCCAGGTCTTTCTAAAGTTGACCTATTCATCATTTCTTATAGGACAATAGTATTCCATTGCATTCATATACCACAACTTGTTCAGCCATTTCCCAAATGATGGGCATCCATTTAATTTCCAATTCTTGACCACTACACAAAGAGCTGCTGTAAATATTTTTGTACACGTACATCATAAAAACGGGTCCTTTTCCCGTTTTTATGATCTCTTTGGGTTACAGATCTAGAAGTGGTATTACTGGGTTAAAGAGTATTCACAATTTTATAGTCCTTTGGGCATAGTTCCAAATTGCTCTCCAGAATAATTAGATCAGTTTACAACTCCACCAATAATGCATTAGTGTTCCAATTTTCCCACACCTTCTCCAACATTTATCTTTTTCCTATTTTTTCATGATAGCCAATCTCCTAGGTATGATGTGGTAACCTCAGAGTTTTTTTTTTTTATGTGCATTTCTCTAATCAATAGTGATTTAGAGCAGAGAATGCTCATTGTTTTTTTTTTCTTTTTGGAGGGCAATTGGGGTTAAGTAACTTGCCCAACGTCACATGGCTAGGTTTTTCTTTGTATATGTTAAGTGTCTGAGGCTGGATCTGAACTCAGGTCCTTCTGACTCCAGGGCCAGCACTCTACTCACTGCGCAACCTAGCCGCCACTGAGAATGCTCATTGTTAAAGTGAAAGTCAGAAGTTTTGGTTTGGATCTTTTTTACTCAGTGACCTCCACTTTACTTCAGTTTCTCCACCTGTTAGTGACAGACCTTTGATATAATCACAATAGTATGTAAAATTCCTCCACAGGTTGCATATATGGAATCTGACTAATTTATTATCTTATAAAAGTTAATGGGGGTGGGGGTGCAGCTAGGTGGCACAGTGAATAGAGCACAGACCCTGGAGTTTGGAGGATCTAAGTTCATATCCGTACACAGACACTTAACAGGTCTTTGACAAGAAAAGAGACTCCAAATGGACTAAAATTTTTATAGCAGCAGTTTTTGTCATAGCAAAGAATTAGAAACCAGGTAAATGCCCATTATTTAGTGAATGGCTAGGTAAATTATGGCACATGAGTACAATGGAATATTATTGTGCTTTAAGAAACAATATGATGAATATAGAGAAGTGTGGAAAAGGCTTTATGAACTCCTGTGAAGTGAGGGGAGCCAGGGAAACAATATACACAATTACAACAATGATGGAAATAGAAAGAACCACCACCAGAAAGTAGAGGAAAATAAATGTACAAAACATTAAAGAAGCTTAGCCCCAAGGAAGATGTAAGAAACCACCTCCCTCCACTCCTTTGCAGAGGATGTAAAGAAGATTTAAAACACAACAATGGGTGTAGAGCATAGCATGTCAGATTTTTTCAGTTTATTTTTAGGTTTTATGGGATTTTTTTTTCTAAATACTTTGCTGTAAGCGATAGCTCTATGGAAAGAGAAGAATACAGGAGAAATCCAAGCAACAAAAGAGATCAATAATCATCTGTATTGTAAAAAAGAAATAAAAGGAAATTGACACTTTTGATTAAACAAAATTAAAGGGCTTTTACATAAAATCAGTGTAGCTAGGATAAGAGAAAAAATTGAGTAGAGAAAAATCTTTGCATCTAATAGTTCTGGTAAAGTCATATTAAAGTTTTATATGTTAATATAACAAATAAAAGAGACATCATCAAATATACATTATGCCTATCCATCTAAAGAGAAAAATATAATAGAAGTAATCAATACATTAATATATAATGGCATGTGAATTACTTGGCAAAAAGTAAAATAATTAAATTTATTGACATATATATATACATATATATCCTCACTTGTTTCATATCATTTGACATTGAATTCCTAAGCTTCTGATTCACCTTTAATTCATCATGAAACCCTACATCATAATGAATAAATAGTACACTTTTGATGAACAGTCCATTTTTCCAAGTATAGCCTTGAATGTAGTCAACAGGTTTTTACTGAGGTTTAAATCAAGTGAGTTTCCAACCATTGAAGGATATTTATACCTTGAATAAATTTCTTAACTATTCTAGACTTGTGGCTTGTTACAAAATCATGCTGTGCTACTCCATTTCCATTTGGAAATGTCTATAATTCTGCTTCTAAGTTTATCATTATATCAATATATTTTTCATTCATCATGATAAAGTAAAGTAAGTTTTATCAGCAAAGATTTACCTTTCCCAATTTTCAGTATTACGTCTTTGAATTGTCTTACCATAACAGCTAAGTTGAATTTGTTTGTTTGTTTGTTTTATCATATAAATGGTTAGCTATAATCTGTTTGTTTTTTTAACTCAACTTTTCCTTCTCTTTCAACTCTGAGAGGTCTGTGATGCAATTTACACTGCATTATAGGGGAATCAGGAACCACCCCTCCAGCAGGTCCCTTTAAAGGTCTTTGTTTCTTCTCTCAGAATTATTTAAACTTTTTCACAGCAATAATTTGTTCTTTACTTTTTTTGTTGTTTGTTTTTGACTACACTCTGCACTTTAGTGCACATGATTCTGCTTCACTGTAGGTCTGAATGATCCCTCACATCAATAGCTATTGTAATAATTCTGACATGTCAATGAAATGTACTCTTTAAGAGCAAGAATTTTGACACACTTCCTTAGAGTAATATCCATTCTTTAGGATTACATATTTTATTTATTTACTTACTTTTAGTTTACAACATTCAGTTCCACAAAACCTTGAGTTTCACATTTTCTCTCCCTCCCTCTCATCCCCCTGCCTTCCATGGTAACATGCAATCAAATATAGGCTCTATAAATATCTTCACATTAAACATTAGGTTGTAAAGAAGGATTATAACCAATGGAGTGAACAGTGAGAAAGAAGAAACAAAACAAAACAAAAAAAAAAAAAGAGAGAGCAAGTAGTTTGCTTCTATCTGCATTCAGACTCTGTAATTCTTTCTCTGGATGTAAATATCCCTTTCCATCTTGAGTCTTTTGGAATTGCCTTCTAACCTTGCATTGTTGAGAGGAGCCCAGTCTATCAAAGTTAGTCATCACACATATGATGTGTCTGTAATTGTGTACACAATTCTCCTGGCTCTGCTCTCCTCACTCAGCATCAGTTTATATAAATCTCCTCAGGTTGTTATGAAGTCTGCCTGCTCCTCATTTCTTATAGTACAATAGTATCCCTTTACATTCATATACCACAACTTGTTTAGCCATTCCCCAGTTGATGGGCATCCCCTTGATTTCCAGTTGTTTGCCACCACAAAAAGAGCTGCTATAATTATTTTTGTACATATGGAAGACTGCATATTTTAAAACACTGAAAAAGAGAGTAATGAAACATTGATTTAGTATGAATTAAATTAATTTTTAGAGAAACGAGACCCAAGTAGTTTTTAACTGGCCAAAGTTAGGTGTGCTGAGTTAGCTACTAGTATCAATAAAAGTACATGTATGATCAATACTGTTTAAAAAGTGAGACCGTATTAAAATTATTACTTGTCGCAGGTAATTTCCACACCACTTTATATGACCATTATTGATGTGGTCAAAAATATGAACTTTTCAAAAGAAAAATTATAAACACTCATTTGAAACAATGCTCTAATTTTTTATAATGTATATTATATACATATTCATAGAGATATAAAAAACATTTGTATACATATCTATATGTATATAACATGTGAAAGTAATTAGATAAAGTTTAAAAGTAAAAGGTCCTCTGCATAAACCAGAAGTTACCTCATAATAAGAATATATTAATTCTATCTACATTTTTTAGTGTAAAAAATCAATTTAACCTGTGTGTATTATTGGTCTTTTGACAATTGTCATAATGTTTATTTAGGCTACAGGAATTTATGAACACTAGATTCATTATTGGTATGAAATTCAAATATAAACATATTAATGTGTAAATTAAAAGCATATTAACATATTAATGTGTAAATTAAATAGGTTCACAAATATTTTTAATATCTAACTTATAAATGCCCTTCCAGTATAAGAGTGTTTTATTAAATACATCTGCAAACAGTACTTTGCTTTTTAGTGGTAAAGAGTTCAAACTGTTCTTTCTACTACTGCTTTTACTTTTCTTTTTTTTATTTGCCAAACTGCTTTCTTATAGCTGAAGTTATTCTTTGTGTTTCTTCTTCAAAGATAGACATACACTTCTTTTTTAGCAGTGAATAACATATTTATAAAACAAAACTGAAACAAGCAAAAAAAAAAATAAACACTTTTGGAATAAAAGTCAGAAGACTTTGGTTTGGGCCTGCTTTGCCAATGTCTTTCCCCACTACTTCACTTCTCTAGCTGTTAAGTAATGATGGTACTCAAAAAATATTTAGAATTTGTGGTAT